>QRFJ01001386.1:40871-296939 GCA_006176705.1 Cocos nucifera | reverse complement strand
GGATGAGGTGATCGGAAGCCAATCATCGACGTTCTTCTCCTTCTCGGACTGTGCGTTATTGCATACAGTTGCATTCATCATGCCAAATTCAACAACAGAATCAGAAACCAGAGGCCAGAGAACAAGAGACTCAAATATAGAAACACAACAGGTAAACCACGAAAGCCTTTATGTTATTATTACTAGCCTTACTTTATGTCTACATGCAAAAATTTTACCAAAAACAATGCAACGAAGGATGGGCTTCATTTACTTTAGGTTACTGTTTATATATATAGTTTTAGTTGTTAGCTCTAATGTGAAGGTTTAGTAGGAGATGGATATGGATGAAATCTTTGGTGCGGATCTTAGCAAATTGGAGGAGGATGGAAGATTCAGTGAATCTGCTATGTGGCATGCTAAAGGCTATTGCACCAAAGAGGCCAAAGTGGAAGGTTTTCTTTCAATAAATAAGATATATTATACCATGCATGTATAGATATATCCATCGTAATTAGAAAATAAAATATTCAAAAATTGAGCTGGAAAATCACTTGCGGAATCTTACAATATAATGTGGAAGGTTTTAGCAAATTGGCTATCTTGGTGGGTAAGGGTGACTTATGGTGGGATGAAAGTGATCTCCTTTTATCTCAGTTTATCTTGGCCAACATTGAAAATATAAATATCTTTAGAAAAAATCATAATATTATCTTAAATCTTTTTTGATAATTTGATATAACATAACTTGCATATCAAAATAATATCATAAAATAAAATTAAGAAAAAAAATTGATTTGATATATTGATATTATATTAGCTGGTATTCTATAGACATCCAAGATTTTATACATATTATATGACTAGTTATAATTGATATGAATCGATGCCTCAATTATGTGGTGGTGTTTCTATCACGAGTCAATATCAATATGGTGAAAGCATATAAAATAAAATTCTTGAAGTGCAAGATTCATTGTGCAATATTGTTTTGATTGGTGAAAAAAGATATGAAGATCATCAAATACATTCCGATACATTTCTAATTAGTACAAAGAGATAAAAGATCATGTGATACATCTTAAAGAGAAGCATAGGTTAAGGGGTGTGAGTGGATTGTTGCTGGAGGAAAGAATAATATGTGAAATAGATAGAGATATATTTCGATTTTAGAAAAAGATGGAAAAAATAATAAGTAATGAAATGGGTAGATGGACAGGATGGAGAGAGAGAGAGAGAGAGAGAGAATGAGTGAGAGTGGAGTTTTGTCTTCATATTTTTCTTTATTTTAAATTCATATTCATGATTGTATTATCCCTCCTGCTCATTACGCGGGTATCATACATGTTTCAGCTATTCATGTGATAAATAAAATACTATCCTAGTTGAAAAATAATGATGATTTTTCTAACAATTATTTTTAGATATTATTTGATTACAATAGCTGTTATATAATAAAAATAACAGCTAATATTTGACGTTTCTGTTATTTATCTGATGAAGATTTTAACGATAAAGTTGGTAAAGTTTCTATATTTTTTTTCTTTTCTTAGTAAAAATATTCCTCAGATGTTACATAATTAAACCGTTTAATAGTAAAAATTTGGATCCAATTCCTGCCTTTGTATAATTAATATTATTTTAAATCTATCTCCTAATTTTATATATTATTTTTATATTTAAATTTATTTTTTTTTGATAAGTCATTTATGTTAAATTTTAATACTTAAATTTTGCTTGAAGCTATGGCATCGATGCGGCCACAAAGTCAAGCTTCGGACCACAGCATGCCATCACGTTGACTTTTCAAGTCAACAATGGCAGCAATAATGCTTGGAATATGTTTACCATTTATCAATCCCCATGCAAGTATTATAAAATATTTCTTTAAAAAAATGGCAAGACCTAATAATCCACCTAAGAAAATAAAAAAGCTAAACTTTTTTCATCGCACCTAAATTAATTATCATAATTCAATATTAAATCTTTGATATTACCAAAAAAATTATATATCTCTCTAATTTTTATTCTAGGTCTTGAATTTCCTTACCAAACTTAATTTATTAATATCCATATTACATGTACATCTACCATCCATACAAGATTATGAAATAATTTAGCAATGAAATTTGGGGTCATACCAAGGTTTTTAGTAAAATATACTTGTCTTATAGAGAAAATATCTGAGAATAAAATAATAATTGCAGTAACTGTTAAGCAAAAATTAATTATAAATTGATAACAATATTATTTGCTGAAGTCACTATTTGCTATTAAAAAATAAAAAAGGTTCTGCCAACTGGTGGAACTTAAAAATTATTTTATTTAGATAAGATGAAGAAATTAAAAGATAGCCAGCTAGTCAAAACAAAACATTATCATAACTATTAATTTAAATTTGGAGTGCAATTAATTAACTACTAGGTACAAGTGTATAGCTTGTGCAATTAGCTGATTGTCTGGCTAACAAATTGCTGAATCTGAATCTGAGAATTAACCGGCACATGGCCACAACCTAAACTGGCGGACCCTCCAATACTTGGCCCCCCTCCATTGAAGCCCCATCCGGTTAGAATTCTACTCTCTCTCTCTCGCTCCCCCTCTCTCTAAATCTGCTTTCTGTAAAGATAGGCCCCTTTGCAGCATCAAAAAGAGAAGAATAGAATAACTAAAGCACAAGATCTCAACACAGAGCTGGGTCCTGAACTCCTAATCGTAAGAGAGTTTCCAAGAACCAAAAGAGAGACAGAAAGAGAAAAGAGAGATTATGTCATTGTACATACCCTGCTTCTTGTATCATATGATTCTGGGGGAGTAGGAGGAGCTTGCGTTCCCATGGCTGCAGAAATATTATCTAACTACAAAGTTATGGTGACCAAAAGCACCAGGACTAGAGTGGAAGGGAAAAAGGGAGGGAGGGAGGAGAGGTGAACAAGTGTTGGGAAGAGATGGTGGAGAGGAGAATTGATTTATAGAAAAGATGAGAGAGTGGAATAGAGAATGGATATATACAGAGAGAGGGGAAGAAAGGGAGGGGGAAGGTCCAGTTTGAACACCGTGTTTTTTCTATGAATAACAAGTTTTTCTATGAACACCCCGTTTTTTCTATGAAGGGAACAACTTACTCCCCTCATTCTATCTCACAAAAAAAAAAGAATAACAAGTTTTGGTTGACTCCAGGACTCTCAAACTGATTAAAAAAAAAAAAAAAATCTCCTCATACTCTCTGCACAACTCTGATAAAAAATACTATATGTCACAATATTTGTGTGAAACATATTTCCCTTGTTTTCAGATTTCCAATTTGTCTCAATCTTTAGTCGATCAAGTCTGTCATTAGGAGGATTAAACTTTTGGGGTCAAGCCAGATTTCTAGTTTATTCTTCAAATAAAAATCATTATCTTTTATCTTTATCTAGTTGATAAAAATTAATTTTGTCCTTTTTTATTTAATATATGAAGTTTATCTTTATCTGGCTAATGGAATGTATCTTTTACGTGGTTTTTTTGGTCTTTTTGGGAAATCCAGCTGAGTTGAGTTGGATCCCACTGGATTTCCTATTGGATCATGGACAGCATGGTGAAAAATCCAGTCCAATCCAATCCAATTTAATAAATTTTTTTTTTTAGGACGCATTTAGTTTGTGGGAGGAACTTTTCTTTCTGGAAAGTAACCTCCTGAAAGTCATTTTCTGAGAAATTATTTTCTAAGAATATGATTTTTATATATTTAATTGATCATGAAAAATAATTTAGTAAAAAATGACTTATATTTGGTTGAGCATCCATTTTTTTAAAAAAAAATTATATAAAATATCTATTATATTCCTAATAGATATGATACCATACATGTTGCTCCTAAACTTTATATATATAATAATATTATATTTATATTAATATAAATATAATATTAGATTATAATAATTTATTATATTAATATAATAATAATATATATTATATTATATTAATATAATATTATATTAATATAAATATTGATATATTAATATTAATAAAAATATTATATTAGTATAAATATTAAAATATAATAAATATTATAATATTAATATTAATATTATATTTATATAAATATTAAGTTAATAATAATATTATATTATATTATTATTATTCAATATTTTATCCTAACCATCTATGATATTTTATAAAATCTCAACTATAGATCTCAAAAAAAATATTTGAAAAAAAAAGTACCATCACTTTTCATCCTATGCAAAATGTCAAAATCCATTTTTTCCATAAGTTTTTCATGAAAAAAGTCTTTTTTCTTCTTTCTTCCCTTAAAATTCCAACCAAACAAGGAGCTTTTTCTCCGCTTTTTAAAAATTATCTCTTTCCCCCTTCATTTTCCACGAACCAAACAAGTCCTTAATTTTTCCATCTTTATAGTTTGCTTTCTATATATGTGTGACTTCACCCAGATATCAGCTACGCCTCATATAGTTTTATAAAGTAATTAAAAGTTAAAATAAGCTATGAAAGTGGGTCCCACATATTTAGGCAAATTTTTTTTCTCTTGTCAATTGCAAGACATAAAAGATGCTGACGTATATTTGTATTCATGTGTACTTTGGATGGA
Organism: Cocos nucifera; assembly: GCA_006176705.1. NCBI lineage: Eukaryota > Viridiplantae > Streptophyta > Magnoliopsida > Arecales > Arecaceae > Cocos > Cocos nucifera. The sequence goes on along the minus strand of QRFJ01001386.1, from coordinate 292,366 downwards.
GGAAATTTAGAGAAATTAAGAAAAGCATGAAAGTGATGTTGAAGCGTCTAAGTAGTTGGAACTTTGGAATTCACGAGAGTTGGCATGATTGGTGGTGAGAATCATGAAGCACTGGGTGAATACTTGGCTGGAGATTCAGGGAATCCCAACCACCCAACCTCTCCGGAATTCCCAACCTTTATTTATGGCAGTATCACACATATAAAGAGATCACATAAAAGAAACTCGGTTCATGGTTGCTTGTTTATGCTCATATCATTAAATAGCAAAGAAGAATATCATAAATATTCCAACTATCAAAATTATTATCCATATTATTCTTTTATTTTATTAAAAAAATCAATATATAGTTCTAATTATTAAAAAATATTTACATTTTTTCTTTATCAAATCGCACTCGTATATTTTCCTATGTATTCTCATATGAATTTAGAACATTTTATCTCTTAATATGTTGCCCTTCACATCTCGAAGCTTTCTACCTCTCTGCTCTATTTTTCTGCATACACACAATATTCGTCTATAAAATTCACATATAAATTTTATTTCTTAAAAAATTTTATATATTTTTTTATGATATTTTTGTATATCTTTTATGTATCTTTAGTAATATTATATTATATTTTATTTTTTATTTTTTTGTTCTAATTTTGCATTTTTGATATTTTAATTTAATATTTATTTTTTTTAAAAAAAATTTATTATATGTCAATTCTATTTATATCATTTCATCTCTTATATTCATTTTTACATTTTCCATCTTATCATATTTTTATTTTATCATTTTATTTGTTTTGTAATGATAATGCAATTGTAAGTTCTACATTTTTTTCTTTTTTTTTTTGCTTGTTTTGCTTTAGTTTTTATTTTATTTTAAAGTTCTATGCATGTTCATTATCCTTTTATTATTTCTTTTGTTTATCTATTTTATTCATTTTATTGTATTTCTTTCTTTTTATATAAATTTCTATTATGTATTTTCAATATAATACTTTTTATTCTTTTTTTGTAAGAACTAATATTTTATAATTATTATTTTTGTTATCTTTTTTTTCATAAAACAAGCACTGTTCATGCTGAAATAGAAAGATATGTAGATGGATTAAGTACTATAGCTTGTGAAGCTTGTAGCCAGTCTATGAAATGAGGCATGAACCCCATTTTGATAAAATAATAGATACTTTTTTGGTTTGTCTTTGTTTTAAAATATCTAAAATATCCAATTTGTATCTTAATCACAATGGAACAATAATAGCCACACATAGAATGTACATTTATATAGAAATTTCTACAAAGTTGCCTAAAAGAGCTATAAAACAAATCATCAATTAGGTCACTACAGCTTTCATATAATAAAAAAGTTGTCAAGTTGCAAGCATCATAAATTGAACTAAAACTCTACTTATTTAATTTTATATAATTAATAAGATTAGCATTAGATCTATGAAAGGCAGCCATATCAACATTATTGATGCATTTGTTCTAGTGCCCTAGACTAACCCTAGTGAAAAAATAATAAAAGAAAAATCTGCATATATGTTTTTTGCCTATATATGCAAGCTACACACATATATATATGTATGTATGTGCGTACGTACGTATGTATGTGTGTGTGCGCATGCACGTGCCTATATACATATTATGTATGTATGTATGTAAGTTATGTTCATTACTTTTCATGTCAAAATTTAAAATCCAACCCAATGAATGAAAACTATTATCACCTTTTAAATCATATTCCACCTCCCTTATGATTGATAATTTTGTTTGCATTTTACAAATGTAGTAACCATCTCTCAATATTTTTCACTTTTTAAACTATAAATATCTTTTTCTTCTCTACTCCCAAAGATACTTTTAGATAATTATCTTGTTAAGGAGTCTGAATTAGCTAGCACTACTTATAGGCAAATATGAGTTTAGTGAAAGGATTTATATGAAACTTCTTATTATCTACTCTAAAATGACTAGAGCACCAAACTTGTTTGTTAATATATGTACACCATGTAATGTCATAATAAATGTCTAGTCTAAATAAATATGCCACATAGTCATGAATGTCAAATCAGGATGTTCATATAATGGACAAAGTTAAAAAAGTCCATGCCCATAATTTTGTTATCTTTTACCTTTTGTTTTCCAAAGTTAAAATATGACATGTAAATTTTTTGTTAGGCCATAATAAGCTTGGATGAATTGATAGTTAGATCGAAAAGAAAGAAGATTTTTCTCAATTGCTTAACTCAAATCTCACAAAAAAAAAAAAACAAAAAAGCGAGAAGAAGATAGAAAAATTTTGAAAGTAAGATTTATGTCCATTTTTCTTTGATTCTTTATTCCATAAAATGAGATATATAGCCTCTATTTATAATAATAAGATCTATCCTTATATAATTTGGATTGAATTTCTTTTTCTAACTTCTAGAAGGATATTTATCCTTGAACCATTCGGATCAGTTCTCTTCTTAGTTTGAATAAGACTATCTCTAAAACATAATTAATATAAAAATTATAAAAAATACTAAAATTCTAAGAAGATAGATCTCGACTTGTATATCAAGTTTGCCTTATATCGCTCTACCTAATTTCTCATAGATTAAAAGATAACCACCAACCAAAGTCTTTTCTAAAAAAAAAAAAAAAATTAGATTGATCGGTCCATCTCGAGGCTCATAAAATGGAATTTTGATCAATTCAAGCACATAGGAAGTTATCCCAAAATTGCATATCTCAAAAAGATATTCAATTTCGAAAAAAAAAAGATCATCTTAATCGGATATCGTATGACTAAATATGGCCTATTGAATTTTGACATATGAATTTTTCTGATGTGGTGGATCTTGCTTTTAGACCCTATCTAGTCTTGTTTGTAGTGCTCAAAATTATCCACATCAAATTTGATGATCCTCCTAGATATCTATAGTGGCGAAAATGATCCACATCAAATCTGATAATCCTTTTGGAAACCAATAATGGTGAAAGTGATCCACATCAAATATAATAATCCTCATAAATATTCATAGTAGTTAAAGTGATCCATATCAAATTCTTATAGTGGCGAAAGTGATCCACATTGAGTCTAATGATTCTTCTGAATACTCATAATGGCTAAAGTAACTTGCATCAAGTCTATTGATCCTTCTGATATCCATAGTGGCAATAGTTCATATTGAGTCTAGCGATCTTTTAAATACTTGTAGTGATGGTGGTCCATATCAAATCTAGAGATCTCTCTGGATACTTATAGTGATCAAAGTACTCCACATTGAGTCAGTGATTCTTCTAGATTGATTAAATAAGTCCTTTTTTTGACATCATAAGCAATATTGTATTTATATCATATTTTTGGCATTAATTATCAAAGCACTGCTTTAAACCAAATTAGGAAAAAATTATTTTTGTATTTAAATATTTGTAATAAAATAATGCCTACTAGTTCAATTGGTAAGGTCATGTTAGATATTAGTGATCTTATGAAATACTAAAGGAAGAATATTTCTATATATCAATATAATTTCTAATAACTTCCTCTCCCAAATGAAATCCACTAATAATTTTCTAAATATATTTTCCTCTCTCCCCTCACTCTACCACCCTATCTCTATCCACCTTGTTCATTCTCTCCACTCTCCATTTTTTCTCCTCTCTCCTCTTTCATATACAATCTATCTCTCCCCTCTTTGCTCTCCCTTGCAACTCCTCTCTCTCCATCTTCATCTCTCCCCCCTCTCTTCTCTCTCCCAGCTAACACTCTCTCTATCCTCTCCCCTCCTAATCTTTCTATTTTCCTCTTCTCTCTCTCATCCAATCTCTCTCTTCTCTCTCTCTATCTCTCATCATTTTCCTCTTCCCATACCGATCACTCTCCCCCTTCTCTTCTATCTCCCACCCGATCTTTCTTCCTTCTCCAAGCTGGTCCAATCAAATTTTATACTATAATTTTGGAAAAAAATAGGCCTTGTCTTAGTTTGAAACCTAAAATATTTTCACTACAAGAAAACAGCCCCATTGCTAATACTATTAGCGATAAACTTCCATCGCTAAAAGCTCATCAAAAATAAGATTGTTGCTAATTACTATTATTAGCGACGTCAAGAACCCTATTGCTAATATAGATAATTAGCGACAGTATTAGTGACAATAATGCTATTGCTAATATTTTTTTATTTTAACTTTTTTCTTAATTAAAACTATTAGCATCGGCATTGTCGATACTAGCACTGTCGATAATAATCTTTACTAACACTTGATGCATCTCTAGTGCCATCACTAATATGCTTTTATTCTATTTTCACTATTAGCAATGGCAATGCTAATGCTAATGCCGTCGATAATAGCCTTTACTAATGTATAATGGCATCATTAATGCCATTGCTAATAGAATTTTATTTTTTTTAAAATATTTATAATTAAAATTTTAAAATCTATTTTAATCACAGTAATAAGCAATTATATTTTTTTAAAATTTATTATAAATAAAATAATAATTATTAACTATAATTATAAATATAAAATTAATTATATTATATTAAAAATATAAATTATATAATTTTATAAATTTACATCGCTTTATAATTATAAAAATTATGCATATATAAAAAAAATCATATGAGGTCCTCCTCAATGTCCTCCTCATCCTTCTTTTGCTCCTATATGTTCTCTCCAATAGCTGGTGATTGAGAGCCGGATGTCCTAGTATCCTATAATAAAGAAAAATAAAATATTACTAATAAATTTTAATACGAAAGCATATATATCGATGTAGAGGCATATATTTTAATATACTATTTCGATTCTCGAATAGATTATTCTTACATATTTCATTCAATGATACAGAGCTATAGATGCTCCTGGTCCATCGATTGGATGATTAGATTAAATTTTTACCATCTAGATCTTCTTTTCAGACTCAAACCTAAATATATAAAGCTTCTAAATATAAAAGTTTAAAATAAATAAAAAATTATTATTAGACTTACATGCTATAATAGCTGTGACAATGAGCCCAATTGATCGTGCAGATATAAATTTTGGAGAATCTCAATGACCACATTATAGATGGTATCCTAGAAGCTCTAAGATTGCTAGCTCTAAAGTCTCTACACAACCTCCTCCACATGTGCATCACTCTATGTTTGAATCATTGAGGCCCGAGAGGAGGACATCAAAGAGTATCAAGCTGTTGGTCGGAGGGTCGAAGCTATGGTTGAATCCTATGACTCAACTCCTGCTTATCCCTCTGGTGGCTCTGAGCCATCCCTCGAGGTCAAAAAGAGGTTGATAACGGGTCCTCACCATGCTGCGATATGAGATACTCTGCATAATCCATCTATATAGTTTTGAAATTCATTAGTCCATACATATTAGTATATATAAAATCTTAATAAATAATATTTTAAGTTGTTACCATGATCTCTCAAGATCTAGGATCTATATATATAATTACTAGTCCTCCTAGACTAGTGTGTGGCCTCCCATATCTACAATTGTCCTGGTGCACGACCCAGCTATCATGTCTATAATAAATAAATAATAAAATTAAATAAATTAAAATATATATATGAATAATTCAATATGAAATTAATTTAAGTATAGAAGTTTTACCAATCTATCGGTCATAACATGTGTGCCAATAGAGTAGCCTGTGTGCTTGACCGAAATCTATTGGGTGATCCAATTTTGTCATGCCCTCTGCTACTTATCAGAGCACTCCTCAGTGCTCCACCGATCATAGAGGGCCTCCTATATATCTTCCTACATCCAGTGATTTGTATAAGACTTTCAGTCTGATGGTAACTCAAAACTGGAGTGCTTTATGGCGAGCTACCTAAGACTATACTACAAATCTCGAAGCCTATGTGTGGCCACCTTTTCAAAGGTCCAACGGCCAGCTTTCTCATCCTAAGGAGTCTCAAATTGATAGTACTCCTGTAAGTACAAGCAAGTGTATATTAATAAATAAAATATAAATCTACTATGAATTTAAAAATTAAACATCTTTAACTTACCAGGAACATCTTCTAAGCTGCATGCATCATGAGCACCCGACAGCCAACTAGAGAACTCATTCATTGGCCCTAGCATCAATCATCGGATGATCCCAGTAACCACACGAGGTATCCCAAGCTCTCTAAATATGTTGCAAAATTAATTTTGAATAATAAATATTAGACTTTAAAATAGCTAAATTTTAAACATATTCAATAAATATACAGTACTTATAAGTGGCTCTGAATGTGGACAAGCTCTCTATTCTCTGGCCGAGTTGAAAGTGTCATGAGCTGGGCGGATCGTCTACCATGCCACTCATGACTATAAGAGCCGAACACTACTCCGTGTGACTATGGGTCACTAGTGACCCCATGTCGTCCGAACCTGACAGTATCAAGACATCATAAAGAATGTTACATTAGATAATAAAGAATAAAATAACATAAAAAAAATATCCAAAGTATTTGAGTTTACCATATGATATGTGTGGTGCAGAATCGTGCGAGCTAGCTACATAAGAGCTCTCTCCTTGGTTGTTGTGATGGCTTCAATTTCTGAAAGATATAATCTATAATTTTTGAAAATAAAAATAAATAAATTTATAATTATGGGTGGCAATGCAAGATTTAAAATGATGTAAGATAAGTATTTTAAATGATTCAAGACAATGTAAGAAATAAAATGATATCAAATGGTCGTGGTGATTCTGAGTTTGTGAGAGAAATTTCTTAAGACCAAGATCGGAAGAATGAGAGCGACCGGAGGTGGCATTCCGGATGCGAGGTATAAAAGCTTGGATAACTAGGTGGAGGCCACCGCTGAGAGGTGCTTGGACTTGGAAGAGAAGTCTAAGAAAAGAGAGGTGGGGCTTTGAAGAAGAGTCTCCGAGCTAGAGTAGAAGCTTCGCGAGGAGAGGCACAGGAGTGCTTCACTAGAGGTGAAGCACTAGAAGTCAAACATCCAAAAGTTCATCACAAGCAAGGAGTACTACTCATCAGCCTCATATTTGGTACCCTTCGGATTCTTCGTCTGATTTTTTCTCTTCTTTCACTTCTTCATTTTCTTCCTTTTGCTCTCCTTCTTCGATAGGATTGTCCTTTAAAATAAACTCAGAATGATCTACCTCCTCATGTTGGCCATCATGTAGGAGAAAACCTAGAGCATCCAACTCTACATCTATGAAAGATTGATAAACTCCAGATGTTTTGTTCTCCTGAAAGGATTTTGGTACATGTAGCACTTCTTCTTCTTCTTTGAGCTCGTAATGAATGGCTTGAGACTTAATCTTACATACAGTCCACCAATCTTTTCTTCCTCTCTTCTTTTGAAAAAGAAGTATAATATACTTGAACAGCTCATTGAGCTAGCACAAAAGAATCATTGACATATACTTTTGATTCTTGTTTGATTTTAATAAGTCTGTGCTATGCATCAACCTTCATATAATTGTCGGTATCAAACCATTGGCACTTAAATAGAATGACACTGTTACCTCTAAGATAAATCAACTTGATCACTTCTTCGAGGATTTCATAATAGTCACTCTCCATCTTTGCCCACCAATAGCTCTTTATACACATATCACTATTTATTGTACTTTTATCGTATCCATATTGCTACATTTAAAATTTGAAACCATTTACATTATAGTCATTATAACATGCAACGTACTTTGTTAGCCTGTAACCTAATGGTCTTAGCTTCTTAGGTATGGATTCTCTTCCTTGCATGACCTACATATTATAAAAGAAATAAGTTAGGAGAAATTAAAATAAATAGAATAATAATAGTTACTTACTAGTTGATGAAATCAATTTACAAAGTTCTATGAGCGCTGAGTGAAAATTTTTTTCTTACTCATCATCGAATTATCCCGTCTCAGCATCTCATCATATTGCCTATGCATGTATAAGATAAGTATAGAATGATAAGTGATTAAAGAGTTGAGATTATGATGGATACTTACTTAATATATGGGTCGATCTCTGTATAGTTTAGCAAAATATATGTCTCTTCCTGTCAAATTTCAATATCAGTTAATACCCAATGAATCTCGTGCCCAAATCCACAAGTAGGATAGGCAAATATTGAGATCTCAGCCTCTAATCCCTTACCACCGTCAACATTTCGATCTACTTGAGTCAGTTTTGTTTGCACACTGGGGTTAAAATAGTATTGGCAAAAATTAGAATTTTCTTCAATTATGTAAGCCTCCACAATAAAACCTTCAACTCTGATCTTGTTTTTTACTTTCTTCTTGAGACTGTGCATATATTTTTCAAATGGATTCATCCACTTGTACTGCATTGGTCCTTTAATGCTAGCTTTATACACTAGATGAATCATGAGGTACTCCATAGACTCAAAAAAACTAGGAGAAAATATCTTCTTCAACTTGGATATAATCTCTACACTACTAGTCTCAAGATTGAAGATGTGGTCAGTAGATAGTTTGGTAGCACAAATATCTCTGAAGAAAAAACTAAGCTCGATCAAAAAACTCCATATAGGATTGAAAAGAAGATCACACCAAGCTAATGGGAGTAATCATTACATGAAGACATGGTAGTCATGACTCTTTAGCCCATACAACATGCAATCTTTGATATTGATACTGAAGAAAAAATTCTGATTTTTTGGATCAAGTTCGTTCAAATCTGATCGGATCGAGAGAGATATTTCAAAATTTCTCTTATGTATCTAGATCAGTTCTGAGATATTTTAGATCTTATTTTATAGATCTAATAAATAAAAATAAAAATAAATTAAATTTAATTTAATTATACCTTGATGCTGGGTAATCTGATTATCCTTTGATGATCCTGCTGATTGCTTGAGATTCTGGATCTAGCCATGCAAGCGCCTGACCTCTACCGATATCCACTTGGGCTGGATCTAGAGATCTTCTCCTTTTTTATCACTTCTTCAAAAATTAGATCTGGATCTGATTTGAAGAATCTTCAAAACTTCTTCTGAAGATCAGCAGTCGTCTCTGCAGCAGTGCTGTCTTCTTTCTTTCTCATCAGTTTTTTCTTATCTAGATCACACCAAACTGGAGCCCAACTTTTTTTGGGAGTGGAGAGGAGAGAGAGGATCAGAAGATGGCATGGAGAAGGGAGAGAGGCAGCCTTGGGGCATGGCTAAGAGAAAAAACTCTATGAAAGTGTGGCACAAATAGGGTTTATATAAATCCTGCTGCACCATGCAGTGCCACATCATCCCGGCCAATCACGTTGCTTTGTACAATCAAATCTAAATTTAATTGGTGGTATGACATCACCTGATTCAATCAGATGAGAGCCCCACTAATTCATCCTTAGATGGTGCCTAAGATTGGTCAAAGTCTATGGCTAGGGGTCACCTAAGTAGAATCCAAGAAGCAATCTGAAGTCCCATCCATATGGGACTCCAGGCATCCCTATCCATGGGCGCACGCCTTCCTTGGCATGCGCCCCCTCCTTTTCAAATTACAGTAAGAGGACAAGCCCCTATCTGCTCTCCAATAAGTGCATGACACATGGGCAGATGTCCAAAGGTCAAAGGTCAATGTTTGACCAAAGTCAAAGGACAAGAATTAGCAGATAATGGAAAATGATAGGTATTGTCTTAAATTTATCTCATAAATTAAGACAATCCTTTTCTGATCTGGACAAGCATTAGTCAGATCAAGTAAAGGTACCTGAGTGAGCACAAACTCATTTGGCTCTGTTGAGATAACTTTTAATGATAATAAAAGAAGAATGTTAGGTTCAAGTGTGTGCTAGCACGATTTTTTTGAACCTAATTGAATTTAATTCGAATCAATTAAACTAGATTAGTCTAATTGATGATATCCAGATTCAAACTCTTATTTGTATGATCCAGTTAGATTCAATTTTGTATGGTAATAGGATATGTCGCGATCTCTATCATCGACATCATCAAAACTTCTTTCGATGGATCAGAACTCTTTTGATTCAGATAACTAGAATGATCGATCATCTAAATCATTCTAGTTTCTCTCAAAATCCATTAGTGACACCTAGCAGTATATGGTGACAATTCATCAAAACTAAAAATGAACCTCTTGGTGCAGCTACTTGTGTGATTAAGTTCTTCTATCTTGAGCCTCGATTAGATTAGGATTAAGGTGAACTCGTCAAACCCTAATTTCTATCATATGATTTAATCATTCGATTCAAGTCTGATGTAAAAATTTTAATAGAAATTCTTTCTATTATTTCACTCTGCCATGGCCATGGGCTTATGGACTTGATTCTCATGATCATCATAGGGCTGCTCCTTATCCACCGAGGTAGATAGATTTTCTCTTAGTACAATTCAATTCCTACAATGAATATGCTATAGCCAACATACACCTCAGGATTCTGAATGGCTAGAAGATCGAGTCATGGTGTAGTCAAACTATAACACCCTTAAGGTGAACTATCGATGCACCTCAGGTCAAAGAACCAGACATACCACTGCACCTTCGAGTCAGTCATCGATGAGAAGATAGACTTCCTTATGACTGCTTGAGGTGGTCACGCTCAGTGCTCTCGTTCTTTAATGAGTATCTATACTCTCACTTCAGTGTCTTCACACCATAGACTCAAGACTCTTCTACTATAAAGAAGCGATTGTACATCAATCTTTCGGATCAATCACCATCCTTATGATGATCCTACGGTCATAAGCATTTTATGAGTTAATAATAAAAATTTTTATCTTAAATTTTTAACTCTTGAAAATAAGAATTATCATTATCATTAACTCAAGGGATGTATCACAGACACTAAATACATATTTGTGATAAAAAATAATTTATTTTATTATTTATAATCAAAATTATAATTTTGCCCCTAGAAGTATATTACAAGTGTCAGCTAATTTTGGCTCCTAGGATACACATATCTAACAGATATACCAAGCTAGATTACTTGCATAATCATCTAAGAATTTAAGATTTTTATACCATTCACATACATTCTTCAATTGCTCCTTTGTTAAGATGTAAGAAGCTTTTGGCTTCAAAAAATTTTCAGGTGACACCTCAACTAGTTTTAATAAAGGATACTTGCATATGTTCTTCATATCTGCTCGGACCCTGGAGTTGTCTTTTATCTTGCCCTTGACAACCATAATAGTGTAGAAAATATTACTGAATATATTCTTCTCAATGTGCATGACGTCAAGGTTATGATGGATTAAATTAGTGGATCAATATGATAATTCTCAGAAGATGCTGTGCTTCATCCAGTAATGAGTTCTAACAAATCCTCAAGATTTTTACTTATGAAATAGTATGCCAAATTGGACTTCGTCCATTTGGGATACCCTCTAAAAAACTTTCATACCACTGAGGCATGGGGATGCATAGTCCTTTTCTATCTTATTCCTCCTGAAACTATTCTATTGCTTTCGAAAAGGATGACGTTCGAAAAGAAATTGATGATGACAATCAAACCAATAGGACTTACAACCATGCTCAAGTTAAAATAATTTTGTATTCTCTATGCAATAGGGATATACTAGCTTTTCATAAGTGCTCAATCCTGACAGCATTCTATTAGTAGAAAAATTGCTAATAGTCCACGTTAATACATCCTTCATTATAAAATTCTACTTTTTCAATACATCAAATATACGTATGCCATCGGATCAAATGAATTTTAGCTCATCAATAAGAGGCCTTAGATATACATTAATGCTTCTATCAAGGTATCATGGTTCAGAAATGACTAATGTAAGAATGATATTATGTTCTATCATATACATCCCAGACAGCAGATTGTATGGAGTAATAAAGACTAACCAATATGAATAAGCAGCCACTGCATGACTAAAAGGTATAAATCCATTCATAGATAGATCCAATCGAACATTGCCTGATTTCTGAGCAAATAAAGAATGGCAAGCTTCAAATTTCTTCCATGCCCTACTGTCCGATAGATGACTCATCATATCGGTGTGCTTGCGAATCCCTTCTTTATGCCATCTCATTTATCCAGTAGTACTCTTTGACAAATAAATCCTCTAAAGCCTAGGAGTGAGGAAAAGATATCGAAAAACCTTATATGGTATGTCCTTCTAATTGAAGAAAATCACATAGGGTTTAAGCATGCATTTTTAAAAATTTTTTGAATAAAATAGTAACAAAAGTAAATATTAATCTAAAATTAACCTACTATATGCATTTATCTAATTAATTTAAACCCTACTCTAGATCTAGATATACTAATATGTAATCTAAAATTTAAATATGATTGATCAGCAAATCAAATCTACTGATCGATATGAGTTTAGAACTCGATACTTATACGTGGATAGCTAATCTCCATAATCTAAATCCATCAGATAATGCTCTAATGTTGCACCATAGCTGCACACATATCCGACCTCTATGGTTAGTCCACATGGAGTTTCTGATCTCGATCAGCCCCACTGGAGTGCTAGCTCCTCGCTAGAGCCTTCAATGGTTGATCACGATCGATTCAATCGATCATCTTTTTTCTGATCTCTTAGATATTCTAAAAAATCAAAACATGTGCTTCAAAGAATGATGAAGGGGTGTTTCAAATTTAGTGGTGATTCGATGCTCACAGCACTCGATCTCTCTATCCGAACCCAAATTCTCAAGTCTTGGGTTTCACTTGGCCCAAAAATCCTGACGCACTGAAAATCCTCTCATGCTCTCTCTGTGTGGAGTTTTTCCATGAAATAAGTTTTTATGGAAAGATTACTTTTGAATCTATAAATTCTATTTAGATTATATCTAAAAATTGAGTGTCCTTAAATATAAAAATAAGAAGAAAATAGAGGTATGAAGGAAAAATAAAGTGCTATAGGACTCTGCTCACCTTCACTCCAAGATTTTTTTACCCAAAACCAATGCCTAATTGCTTTCAAATTTTTACCACAAAAAAAAAATCCCTCAGGCTTCATGCACAAAAATTCTCATAATTTATTGCATGAAAAATAAATAAAAACTCTATGTGGAGTGGATAGGTTAAGATTGGTTGAACTAGTTTCAACCAACTTCTAGTATTTGAATTCAAATGGGGTCTTATCCTTTTCCAACGCCTATCCTAGAGGATGACGAGCAGAAGGACTCTCCTTCTGCTCACCCTTAATCTAAAATCACCCAAAAAAATGTGCAATAAAAGATAGGTAGGCATGGAGAATAGATAAGAAAGATATTAGGTTTTTCAAATTTCAAACCAACCAAGTTGAATTTAAAATTCAACTTAATTTGAACTGGTCCAACCCTTGGACTAGGTCAAAGGCAGAAGAGAGGAAAGACGCACATTCATTTCTGCATGAGAAATCTCATGCAAAAATCAGAGGAAGGCGTGGGTCAAGGTGGAAAGGTCAAATATGGTGGGCGCTAGGAAGAATTTAAATTCAAATCTCATTTGACTTGATCCTAATTGGTTTTATCCAAACCAATTTATCTGGATCTAATTAGATTAGGTTAAACCAACCAAATTAGGCTTAACCCAAATTAATAAATTTCTAATCAAATTAAAAATTAATTAGATTTAGTCCTTGATCAAATCAGGGTCAAATCTTTCATAGCGATTAGATTATCTCATGACCAGATCAGGTCAAACATAATCGAATCAAATTCAATCAGACTTAATCGAATTCTCATCACTCAATCAAATTGAGCTAATCAATAATCAAATTACTAATTAATCCTCCAATAAACATAGAGTTCCAATTGGATGGGTGTCTACGCAATAAAGTTTCATCAACATGAAACTCCCGAAGAATCCCAAACCAGTGGGACTCATGAACCCAGTGTCCCAAATGAATCGAACTTATGATCATAGAGTCCTAGACTCATGGAACTCTTGATCAAAGAGTTCCAAATGAGTAGGACTTAGAGTTTTAGTCCATTAGGACTCTTGGTCATAATGTCTCAGTTTGGTGGGACTCTTAACCATAGAGTCCTAAGTCATCAGGACTCTTGATGAGAGAGTTTCGGACATGAAAGACTCAAAGTTCCAATCCAATGAGACTGTTGGTCACAGAGTCCCAGTTCAGTTGGACTCTTGACCATAGAGTCTTAGATTATCGAGACTTAATATCCACCATCAGATCAAGTAGAAACTCCTGTTATGTGTGACCTCATAGGTTCGAATCCTAGGCCGATAGCATAAAAACTAATTTTCTGTATCAATCGATGTGACCATCTAGCAATGGTACCCAACGTCTGGATAGGTCAAATAATTACAATGCAATATCGATGAACCTATGGCATATGGTTACTGTATAATTCATCCCCTTGACCTCGATGCTCAAAGGATGATCTAGGGTTTACTGTCAATCCTAAAATTTATCCATAATATATTTTAAAACTCAGTGTCCATCATATGGATCATCTCGATCGAGAGTTTGCTAAATTAAAATATAGTGATGCACTTGCTCCAACACTTGGAGAGGTCAATCCTATCTTAACTCACACATCGATAAGCCAAGTACTTGACTGCACCCAGTAGCCTTCCATTACTGAATTAAAAATTTAAGTAGTCCGATGTCTAAGTGTAGTGAGTTGCTTGCAGGTCACCGTGGTGATCTCAGGTCTAAGGGACACTTATACCCATATCTTTTGCGAGCAACTCTTGATAGTAGAGAGCTCCACAATTGGATCATGTTCAGTGAAATATATCCATATACTTCACCTGCATGCCATAACAGTAGCTCCATACTTTTTAGTTAAGAGGACAACCAATACTTATGGCACACAATGATCTACACTCGATATGTTGTCATCCTGAGTAATAGTGTATCATTTGGTTGTGAACTAATTTAAGGACTAAACGATAAAACCTCCTCTGTCGAGTCTAAATAGCCCTAAGAACTTCATCACAGAAGAGTTTATTATAGAAAGATGCACAAAGTGATGAAAAAACTAAAATAATAATTTTATTTATTAATAATTCAAGTATAATTATATTTAGCTCAACCATCTACAACCTAGATGATTGGCTTTAGGATACAATTTTCAACAACTTTCACCTAGACTAAAGCCACTCAGAATAGTATCGAATATCCATCTTCCATTTATGATTATTGAACTCTTTGATTCCTAGAGCTTTAGTAAAGGAGTCAGCCATGCTCTCCTTTTCGTCGATCTTCTAAAGCTCGACATCACCTTGCTCCATGATTTTTCGTACAAGATGGTAGCAATGCAGAATATGTTTGGTACGCTGATGTGCCTTCGGCTCCTTCATTTGAGCTATGACTCCAGTACTGTTACAGTATAGCAAAATCAGACCATCCAAGAAGGGTGCCACTTCCATCTCGTCGATGAACTTTTACATCCACACAGCTTTCTTCGTAGCATTAGATGTCGCGACATACTCCACCTCGCACATAGAATCAGCTACAGTGTGCTGCTTGAAATTCTTCAGCAGACCGCTCCACCATTTTGGATAAACACAAAATCTGACACACTTTTGCTATCATCATGATCTGACTGAAAATTGAAATCAGTATATCCTATAAGTTTTAAGTTAGTATCTCCATAGATGAGCCACTGATCCTTGGTATTTCTTAAATACTTCAGGATTGTCTTTACAACCTTTCAGTAATTCTCACCTAAGTTAGACTGGTATCTGCTCACTATCCCTAGTAAGTATTCCACGTCTTATCTCGTACACATCATGGCGTATATAATAGAATCCACTGTCGAAGCATATGGTATTCTACTCATACGCTCTCTCTCTTGAGGAGTTGTCGGACAATCCCTCTTCGAGAGAGAAATTTCATGATCTATCGGAAGATGGCCCTTCTTGAAATTCTCCATGCTAAACCTCTTCAGCACGGTATTGATGTACGTGGATTGGAACAATCCAAGCAACCTTTTAGATCTATCCCTATAGATCCTTATTCCTAGGATGTAGGAAGCTTCTCCCAAGTCCTTCATGGAGAATTGAGATAATAGCCAAACCTTTATTCCTTATAATGCAGGGATGTCATTTTCGATTAAGAGAATGTCATCAATATACAGTACAAGAAATACAATAATAAAACCATTGGCCCATTTATACATGTAGGATTTTTCTCCGTTCTTAACGAAGCCATACGTTCTAATTACTTTATCAAAATGCATATTCCAACTCCACGATGCCTACTTCAATCCATGGATGGATCTTTGAAGCCTGCACATCTTAGACTCATCTATGGATGTGAAACTCTTAGGCCGTATTATATACACCTCTTCATCGAACTCTCCATTTAGAAAAGCTGTTTTCACATCTATTTACTAGATCTCATAGTCTAGGTATGTTGCTATCGCAAGCATGATCTAAATAGATTTGAGCATTGCCACTGAGAAAAATATCTCGTCATAGTCAATACCATAATGCCGACGATATTCCTTGGCAACCAGATGGGCTTTATAGGTCTCCACCTTCTCATCTGCATCTTGTTTTCTTTTGAAAATTTATTTACACCCAATGGCTTTTATCCCTTCAGGTAGATCAACTAGTGTCCATATACTGTTGACCTTCATGGACTCTATTTCGAACTTCATGACTTTCAGCCACTTATCGAAGTTAGACCTCTGCATGGCATCCATGTAGATGATTGGATCCTCGTCATTCTCATCAAGCTTGATATAATCATCGTTCCATACCAAAAAATCATAGTATTTATCCAATTGATGCGGTACTCTACTGGATCTTCTTGGTGCTATTTCAATAGGCTCTGAATTTGATCTTATCAAATTTAGTTCTGTAGGTTCACTAGAATGTATCGATTCTTCTACCTATCGAACTTCATTAAGTTCAACATTGGAGGCAGTTGTTCCTTCACTAAGAAACTCTTTCTTCAAAAAGACTGTCCTATTGCTGACGAACACCTTTTATTTTTCAGTAAGATAGAAGTAATAACCCCTAGTTTTCTTAGGATATCCTATGAACAAGCATTTATCAGACCAAGGTCCAAGCTTTTTTGGTTGCAAATATTTAACATAAGCTGAACATCTCCAAACTCTAAAGTAGGAGAGTGTCAGCTTACGCCCAGTCCATATCTTATATGGAGTCTTTACAATAGACTTGCTCAAAATTTTATTCAAAATAAAACAAGCAGTTTCTAGTGCATAACCCCAAAATAAAATCAGTAAACTTGTAAACCCCATCATAGACTGAACCATATCCAACAGGATTCGATTCCTCCTTTTAGATACACCATTATACTGTGGTGTTCTAAGAGGGATCCATTATGAGAGAATCCCATTCTCTCTTAGATATATCAAAAACTCATTGGAAAGACATTCACCTCCTCGATCAGATCAAAAAAATTTAATACTCTTTCCAAGTTATTTTTTTACCTCATTTTGATATCATTTGAATATTTCAAATGAATCAGATTTACTCTTCATAAGATAGACATACTCATACCTAAATAGATCGTCAGTAAATATAATGAAGTAGTAAAACCCACCTCTAGCATATGTGTTCATAGGTTCACATATATCAGTATGTACTAGACCTAGAAGCTTAGTGGCCCGCTCATCCTTTTCAGTAAAAGATGATTTGGTCATCTTCTCAAGAAGACAGGACTCACAGGTATTCAATGATTCATAATTATCAATATCAAGGATATGCTTCTTGACTAATCTGTTAATCCTATTCTTATTTATATGACCAAGCCTATAGTGTCAAAGATAAGCATTAGTGACATTATCTAGTTTTGATCATTTATTTGACATGTACATTATACTAATAGGCTATAATAAAATATAAATATTATTTCTTAATTATTCTTGCATTATTGTGATGTTATTCATAATGATATCATAATAATATTTCTTTATTGATAAACTATAATCATCTTGAGCCAAAAGCCCAATGAATATTATGTTCATCATAAAAGATGGACAATAATGATAGTCACTTAAAATGATACTATTATTTTTGAAAAATAGTTCAAAAGTTTCTAATGCTAGAACTAAAACTTGACTTCCATCCCCAATATTAAAAAATCTATCACCATTCTCAAATTTTCTATCAATTTGAAGTCCATGCAATAAATTGCATATATGAATTGGACTTTTGGTATCTAATACCCAGGTAGATGTATCATATATGGAGAAATTATAAGATGTTATCATATAACAGCTTTGACCAGCAAACACTTGCCGATTTCTTCTGTTCAGCATATTTGGGTTTAGAAGATAATTTCTCTTTTGGTCTGCCTTATTAGGATCAACACTAGACTCCTTATTCTTAGATTCTGAATACTTGCCACTATCCAATAGTGAACGAAGCGGACTAACTCTAGCCATTCTAATTATCTGAAAGAAAAATATGAAATCTCATTAGTACTTGAATTAATTAATCCTAAAGACTTGGACTTTAGTCTAAAGATTTTTCTATTATTTTTAATGAATTGATAGCCTCTACCTCTAATTCGAGAAATTATACTAACTCCTTAATGGATATTGGAATCCACATAGACTACATACGGATCCGAGAAAAGCTTTGGCTAACCCATGTGTATCTATAGATAGGTTCATAATCAATTATTTTTTCACATAATTTTTAGTATTTAGGTTTTGCCCCAGATGCCAAATCAGTAGGCTATGGCCTCCACTGAAAATATCTGGTTAGGTCCAACCATTAACATGATTGATTTCAGTGCATCAAACCAATGATAACCAGGCCTGAGAAAAGTTCTGGCTAACCTGATCATCATTAAAAGAGTATGACCTAATTATCATATGATGGATAGCAATTTCAATATCCAGATGAACAACAGGTGTAAGTCACCTCCAATGTCTACCCAGAAGATTGGACTCATTACTATTCATCTTAGTGGGAGGCTATGACTCAATTATCCTCATAACTTAGTAATTTTAAGGACCTAATAATTTAGAGAATTTAGGTTATATGTGATTTAAGAATAGAAAGGACACGGACCAAATTTCTTCCACTGACTTCATCAAGTCAAATTCTTCCACTGACTTCATCAAGTCAATAGGTTAGGACTAGGATCAATTTAAGTCTATGGGCACCTAGTTCAGTCATACTGATTGAAATTAATCAAATTAATTCCTAGTAACATAGGTTAGTCCGAATCATCAAGTAATCTAATCAAATTTCAATCGACCATATCGGCTAAGTAGGTGAGATCAGTGGAAGAGATATGCCATTAACTTGTCAAAGATTGAATCAGTATGAGTAGCTCCCAATTAAAAACTACTGATCTAAACTACCAAACTTATCTTAGACACCAATCGATTAATTAGGTTTAATCTAATCAACTCTGCAATTTTAGGGTAGACTGCTTAGCCATGAATTAAGTCCATCTTGATCTTGTTAAAGATATGGACTCATCCAACTACAACCATTGGAGTTGATTCTAGAGTATCCTTGATCTAATCTAATTCAACACTTAGTTAGATTTGATCAATTACTCTAGATTAATCCATTCTTTAATTAACCTTAGGTCTAACCTAATTTATCTAACCCTTTGATCCACAGTCTTATGATTTTGTCTTAGGATCTTAATTCATAATTCTAGAACCTAGAAGACAATACTTAATTCTTTTAATTAAATTTTTAGGCTGATGGATTAGGATTCGACATTTCAAAAATAGTTTTTAAATTTTAAAATATTTTTATTTTTATTTTCTAAATGGGTTGACTCATTTCAGAAATGGGTTGGCTCATTTTTCAAACAGCAACCTATTGCTAGTTTTAAATAGAAAATAAAATATAATAAAAATTAAACTATGAATTGATATTTTAGATTTAATCTAAAATATATTTATATTTATTTTTTTAATTAAAATAATTTTAATCATTAAAATTCTTTTACTATTCATCTTAATGAATGAGTTCATGGAGGCATCCCTACCACCATAAGGGATCCCCACTAAATGAAAGAAGATGACCTTTAAACCATACTTGTTCCTTATGATCGGATGATTTGGTGGCTCATTCATTATCGATTACTAAGTTATCTAGATTAAGCATATCAAATATACTAATATTTAATTTTTAATTATATATTAGACATGTCAAGCAATCCACTTGCTCTGATACCATTGAAGAAAATCGTGTAGAGTTTAAGCATGCATTTTCAAAAAAAAATTTGAATAAAATAATAGTAAAAGTAAATATTAATCTAAAATTAATCTACTACATGCATTGATCTAATCAATTTAAATCCTACTCAGAATCTAGACATGCTAATATGTAATTTAAAATTTAAATGTGATTGATCAGCAAATCAAATCCACTGACCGATACGAGTTTAGAACTCGATACCTATGCACGGATAGCTGATCTCCATAATATGAATTTACTGAATAATGCTTTGGTGTTACACCATAATAGCACACGTGTTTGGCCTCTATGGTTGGTCCATACGGAGCTCTTGATCTCGATCAGCCCTACTGGAGTGCTAGCTCCTCATCAAGGCCTTCAAATCATCTTCTTTCTGATCTTTTAGATACTCTAGACAATCAAAACACATGCTTTGGAGGATGATGAAGGGATGTTTCAAATTTGGTGGTGATCTGATGCTCATAGCACTTGATCTCTCCACTCGAACCCAGATTTTCAAGTCTTGGATTTCACTCGGCCCAAAAACCCTGATGCACTGAAAACCCTCTCACGCCCTCTCTATGTGGAGTTTTTTAAGAAATAAGTTTTTATGGAAAGATGACTTTTGAATCTATATATTCTATTTAGATCATATCTAAAAATTGAGTGTCCTTAGATATGAAAATTAGAAGAGAATAGAGACATAAAGGAAAAATAAAGTGCTATAGGACTCTGCTCACCTTTACTCCAAGATTTTTTTTTCATCCAAAATCAATACCCAATTGCTTTCAAATTTTTACCATAGAAAGATAACCCCTCAAGCTTCATGCACAAAAATTCTCATAATTTATTGCATGAAAAATAAGTAGAAACTCCATGTAGAGTAGATAGGTTAAGATTGGTTGAACTAGTTTCAACCAACTTCAAGTATTTGAATTCAAATGGTGTCTTATCCTTTTCCAACGACTATCCCAGAGGATGATAAGCAGAAGGACTCTCTTTCTGCTGACCCTCAATCTAAAATTGCCCAAAAAAGTGTGCAACAAAAGATAGGTAGGCATGGAGAATAGATAAGGAAGAGATTAGGTTTTTCAAATTTCAAACTAATCAAGTTGAATTCAAAATTCAACTTAGTTTGAACTGATCCAACCCTTGGACCAGGTCAAAGGCAGAAGAGAGAAAGGATGCACATTCATTCCTACATGAGAAATCTCACTCAAAAATCAGAGGAGGGCGTGGGTCAAGGTGGAAAAGTCAAATATGGTGGGCGCTAGGGAGAATTTAAATTCAAATCTCATTTGACTTGGTCCTAATTGATTTTATACAAACCAATTTATCTAGATCTAATTAGATTAGGTTAAACCAACCAAATTAGGCTTAACCCAAACCAATAAATTTTTAATCAAATTAGAAATTAATTAGGTCCAGCCCCTGATCAAATTAGGATCAAATCTTCCATAGCGATTAGGTCATCTCATGACCAGATCGGGTCAAACTCAATCGAATCAAATTCAATCGGACTTAATCGAATCCTCATCACTCAATCAAATTGAGCTAATCAGCAATCAAATTGCTAATTAATCCTTCAATAAATATAGAGTTCCAATCAGGTGGGTGTCTAGGCAATAAAGATTCATCAACATGAAACTTCTAAAGAGTCCCAAACCAGTGGGACTCATGAATCCAATGTCCCAAATGAATGAAACTAACGATCATAGAGTCTCAAATCAATGAAACTTTTGATTAAAGAATCCCAAATGAGTAGGACTCAGAGTCTCAGTCAATTAGAACTCTTGGTCATAGTGTCCCAGTCTAGTGGGAGTCTTGACCACAGAGTCTCAGGTCATTAGGACTCTCGATCAGAGAGTCCCAGATACGAAGGACTTAGAGTCCCAGTCCAGTGAAACTCTTGGTCATAAAATTTCAATCCAGTAGAACTCTTGACCATAAAGTCTTAGATCATCGAGACTCAATATCAACCATCAGATCAGATAGAAACTCCTATTGTGTGTGACCCTATAGGATCGAATCCTAAGTCGGTAGCATAGAAATTAATTTTTTGTACCAATTGATATGACCATCTAGCATTTATACCCAACGTTCGAATAGGTCGAATAATTGCAATGCAACATTGACGAATCTGTAACATATGGTTACCGTATATTTCATCCTTTTGACCTTGATGCTTAAAGGACAATCAAGGGTTTACTGTCAACCCTAAAATTCATCCATAGTATATTTCAAAACTCAGTATCCATCACATGGACCATCCCGACCGAGGGTTTGCTAAATTAAAATATAGTGATGCACTTGCTCCAACATTTGAAAGAGTCAATCCCATCTTGACTCACACATCGATAAGCCAAGTACTTAACTGCACCTAGTAGCCTTCTATCATTGAATTAAAAATTCAGATAGTCTGGTACCTAAGTGTAGTGAGTTGCTTATAGGTCACCGTGGTGATCTTAAGTCTAAAGGATACTTATATCCATATCCTTCATGAACAATTCTTGACAGTAGAGAGCTCTGCAGTTGGATCATGTTTAGTGAAATATACCCCTATACTTCACCTGCATATCATAATAGTATCTCCATACTTCTTGGTTAAGAGGACAACCAATACTTATGGCATACAACGACCTACACTCGATACATTGTCATCCTGAGTAAAGCGTATCATTTGATCGCGAACTAATTTAAGGACTAAACGACAAAACCTCCTTTGTCAAGTCTAAATAGCCCTAAGAACTTCATCACAAAAAAGTTCATTACAAAAAGATGCACAAAGTAATGAAAAGGCCAAAATAATAATTTTATTTATTAATAATTTAAGTATAATTATATTTAGCTCAATCATTTATAACCTATATGATTGGCTTTAGGATATAATTTTTAACACTAATTTCTATATACTCTCTTGCCCCGGCTTAAATCAACTTTCACAGCATGTCATATGAGCTTTTCAGTTGATTCTCATTGTAGAAAAGCATGCAATCATTATGGCATGCATCTATCTTCTCGTATCCCATGCCAACCCTTTCACTATATTTTTGAAGCATATAAGCTCCCAATAAGCTTCTCATCCTTTAGTAGCATCTTTTTTATGATTGCTACCATCCTATCATAATAATTGATCATCATTTCAAACTCGATCTTTAAGTCCAACAACTCTGATACAGCTAATAATACAGTATGTGCTTCATATCTCGACCATAATGGTTCATCAGCATTTTTCAATATACGATAGAAATCATCGCTGCAAGCTTCTAGATCATCCTTCATATCCCAATCAAATTTAAGATCAGCACATCCATAACCATGTCTACCATTCTATTTATTCCTATCCCATTGACTTCAAATCCTTGCAATTATCTTCTACATCTCTTCATGTAGGTACCAATGCTTGCAACTTGGCATAAATTTATTTCTATATAAATGAATAATTATTATATTTTTATTAAATATTTTTCTATTATACATCTCTTATAAGGACAAGTAGCTTGTCCTTAAACTAAGAGTGCCACATTCCTAAAAGCATAATTATAGAAGTACTTGATACTCTTCTTATATTCAATAAAAATCATTCCATTGACTATTCGATGGTCTATCCAACTACGGTCTATAGCATACTATCTAAAGATTTTGCATATACAAATATAGAGCAAAATGCTTATCAATTATTTTATTATTTAAAATGGCTTACATAATAAATACATCCTATCATCAACTAATAGATATAGAAGGTTCTATCCTATTTAGAAATTATATTAATTTTATAGATCAATTACAGTAATCAAACAATATGCAATAGGGGCTGAAAAAAAATTTAGTAGCATTTTTTCTTGATTTTTTTCACATGGTTGAAGATATGTGAGGAGAACTAAATAAAAATGCTGTCTGAAATTTTTTTTGAACCATCAACATATCGTTTGATTACTATAATTATCTATAGAATTAATTTTAATTTCTAAACTATCCAAACTAGATAGTCAATTGACTAATGTACATAATTCTTTTATCTGTATAAAAATATATAAATATATAGATATCATAGAATATATACATTAATCAAAAGATGGGTCTATGATTTTATGCAATATAAAATTTTTAAAAATAGATTACTGAGTAAAGCAAGAGCAAAAAGAGACTCAAAAGATGCAATATCTGTTCTAATTAAGGCTGCAAATAAGTCAGGTTGACCCATGATCTGACCAGATCCAATCCATGTAGATCTAATATGAACTATTTTAAAGGACCTATAGATCCGAATCGAATTCTAAAATTAGATCTATTTTACTTTTTGGATCGGGTATGGATTTACTGAATTTTGATCCGATTCGATCCGATCCATGTAGACTTTTAGGTTAATTTGGATTTTAAAATAAATGATTGGATCTAACTTGACCCGACCTGAACCCATCCCTCATCTCTCTTTATTCCTATGTTATATGAATGTTAATTCTGATCGAGGATACTTTAATGGATCGGATCTAAATCGATCTAGATCCGAATCCAAACCAAACCCATATTTCATGGATTGGAGCTGGGTTATGTGCATGGACCCAATCCGATCCGAATGATCTGTTGGGTCAAAAAATTTGATCATGGATCCAATCCGATCCAATCTGATTTGATTTTCTATTGGATTTTATTTAGATCTAATATTTAGACCCAATCAAGAAACCAAACTAGATTGAGATCACTCATGACCTAGTTCAATCTGATCCATTTGCACCCATAGTTCTAATAAGAATCATTAATTAAAAATCAACCATCCAAAATCTTCATCATAGTTAAATAAAATATCTAATTAATTAATTATATTAATATCTAATTAATTAATTAAAATAATATCTAATTAATTAATTAATTATCTAAGTAAAATTAATTAATATATTAAAATAAAAAGACTTTTAGCAACAGCTCTATGGCTGTCGCCATCATCATCGCTAATACTCACCAAAACAAAAGGTCCACAGGTGCAGGAATAGTGATGCGGGGATGGAGATAGCGATCAGGTGTGAGGACGATGATCCGATGTGGGGGCGATGGATCTAGCAAGGGGTTGGTGAATTTGGCAAGGGGGCATCAATGGCAAGGGAGCGACGTCATCGACAAGGAGGGTGGTAGATCCAGCAAGGGAGGTGGTGGATCTAGCAAGGGGCGTCACCAGTGCGGGGAGGGTGGATCCAATAGGGGGCGGCGGTGCATGGACTGCGGTAGTGTGGGAAATCCAATGATGCAGGAATGGTGAAGGACGAGGCAGCAGCACAGCATGGGGGAATCAGGAGAGAGGGAGAGGAGGGAGGTTGGTCAGTCATCGATGGGGGAGACAAAAATCAAGGGCTAGTGGGGGGGAGGGAGAAACAAAGGGAAGAATGAGAGGACGTGGGGGTTGGTTCGATCGGTCACCGGTGGAGGAGCCAAGTGAGAAGGGGGTGGGGGGAACATGATTTTTAGCAAAAATCGAGGGGCTAAGGGTGGGGAGTTGATGACTAGAAAATTTAGGAATTATTAGCAATGGCTTTAGCCTCATCGCTAATACTATTCTTTTTTAAAAAAATAAAAAAATTATTATTAGCGACGACTATATGCCATTGCTAATAATTCTCCATCACTAATAAGCTTGCCGGTCAAATTTAAAAAAAAAAATTACTAGTTATTAGCAATGCTTTGAACTGTCACTGATAATACTCATCGCTAATACCATTTAAGTCATCGCTAATAGAATCCGTCCATGCTAATAAGCTTATCGATCAAAAAAATTTATTAGTTATTAGCGATGCATATAAGAGTTACTAAAAATCAAAAAGCTATTGCTATTTTTTTTTTTTTTATGATGGCTTTTCTTTAGTCATCATTGATGGTGGGTAAAATTGGTTATTATCGATGGCAAGTTTACCATTGCTAAAGGTCCGCTTTCTTATAGGATTCATTTGATTTACAGAAAATACTTTTCTTCCTAGGAAGTATCTTTCTGGGAAGTCACTTTCTGCGAATACGATTTTGATATGTTTGATTAATCATGAAAAAATGGCCAATTCTAAAATGATTTATGTTTGGTTGAACATCCACTTCCCAAGAAAATAATATAAAATACCTATTATATCCTTAATAGATATAAAGCCATATATTTTTCTTCCAAATTTTATATAAATAATAATATTATATTTATATTAATATAAACATAATATTAATATATTATAATATAATATTAGATCATAATAATTTATTCTATTAATATAATACTAATATTTTAATATTATTAATATAAATATAAATATAATATTAATATAGTATTATATTAATATATAAATATAAATTTTATATTAATATTAATAAAAATATTATATTAGTATAAATATTAAAATAATATTAATATATTATAAATATTATATTATATTAATATAAATATTAGAATAATATTAATATAATATTATATAAATATTTATAAGAATAATATTTAATAATATTTTTGAGAATTTGTATACTCTATAATCATATATTTGTAAAAGAGTATTTTTGGAAAGAAAAAAAAGCCATCACCTTCCATCCCATGGAAAGTCACAAAACCTACCTCTTCCATGGATTTTTACTTTCATGAAATATGAAAAGTATCTTCCCATAAAAAGAGCTTTTTTCATTCTCTCTCCTCTTAAAACTCCATGCAAATAAGAGGCCTCCTCTTCGCTTCTTAGGAATTGCCTCTTTCCCCCCTTCACTTTCCATGAACCAAATGAGTCCATAGTATTTGGGGCAAAATCTAAATTTTTTCTATGTCCAACATAGAAACTTGATCCATCTTGGCCTAATTCGAGCCATATGGATCTTATTGTTTTGTTTATATATGTGTAACTAGGTTGGTTATGACTTTTGATTGGTTCGATTAAGGCAAAAACTTGTGCGGATATGTATCTAGTCTAATACTTATATAGAATTATTGAACTCAAATAACATCTTTTAGATAGCCTTGTAGGGTAAGGCTTTGAGTTGTCATAAATAATAACAAAGCAAACCTAGTCCATAGCCCATGTGGACTATGGGACATTGCGCAGCACGAGCCTATTTAGTTTGATCATAGAATAACTATAGTATTTATGATTGGATTTGACTAGATTTGGGCTCTTAGCATGGTAAGAGCATCAAGACTTAAATAGGGAGAGTGTGAGAAGTTGTAAAAGAATGTATTTACTCTTGATTATATACTAGATTGATTTTGGATATCTATATAGAGAAAAGGAACCCATCTTTTGATTAATTTTTTAGATGAGATTTTAGATCATCATGAATGATATCAGAGTGGATCAAGCTTATAGTCTATTAGACTAAGAAACACTATAATATAGGCCTTTTTAAGATTGATTATAGAGTGATCATAATGTTTATTATTAAATTTAATTAAATTTAGACCTTTAGCCTAATAAAGACTTCAGGAATTCAACTGGAGGTGTGTTTGAGGACTCATTGGCATTTGTTTAGTTCTTACCAATTGTACAATAAGTAGATCTTGGATCTTTATAAAGAATCAATGAACCAAAATAATATTTTTAGATGAAGTTCTATGTTGTCACATTTATGTGATGATTATACTCTCTCTTTATAAATAGATAAAACTTCGACTCAAAAAAAGAAAGGTGTAGATGACAATTTGTCACTTTCAAAATTAGTTTTTTTTTTTTTATTATTTTTTACTATAGAAATAGAATGGTGTCAATTAGTTGAGTTAGCAAAGTCATAAGTATTAATTATTACTTGTCTTAATTTTGATCACAAAAGTACCTGCAGAGCAATAACATCAACAAGTCTCAATGTATCCCAAAGATCCCTTTTTTTTTTTTTTTTTTTTTTTTTTTTTGAGAAGAATCTTCATCTAAATATTTTAATTTATCCAAAACGAAAAGACCCACTACCATGTTATCTGATGGAGGAAATTTCCAACCGTAGGTGAATGACTTCAAAACGGATTAAGATTATACCAGTCAATGACGAAAACAAATTTGCACCTTTCTTGTGCTGACTTTTGAACTTTCCTCCAAATCAAAGCTTGAAGAGCAGCAACGGCTACAATGTTTGAACCATGCGCAAGCAACAGCTCACCTTCCGACCGGTTTTGGTTTTCGAGCATTTTGACCAACGTTCCCCGCGTGCGCACTCAGGCCCAGAAGAAAAGTCTGGCGTTCGTAAGCGCGGGGAAGTGCTCAATCCAGTGGGTCAACTCCCAAATCAAATGCATCTATTTCCCATTCCCAAATGTAATTAAACAATCTATTGGTGGGTTGATAATCCCACTTTCCGGGAGCGGGAGAATCATCAAATTGTAAATGATGTATATTTTTTGAGGATATTAAAAAAGCTGTATGTTGATTAACTCTTTTGCATAAAGGAATGATTCCCCTCCTTTCGCGATGTTGATTATTGGATTGTATAGTATCCCTATGAAGATTTATGCAAATAGATAGAAGAAAGAGATTGAAGTACTTTAAAATTTATATATAAGATGCGATCTAATAGTTGATATTGCAAAAAAAAGATCAATCAAATCCAAATTTTTGATCTCTTGTTCTCATTACATGAATTGAAGTCCTCTCCGACTTGTGGCAATCACGAACGGATATGATCGGAGGACCGGCTCTCTCTGGATCATTCAGACTCTCTTTGCCATGTATATAGTCTTCTAAATATGTGCATGAGAATTTCTACCTCATAATTTTCCTATGGCATGCGTGTACAGAATTGTAAGTGAACTGGATAGCTTTACAGAAACAATACCGATGGTTGGTTGTAAAATGTGAATAATGGCTAATATGATGTTATGACGTTCTTATACGTGTAGAAAGCCAAATAATAACATCACTTCCACTCTATATACATTTTGATCGTCAAGTTCAAAAAGTATAATGCAGTTATTTGACCAGTGCATCATTCATCTCACATAATAATAATTTTAATTTGTATTCAGATCTGGTATTGATTTAGGGACTATAATTCATTTACTAAACCTTCAAATTAAAATAATACAGCTGCTATTTGTATAGTAGTAGCATCCACAATTATAGTCAACAAATGCAGAAATTTCTGTGAAGATAACACCCATAAACACCTTCTTAAGAAAATAAATATGAAACAGAATTTCTATGCAATATAAAACTAAATATCAGAGGAAGAAATGTTGCTTTTTTTATTATTTTTTAGATGGGGAGGAAGGTCCTGCTGTTTAGGAGATGAAGAGTCGAATACGACCATCAAATTTAGAATTTTTGCTAAAAATTTCTAGAAAAGATGTCAAATATCTTGAGCGACCGTGCTTGCTCGAACAATATCTTCCCTTGCTGGTGGAGATTCGATTCTGGTTGGAGCCCATTGTTGAAGGATGAAGCGAGCATAGGAAGGGTGTTTCATATGAAAAAATGCTTGACTATTTTTCGCAATGTCAACCATTAGGTTGCACCCTCATATGCATCAAAGCAATCCAAAACCCTTCTTTATTTCAATTGCATGGATCTCAAAGTGATCATCGTGAAATTCAATGGTAGATTCATGTGGAGGAAGGGGAATCCTTCTATCATGCAAAAGATATAAACCCTGTCAGATAGGGTAGAAGATGAGGATTAGCCTTTCGTAATTGCAAAAAAAGAAGAAAAAAGGATAAATTATGCTCCTGGTTCTTAAACTAAGTTGAATTTTTTTTTAAATAGTCTCTAAACTATAGAAAACTAAAATTTGGTTCTTGAACTATCTAAACCAATTTAATATTGCCCTCAGGTGCGATTTCGATGGTTTTAGGAATGGCAAATGATCCACCAACTCATAAATCCAACCCGCTCAACCTGCATGCAAGGTAGGTAAATGGACAAGCTAAATGGGTCATGAAATGAGACGGATAAAAATATCTAATAACCCGCTATGAGTATGGAGCGGATGCGGATTTATGTCAAATCCATTCCATGCCGCACCTGCCCCCACCTTACCCCGCATATATAGAAAATGCTAAAATATTCTTATATATATATATATGTTTATATTTATGTTTATGTTCAAATTTGAATATGTTAATAAATGGAGTGGGATGGGGTGAGGCAGAAGGTGCGGGGTGAGGTGGGTGATTAGCTTATGAATTTTGTGGTGAGGTGGGTGATGGAAAATAAAATCATCTCATTGCGAATGATGGGGCAAGGTAGTGGGGATGCGGGTGGGAGAGTAGAAACCTGCCCCATATCCACCCCATTTACATCCCTACATGATTTTTTCTTGCTAAAAATCTAATATGGCAATCTTCAGTGCTTATGTGGAGTATCCTTTACTTGCATGATTTAACCGGCGCTAATATGGCTTTCAATATTTTGAGCCACGTTATCTTCTTCTTCCCTAAATACCAAAATCTCTACTATCTCATCTCTCCAATCTCTCATCTTTTTTCCCAGATCTTCATCTTCTTTTCTAAATCTCTTATTTTCTATTTCTCTTCTTCTCATCTCCAAAATTTTAAAAAAATAAGAGAAAGAAGGAAACCCCTTCCCTCCATGGATCCACTCTCCTCCTTTCTTATAATATTTTCTTCTTTATTTCTCACCACTCCATCTCATCGAACTTTTCCTACCAACTTCTTTTCAAATCTCTCATCTCACATCTCTCTTTTTTTCTCATCCCCAAAACCCTAATGAAAAATGAAGAAAGAAAAAAAAACTCTCTTCCCTCCATAGCCTTATCCTTCTTTGCTTAGTTCTTCTCCTCCATTCATCTCCTATCGCCTCCTTCTATTGCCTCCTACTGAGTCGGCATCGGTTTCATCATATTCTCCTCTCATTTTAAACCCTCTTCCCTCCATAGCCCTATCTTCCTCAAAGAAGAGAGATTGGAGGAAGAAGAAAAAAGAAAAATACGATGGAGAAAGAAGAAATAATGCCACATAAGCAGTACATTAATATTTTTTTCTAAATTTTAATGCCATATAAGTGCTATTAAGAAAAGTATCAAGGATCTTTCCTGATTCTTAGAAAGATTTTATTCAATATTTCTTATTAAGAAAAGTATCAAGTATCCTTTCAAGATTTTATGGGATAATCATCACTAGCCACGTGGCATCATTAGAGAGGTCATCATTCCAAATGACTGCTAAAAAATGATAAGTATCAATCTCAGATCGATAAAATATCAATCTGAAGCTCAAATTAATTCGTACCATGGTCAGATGGCATATTGGTTTAAATGTTCAGACCAGATTGGCAATACACTAATGACCATCACATTCAGATCGGCAAATTACCATCCTCAACGATACCTTGGCTCGCTATAAATCAAGATTGGTCTTAAACCAACCTCAGATAGACCGTACAGAATCAGACCAATACTTTACCATCCTAAAAGCTAGCGACAGTTAAGTTCTTTTCATAGAATATCGGATTTATACCAACCTCAGCAACAGCAACCCCCCTGAGTGAGCATAAGATCAGTTTATCCTTGCCATTAGCCTTGAGTATCTCGAGATCGGTAAAATACTAATATCATCAACTCTGCAGGAGAAGATGCTACTCAACCTTTACCATACCAAGATCGATAAAACACTGACCTCACTATACTAGCAAAATTGGTAAAACACCAACCTTGACATGATTCAAGAATTGATCGAGCGTCAGCCAGTCCTCAACCAAATCAAGACTTTTCTCTAGTCGTATTATAGCTAATTACCACTAACACAAATGGCCAATAGTTGCAATCCAGCTGGCTATTCT
Organism: Cocos nucifera; assembly: GCA_006176705.1. Lineage (NCBI taxonomy): Eukaryota > Viridiplantae > Streptophyta > Magnoliopsida > Arecales > Arecaceae > Cocos > Cocos nucifera. The sequence continues at coordinate 260,604 of QRFJ01001386.1, read as the reverse complement.
GTTATAACAAATTAATGCCTAATAAATTTTTCTTAAGGCCTAAGCAAGCTTCTCTATAAATAGAGGGATAGGGTACCCTTTCGGAGATAAGCATAAGATTCATAGAGTCCGTACTCTACTGAAATTTACTCTCAACTTCTTCACTGAAGAAAGATTGAATCTTCTCTCTACTCAAATCTTATTTACTGTCTTTCAACCTTCCATTTTTACTATCTATTCACAAGGCTTCAGTTGACTTAAGCATCGAAGGATCCTAAACCAAATGGTGCCCCATCGATTCTTGAAATTTTTCTTGTAGGTTGGTTCGTGATCCATGTCGACCCAACTCCAAATCAGCTCTCCAGTGCAAATTTCTCTCAACGATCTAAAGTCTTGCTGCAACATATTCAATCTTGCTTTCTTTTCAATCTTTTCTTTTTTATGTTTATTAATTAATTTATTCTTATAATTATATTGATTAATTGTATATTTTCTTCTATTCTTATATTAATTATATTATTATTTTTCATTTTTATAGAAGCCATTAGCTCTCTCTCTATATATATATATATAAATCTTGAGAATCATAAACTATAAAAAATTATTCTTCTGAATATTACTTTAAGCGCCATGTAAGCACCAGATCTCGCTACATTGCATTTTTAGTGAGAAAAAATCATCGAAATCATGTCTGAAGATAATATTAAATCGATTTAGATAGTTTAGAACTAAATTTTATTTTTTTATAATTTATTTTTTTTTAAGAAAATATGATTTAGTTCAATGATTAAAAATATAATTTATCAAAAAAAAAAATAAAATTAGCTGCTCGCAAAGTAGTTTTTTAGGTTGCTATCATTGTCTTCTCGTACTCAACCTACCAAACCACAAGCTTTCTTCGCCAAAAATCTCACCAAAGTCATGTTCTCTTCCAAAAATAAAAAATTATTGATTAAAATTATTTTATCACATATATTTTATACCAATTAATAATAAATTATAATAAAAAAAATATATTATTATCTATACATCATTTAAAATTTTAAATAAAAAAATTAATTTTTATTATTATTTATAATTTATTATTATTTGATATAAGATATATATATGATAAAATAGTTTTAATTAATAATTTTTCTTCTGAGGCAGGATGGGTGGATCCATCATCACTTTTAATTTGGAGTTTGTCGGGGTGCCTCGTCCCGCCTGACACTTGCTGCTCCGAATTCACACCAAATTCGTCAAATCCAACTTTTTTTTATTAGCTTAGGAGGCCCACGTGGGAGCTAATCATCGACCCCGTTTCCACTGAGATACTACACCGAAACCCCCGCAAATCCCTTTACGCGAGCTTATGGAAAAGTCAAACCTAGATACTTTACCGAAAGGAAAAGTCAAATCTAGATAAACAGCAAACTTGTTGTCGGAGAATGATTTTAAAATCTATATTACCTATTGGTTATCCTCAAAGATGTATTTAATGGGACCCACGCTTGACTTGGGATAAAGGTTGTACATGCTTCATGGCAACTACATGGTACTCGTCAAAAAAGACGCCGATGAAAAGCTGCTGTCATATTAGTTTTTTTAAAATTTGTTGCGTCACCTTTTTATTTAAATTTTTCCGTATACGCTTGAAAGAGACTAGAATAAGAATGATTTATGAGAAATTTATTAGGTATAATAATAAATCTATGATGGACCTAAGATAAAATGAATTTATTACCATCCTAGGTTCATGATAATGATTTCTCATGGTGTAAATCCTCGATGAAGTGAGGAAAAAAAAAAGTTTCTATTTTTTGAGTGTGCCTACTATATCCACAGAAAACTCTGAGGCAAGTTCTGAATGAAAACTTGCAACCAACCTAATCTGCATCCTAATTGTCATGTTTAAATGGAAAATAAGTAGGGGAGGTCCCCTTAAATGAGGGCATATTCTATCAAACAAACAAAAAATGGGGGAGTAAATAGGCCTATACCATGTGGGGCAATTTGTGGGTCCGCAGCGTATAACTCTGTTGCACCATTTTGGTGGAATAGAGTTATGCCGTAAATAGGTTCCATCCAATTAACCTTTTGCTCTATCTATTCTGTGTGTGCGTGTGTGTGTATATATATATATGAGAGGATAATTTTTTTTTATGAGAAAATTTAAATTATCACAAAATTTACTGGATCCACTTATCTCTTGCACTTGTCTCACTAACAATGTCGAAAAACCTTCTATTTTACTATATAAATCCTATTTGCGATGCAATAAAGAGACATATGTCTTAATGCGTAGAGCAATGCTATGATGATTATGCAAAACAAAAAGCTCTCATGCCACATGGTGTAAGCAGGTTGCTTTAAATTCCAAGAATTACTGTAATTATAAAGAGAAGGTAGTTGAATGTGAAGTTGCCAAGCCAACATAAGTGACCCAAGGAATTTCAATATGTTTGGCCTTGGAACTTGATGTCTACACCATGTTTAATTTGCTATTAGTTTGCATACATTCTCTAGCTTGAACCCTAGGCATTAGATCAGGGAATACATATCTATTGGCTTCCATGCTTCCACTTTATTCATATTATTTGGATAAATTCAAGAGTCGGATGCCCAATTGCAGGCACAAATCAAGCATTAGCTTCATGAAGTACTAGTTTATAATTGATGGCCTAACTGCACTATCATATGCATGCTTTGATTGGGAAATTGAAGTCAAAAGAGACCAAACAAATGGTATTATGATCAATACCTCGTGACACACATCAAGCATTTGCTTCATGGAGTGGTAGTGTATATGTGAGAACCAATCCCACGGATTGATTCAAAATCAAAGCCGGCATCTAATGCCAACTTCACCAAAAAAAAAAAGAAAAGGGAGTTGGGATCGATTAAAATCCCATTTCGAGTCGATCCGTGCCGTGAGGAGAAGAGTTTGAGAAAAATATGCTGGTAAGGCCTAATCTCCCTCTATTTAAATCCTAAACCCCTCCCCTCATGAAGAAATCCCAAAACTAAACCCTAGATTCTTTTCTAGAAACCCTAATGCCAATTTCAAACCCTAGATTACCTGTGCGTGAGATTTCAGACGAAAGAATGTCGATCTTAGGCCGTCGCCGCTACCGCCACAGTCGTCGATAATACCTTTTTTCTTTCTCTTCTTTCTTCTTTCCGATCTTAGGATAGGATCTTTTGTGGTGGGATCTTCGACCGACCATGCCCCCAACCTTTGTCGCACCACCATTGTTGGATGTCCAACTGCTTCCCCGTCGGCCCCTCCCTTTCTTTGGTTATCCTCTGTGACAACCAAGAGCTTCGATCTTGAAGGAAATGAAAGAAAGAAAGAGAAATCGGGGAAAAGAAAGAAATGAGAGAGAGAAAGAGAGAGGGGGGTTTAATTTATTTGAAGTGGTTTGATTGGTTTGACCCAATTAGATTTGGGTCAATCTGGATCATATGGATCCAATTTAAGAATCAATCTAAACTGGGTCCAGGTTAGATTAAGAGATTTTTTAGTTATTTTAATTTCTTTTGAAAATTAAGAATTAATTGAAACCATTCAATATATTAAAACTTTCAACGTCGAAAGAGCACCGGATCTAGAGATCAGCTTGAGAAATTTTGGATTTGATCAACATATAAGTTTTCTCATATCTCTAGATTATTTATATATATATAATTATATATTTAAAAATTAGATTTTATATATTAATTATTTAAAAAAATTATTGAAGTTCAAAATTAGATAATTTACTTATGGTATGTGATTTAGAAAATCAGATCAAATATGATATCACAATTGCATGATACCATTTTAGAAAATAAATCATTTTCTTGCATTATGTGGCATGATCTATTAATTGAAAATTAAGTATTTTCATCAATGCATGAATTTTAAGTACAAGTTAATTTATATTGTTCTTTTGGAGTATATGAAAATTATGTTGACATTATTATAAGATAACTATTTTTATTTAGGCAAAAGTGATTGTGACATAAGTATGAGAAAAATCCTCTAGTTGGACTATATTCTGAGTCTAGCCAATGGAACTGATCATTGGCCACACAATAGAAATATATTTCTTTTGGGCCTAGCCAGTCGGGGCTTATTACTGGTAGAGTTAGTCCTTTTGGACCTAGCCAGTGAGGCTGATCACTGATAGCATGCTGATGGATCGGATGTTCTTCATTCAGGACTAATCTCTTTGCCTTATCATGAAGCAAATCATGACCGTGTGAATTAGAGCTAGTATTTTTCTGGTACACATCAGAGGATCTGATGTTCCGTATATAGGGACTAGACTCTTCTAGGCCTTGTCACGGAGCTAAACGTGGCTGTAGTCATCAAAGACTGAGAGAGAATTTTTATGATATTTTCTATTGTGCATGATAAGTTTGTGAAATAAAATTATTTTATTACGTATTATTAAAAATTATTATATTTAATTATTATATTTAAAAAATATTTGTGCTTGATCTTTTAGAGATGATTGATAAATTTACTGAGCCATAAAGCTCACATTCTTTTTCTATTTTATTTTATTTTATTTTAGACCCAAAAGATCCTACTGGACTGAAAATCGAATAGTGAGGAGCTTAGGACTTAGGCTAATTAATTTTAGTTTATTTTTTAAAAATATAATTATTTTATAATTATTATTTTGAATGATGTTTGGTTTGTTAATATTATTTGAAGATATTTTTATTTAATATTAGAGAAATTACTTTTACCACTGCCTAAGTTGAATTGTGATAATCAATTATTTAGTGAAAGACAGACCTTGCATATTCGAAGGAGTTAAACCCTAAGAGTGTACGGTCGTCTGTCGGATGCCCGACCTGAGTTATTAGATCGAAGCATGATAGATTTTATGGTATCAGAGCATGATTTACAAGAATCAATAAAATAAAATAAGTTAGCAAAAGTGGAGGTATAAATTAAGAAATATTTAGATAATTATGAATATTAATAATTAAAAAATATATTAAAAAATCTATTTTTGCTTTTTAAATTATGATGGCTCACAATCACCCTGGATGGTTGTCTGAATCTATGGAAGACTCTCATGTGGTTAGTGTACATCACATTTATTGGGACGATTATGCCTCACAAGCTTTCAGTGCTTTCCGAACTAATAGTGTCTCTCATGCAGTTGGAGCTTCTCAAGCTCGTGCCACTTTTCGAGCAGCCAGGATATCTAGATCTACTCATCGTCCATCATCAGAATAGGACAAGAGCCAAAATGTAAACTCTTTCCATCAGTTGAATAATGCCCAAAATAATAATCACAGGAAGACCAACACTGAAGGTCAGATGATAGTCCTCATACAAGCCTTAACTGGACTGGTACAGCAAATGGAACGGCAAGAAAATAGAGGAGGCCAGTCGTCAAGATCGGAATGAGGAATAGCAAAATTCAAAAGACTAGCGCCACTGACTTTTGAAGGCTTTATAGATCCCACTGAATCATTAAAATAGCTCAAGGAGATGGAAAAAGCTTTCGCCAACATGAAATGCACTGATCAAGAAAAGGTCCATTTCGCTGTTTACTAGTTACAAGGAGAAGAATTTGAATGGTGGAAAGTCATAAAGAGATAGCAAGGGACTGATGGGCTACTCACTTGGGATATTTTTTATCAAGAGTTTATGGATATGTATTTTTCTGAGAGTCTCAGATTTGAGAAAAAAAATGAATTTACTAGATTGATACAGGAGAATATGATAGTAGCCCAATATGAGGCTAAATTTACTGAGTTATCCCGCTTTGCTCTAAATCTTGTGGCAACTGATAATATCAAGGCTCGGAGACTTGAAAAAGAATTGAAGCCCAAAATTCATGCGGGAGTGAGATCGATGCAGTTGATCACATACCAAGAGATTGTCAATCTAGCAAAAATTATGGAACAAGAAAATAATAATATTCAATAGGAAAGGAAGCGACAACATAAAAAAAGATCAAAACCTAATGGTTATTCTGGCAAACAACCTAAACGTCAAGAAACTCAGCAAAAGAATGACCAATCAAAGAAAGAACCCTCGTGTAGCCGATGTGGAGGTATCTATTTAGAGCAGAATTATCACTGATTTTCTGGAGCCTATTTTGATTGTGGCCAGTAGGGCCGTAAGGCTATACACTATCTTCGTTGTCAAAACCCTAAAAATTGATAACTCTTTCAGAATGCACCTAGACTACCTGCTTTTGGAGCACCAGCCTCTCATCAGGGTCCACCCTTTAGACAAGGAGGCCCATCGAAGTCAAAGATCCAGGCACGTGTTTACGCTATAACTCAGCAGGATGCAGAGATATCAAATGCTGTAGTAGTAGGTACTCCAAAAAACCCCTTACAACTTTATCTAAAATTAAGGATATACAATCTTATATGCATAATTATAATAGTAAAAATTTAAAATTTATAGGTATTATCAAAGTTGAGACTGCACATGCTTGTGTTTTATTTGATTCTGGGGCTACTAATTCATTTGTTTCAACTGGATTTGTTAAAAAGATTGATCTTAGGCCTGTGTCCTTGGAAGATGAGATGTTTGTCTCTACTCCAAATGGAAGTGTCATTGTGGTAGATATTTGCCCCTCCTATATTTTGAGCATTAGAGGTCATAATCTTGTATCTAATCTGATGGTTCTAAAGATGAGAAATTTTGATGTGATCCTAGGGATCGATTGGCTTGCCTCATATCATGCCACGGTGAACTGCTTTAAAAAAAGAGTGATCATTTAGATTTCTGGATGGGTGCCACTCAGTTTTTCTGAAAAAAGAATGAATGTTTCTATAAAAATTATATCAGTCATGCAGGCTTACAGGATGTTAAGAAAAGATTGTACGGGATATTTGGCCAGTATTGTAGACACTTAACAGGAGGAGATCAAGATAAAAAATATATCTATAGTAAGAAAATTTTTTAATATTTTTTCAAAAGATCTTTCAGGATTGCCTTCCGATAGAGAGATAGAATTTTCAATTGATTTTGCACCCGATGCTAGACCCATCTCTAAAGCCCCCTATCATATGGCACCAGCTGAGTTAAAAGAGCTCAAGGAGCAACTCCAGAAACTTCTTGATAAAGATTTTATCAGGCCTAGTGTCTCTCCATGGGATGCTCCAGTACTTTTTGTTAAGAAGAAGGATGGAAGTATGAGATTATGCATTGACTATCGAAAGTTGAATAAGTTGATCATTCGAAATAAGTACCCTCTACCAAGGATAGATGACCTTTTTGATCAGCTTCAGGGTGCTCAGATATTTTCAAAAATTGATCTTCGATCTGGATATCATCAGTTAAAAATCAAGATGGGCGATATATCTAAAACAGCTTTTCGAACTCAATACGGACATTATGAATTCTTGGTTATGCCTTTTGGATTAACGAATGCTCCTGCAGCCTTTATGGACATGATGAATAGAGTGTTCAAACCTTATTTGGATCAGTGCATGGTAGTATTTATTAATGATATTCTGGTGTATTCTAAAAGTCCAAAAGATCATGAAAGGCATTTGAGAATAATATTACAAACACTAAGAGAGCAGAAGTTATATGCAAAGTTAAAGAAATATCAGTTTTAGCAAGAAAGTATCTCCTTCCTCAAACATATAATCTCAAAAGAAGGTATATCAATGGATCCAATAAAGGTAGAGGCAATTATGAACTGAAAACAGCCTTCTAGTATAATAGAAATTCATAGTTTTCTTGGATTAGCTAGATATTATAGAAGATTTGTGGAAGAATTCTCTTGCATAGCATTGCCTTTGACTCAGTTGACTCATAAAGGAACAAAATTTGAATAGATAGAAAAATGTGAAAAGAGTTTCTAGAAACTAAAAAGATGTTTAGTATCAGCTCCTATCCTTGCTTTGCCATCTGAGAAAGAAGGGTTTACTATCTTTAGTGATGTCTCCCGAAAGGGATTAGGATATATGCTTATGCAAAATGAAAAAGTGATAGCTTATGCATCAAGATAACTTAAATCATGTGAGAAAAATTATCCAACCTATGATCTAGAGCTAGCAATAGTAGTTTTTGTCCTAAAAATTTGGAGGCACTATCTGTATGGAGTATCATGCAAAATATTTATAGACCATAAGAGCCTTTAGTATATCTTCACTCAAAAGAAGTTAAACTTAAGACAAAGACGATGGTTAGAGCTGATCAAGGACTATGATTTGACCATCAATTATTATTCCAAAAAAGTAAATATAGTGGCAGATGCCTTAAGCAGAAAGTCAGTAGGTGGTGTAGCAATGTTGATCACTTCTCAGAGGCATATTCTCTAGGATTTAGAAAAATTGGATGTTGAGGTATGGCTGCATAAATCTGAAGCCCTACTAACTGCACTTAGGGTGTAACCTACCTTGATTAATAGAATCAAAGCATCATAGATGGATGATTTGGGACTCCAAAAGATTAGAGATCAAGTCCAATCCAACGTAACCTCTAAATTTAGAATTCATGAGGATAGAATCTTAAGATTTGGCAATAAGTTATGTATTCCAGATAATGCAGAATTAAAAAGAGAAATTATGATGGAAGCTCATAACTCTGCCTACACAGTACATCATGGAGGTACAAAAATGTATAGAGATCTTAAAAAAAAATTATGGTAGAGTGGTATGAAAAGAAAAATAGCTCAATATGTAGCATAATATTTAACTTGTCAATAGGTAAAAGCTGAGCATCAGATATCCGTAGGACTACTATAATTTCTTGCTATACTGGTTTGGAAATGGAAACATATAACAATGGATTTTGTTATAGGGTTATCAAGAACTCTCCGAAGGTATGATGCTATTTGGATAATTGTAGATCGATTAACCAAGTCAGTGCATTTTTTACCCATTAAAGTCATATTTTTTTTGAAAAGGCTAGCTAAGTTATACATAGATAAAATTATGAGATTGCACGAAACTCCAATATCCATTGTGTCAGATCGAGATATGAGATTTATTTCTCAATTTTGAAAAAATTTGCATTAGGCCATGAAAACTAAGGTGGAATTCAGTACAGCCTTTCATCCTCAGACAAACAGACAATCTAAGAGAATAATTCAAACTTTAGAAGATATGTTAAGAGCATGTGTGATAGACTTAAAAGGATCTTGGGATGAACATTTATCATTAGTGGAATTCGTCTATAATAACAGTTATCAATCTAGCATCTAGATGGCTTCCTTTGAAGCTCTGTATAGAAGAAGATATAGGACCCCGGTATGTTAGAATGATGTCGGTAAAAGAAGATTGTTGGAATCAGAAATTATTCAACAAACAGTGGATAAAATCCAGCTTATCAGAAAATGGATTCTTTCAGCTCAAAGTCGATAAAAGAGTTATGCTGATAACAGGAGGAGAGAACTAAAATTTTAAGTTAGAGATCACGTATTCCTTAAGGTGTCCCCTAATAAATTAAGGAGTGATGAGATTTAGAGTTCGCAGAAAGCTAAATCCTAGATATGTGGGTCCCTTTGAAATCTTAAAAAAAGTTGGAATAGTTGCCTACCATCTAGCCTTACCATCCTCTCTTGTCGGAGTACATAATATTTTTTATGTTTTCATATTAAGAAAATATATACCAGATCCTAGTCATGTGATGGAGTTTGGGCCTCTTCAGCTTAGAGAGGATTTATCTAGTGAGAAGCTTAGGACTTAGACTGATTGATTTTAGTTTGTTTTCTTTCAAACATAATTATTATTTTGAATTATGTTTGATTTGTTAATATTATTTGAAGATATTTCTATTTAATATTAGAGAAAATATTTTTACCACTGCCTTAGTTGAATTATGATAATCAATTATTTAGTGAAAGGCAGGCCTTGCATACTTGAAGGGGTTAAATTCTAAGAGTGTGCGGCCATCTGTCGAGTGCCTAACTTGAGTTATTGGATCAGAGCATGACAGTATAATTGACAGCCTAACTCCATTTGCATGCATACTTTGATTAAGAAATTGAAGTCATGAGAAACCAAAGAAATGATATTATGAGCAACACCGCATGGTACCATGAAAAAGATAGATATGGAATATTTGTGGTCCTATAAATTGATGTCTAATGTGAATGGCTTGCTAAAAGTCCTTCGTGGGTTCTTACGCATGACCTTTAGGCATTGGATCAAAAAATATCTCTATAGTTTTGTGTTTTGATATATTTTCACCTTCGCTTATATTATTTGGATCAATTCAAATAGAATTGGATGGAGCGTATTCAAAATCATTACGTTGCTCACTTGAATAGCCATTTGTATCAATAATCTACAACCTTTTTTTCTCATTTTAGAATAATGGAGTTGCAATTTTTTTCAAAAAAAAAAAGGGTTAGGCATGTCAAACACTTGGAAATACATCTCCTCCCACATGATGAGGATCCAAGACTTTAGCCCAGTTAGCAACAGCTTAATCCCGCAATCCACATAGATGCACTTGCGGGAAATTGATGCCGTGATAGATGAACCTAAGAATGATATTATGTGTACTAAGTAAGAGGATTACTTTTAATAATATTGTGGGCCTTAAATTGCACTAAGATCTTAAATTCTCCAATTGGGCAGGATTCAGAATGCTAATCTAATCAAGATGGTAATGGTTGTTATCATGCGATAAGCTTATATTGTTATATCATCAAAATGTTTATTATTGGTTAAAAAAAAAATGAATGAAGAAGAGGATTTAATTGAGCCTCATGTATACAACGATAGCTAGTAGAATTTAAGCTAGAAAACATATATCAAAAGATAACTAATGAAGTTTTGATAAATATTATAAATATACTAATAAAAATATTAAATTATGAAATAATTTATTTTATTTTAAAAAAATTGATATTTTTATTTATTTTTTACAAGAAAGATGATCGTTAATAAGAAAAGTTTAATTTTTTAGTTCAAAAGAAAAAAAATTTGAAGTAAATGGCTGGTTTAGCAAAACTGGCTTAGAACCCAAGCCCAACCGCGGCCAACCCATGTGCCTAAACCAGATGATGTCACAATGATGCTAGAAATCATGCGGCTCACTGTGGACCAGCGCAGCACGTGGGCAGGGGCAAAATCAGGATTTCATGTCACATGGCGCATTCTGATTTGGCGGGGAGTTCAGAAAGCCTGATTTATGGGCAGCTCACATAGCGAACGGTGGTCGGTTGTGTACGATTCGATGGCTGAGGAAGTTGCCGGTAATGATCCAATGGCTAGGATGCTTTCCAGTTTTGATTAAACATCTCAAGCCCTCCATAGTGCCATCCGACGGTCCAGAACTTCAAATCAAGCATGATCCAACGGCCACAATCTAATCTGATATGATTTGGGCATTTAAACATGATTTTTGGATGATCTTGGGTCGTTTGATGCTCATCTAAAGGCTATGATGAACCAGTGACACAACAAGAGTTTGATAGAGATTTAAACATTCAATTTAAGTCGAACTAGCCTTCTTCAAGTAGCAGAAGTCCACTCTTCAACTTATTTAAACCCCTGTAACCGAACAAAGGAAGGTGGAATAGAATTAAAAGAATATAAATAGGGGTTTTTGGAGGGATCTGAGAGAGGAGTCTATGGTTTTTGTACGATCAGATTTTTGTTATCAAAGCGAGAAGCTCCCTTCTTCTATCTTTTCTTTTCTATTCATGAAGGGTAGATCAATATAAAATTCAGCAACAAGCAGTTGACTATTTAAATTTTATCATATTTTTTATTTTATTTACTTTTTTTTTTATCATGAACTAATATTATTTTACTAAGGTTAAGATATAGCCACTCTTTTGATGCAATATATGATTGGATTTTAGAATCATATTTTATTTATAAAAGGTATACAAATCTATGTTTAATGCTTTTAGATTACTGATCATCTTCTAATTATTTTGATGGACATAAATGATACAGACTAAGTATTTCTATAATAATATTTTTTGATTTGTATATCTTGTATTTGAATCGGATTAAGATTATTATACATGTGCTAATTTTAGTATGCTTTGAACATAGCATATTTTAATTAAAGAATTTCATAAAAATTAATGCATCAATATATATTTAAATTATGTCTGAATCAAAGGATAGTTAATAAGTATTAATAGTTTTACTACACCTAGATCAAAGGATAGTGAATATTCTAGGAGACTCCATCGTCATATGAAATAAAATTAATCTAATTTACATGATTACTTGAATGTTGTATTCATTGAGTTGGTGAACTGATTATCTTAATATTCTAGTGCTCTTAATTTTAACCCTAAAAATTATATCATTTCTATCCCCTTGCAATTTCTTAATTATTTCTTTATTTTTTTATTTTTTACTTTTTTATAAATTAATTTTCTAAATAAAGTTTAAGAGAGTATTTTTTATTACTTATTTTTCAATCCTCAAGGGATGATTTTTTACTCATACACTATATTACTTGATCGATTGGTGCACTTGCCATAGTTATAGATTTATACGCATCAAATTTTTGATGCCGTTGCCAGGAATTATGTCTAAAATAATATTAAAATTTTAATTTTTACTTTACTTTAGAATTTTATTTTTAATTTTTATTCTTATTTTGTTTAAAAAGAACATGTTTAGTGCATGACACGCATTGGACATAGTGACTTGGTGCCATTTGATCTAGAAATAGAGAGGACAATTCAAAGATTAAATCGTGCTCAAGAAAAAAATATAGCAACTGAAGATCTTAATGACATTAATTCAGGACTAGACAGGATGGCTGAGGGATGACAAGAAGCTATTCGAATGATATATCATCCATTAAATGATTACATCATACCATCAGTAGCTGACGCAGCTTCAAGTATTAGGAGACCGCCCATGTGGATAAATAATTTTGAAATAAAATTGATAATGATCCAAATGATTCAATCAACTGTCCAGTTAGCGGATACGTTCAAGATGATCTGAATGCCCATATTTTTAATTTTTTTAAATTTTATAATATTTTTAAAATTAATAGAGTATCGGATGATGCTATTAGATTAAAGCTATTTTTTTTTTCTTTATGTGAGAAGATTACAAGTTGGCTTTATTCTCTTCCTGCAGGTTCTATTACGACTTGAGATGCCTTAGTCCAGAAATTTTTAGCTAAGTACTTTCTATCTTCCAAGACTGCAAAGATGTATAACGATATTACTTCTTTTATGCAGATGGAGATGGAGTCACTGTATGAGGCTTGAAAGTATTTTAAGAAGCTGCTAAGAAGATGTCCACATCATCAATTACCTATTTGGCTTCAGGTATAAATTTTTTATAATAGTTTATCTTCTACTAAGTGTTCTATAATTGATGCAGCAGTAGAAGGTACTATTAATTGCAAAATAAAAGAGAAGACATTTAATCTAATTGATGAGATGGCATTAAATAGCTACATATAGCAAACAGATCGTATGATACCGAGAAGATCAGTAGCTATGCATGGAGTAGATAGTGTTCCAACTTTATCAGCTGAAATTATAGCCCTTAGAGCCAAATTCAACAATATGAAGAGAGTAGCTATGCATATACAGAGCATCAATTATGAGCTGTATGAAGGAGGATACGATACAAGCAATTATCAGATAGGTAATCCCTTTGCTAAAGCCTCTGATATAGCTAATTATGTTGAAAAATTTTTCAGGCCACTGCAAAATAATTCTTATTTTAGCACATAAAATCAAGGATGAAGGTAGCATCCAAACTTTTCATGGAATAATAAAAATGTAGCACAACAACCACCCCCGAAATTCCAAGTACCTCAGAAGAAGCCTAATATGGAGAAGCTAATGATTAAATTCATGTAGAACTAAGAAGCAATCATACGAAATATGGAGACCAAATTCATGCAAAATCAAGAAGTGGCCATACGAAACCTGAAAACCAAGTTTAAAAGGGACCAAGCAGCAGCCATTTAGAACTTGAAGATGCAAGTGGATCAATTGGCCAAGATAATCTCCAGAAGACCATAGGTATCTTTGCCTAGCAACACGAAGACCAATCCAAGAGAGTAAATCAATGCTATCACGTTAAGAAGTGATAAAGAGCTGAAGGAGCCACATTAGAAGAAAAAGATTGAAGAGTACATTACAAAATAGCCAATAAAGTTCATCGATCATCGAAACAACTAGTAGATGCATGGTCCCTGGGTATAAAATTTGTTGATCTAAATGTAAAGCCCTATGAGCCACCACTATCATTTTCTAAGAGACAAATACAGCATCCAGATAAAAAAAAAAATAAATTTTTTAATATTTTAAAAAATTTATATATTAATATTTCTTTTGTAGATACTATCACTCAAATGCCTAGGTATGCTAAGTTTTTTAAAGAAATTCTGACCAATAAAAAAAAGCTGAAGAAGCATAAGATAATAAATTTGAATAAAGAATACTTAGCAATACTCCAAAATAAATTATCATAGAAGTTAAAAAATCTAGAGAGTTTCACTATCTCTTGTATTATTGATGATTGTAGTTTTGATAAAGTTTTATATGATTTAGGAACAAGTATCGATCTCATATTTTTTTCTATTTTTAGGAAGCTGGATCTTGAAAAATCGAAGCCTACCACTATCACTCTTTAGCTAGCCGATAAATTCATTAAGTATCCAAGAGATATAGTGGAGGATGTCTTGATAAAGATAAATAAATTTATTTTTTTATTAATTTTATTATTCTTAATATGGAAGAAGATATTGAAATATCCCTTATCTTAGCAAGATCCTTTTTAGCTACTAAAGGAGCTTTAATAGATGTTCAATAAGAAAAATTAATTCTTAGAGTTCAAGAGAAATAAATTATCTTTAATATTTTTAAGGCTATTAAATATCCTAATAATAAATAAATTTATTTTTGAATTGATGATATTGATAAATTAGTTCATAAGTATTTCTTAGAAAATAGATTTAAGGATCCTATTAAGGCATACAACATTCTCAAAGAGAAGTTGGTCATGATATCTATTGAAGTGGCACTGGATTGATCTAGAGAGCCCTATGAAAGTCAAGCTAACGACTATAAATTAGAACTGCTAGATAGGTTATTTCTTTTTCTTTACTCTTTTCATTTTGATTTCTTTCTTCTAATTTTTTTCGTTGTTTCTTATTGCTTTTTTATTGCTTTGGTATGTTTTCATCTTTGTAGAAAAAAATGAATGAGAGCTCAAGCCAATTTCTAAAGTTTCAAAGACCCATGCTAGATCAATAATGCATTAAGTCGGGTGTATTCTTTTCTATCTATTATTACACCCATTATTTTTTTTTCTCCATTGAGACAATCTTAATTAAGTTGGAGAGTTGAAAAAATCTTTAAAAAAATATTTTAAAATTTTTAAAAATTAAATTTAAATATTTTAAAATATTTTAATAATTTTTTTAATAATTATTTATCAAGAAAGAAAATCTTGAGAAAGATATACTAGAAAAAGTAATAAAATTAGAAAATATTTGCTAATGACTATAGCGAGTCAAAAAATAGACTCATTGGTTAGATTTTTAGCAACATACTTAGATCATCTAAAGACTATTAATACTCATAAATGCACATACAAACTAACGGACAAAGTAGATGTTAATTATAAGACTAGCCGAAGATTCAATTATCACTAAAAGTTGGTGAGTGATATACATTTTAATTAAAA
This sequence comes from Cocos nucifera, assembly GCA_006176705.1. Classification (NCBI taxonomy): domain Eukaryota; kingdom Viridiplantae; phylum Streptophyta; class Magnoliopsida; order Arecales; family Arecaceae; genus Cocos; species Cocos nucifera. Next base: position 245,025 of record QRFJ01001386.1, on the reverse strand, counting down.
AAAATTGAATTTAAGGAAGTAACTACGTGCCTAAAATAAAAGTATAAAATACAGAGTATATGTGGATTATCCGAGCCTAGTAACTAGATTTCTGCACCTAAATCAAGTATGAAGATTCACATCAAACGATGAAGAAAAGGTTAGGATGCTCAGCACAAAAAAAAAAAAAAAAAATTCTGAAAGCTAACTAATTAATTCATGAATTTAACTTAGAAGTGTATAAAAAAAAATTAACCAAAATAGATGATAAGAAAAAATACATTTATCCTTTAAGTTAGCATCAAAATGCTAAATTAGTCATTACAAATATAAATGCTGTAGATTTTTAGATATACTCTAAGTAAGTTTCTGATTATACTAACTATGAAATTTACTTCTGAAATTCAATACTTAGTTAGTGGTACTTGCTAAACTTTTTAACTTCAATCCTAGATCTACTTTTATAGAGGATCTTAAAAAAATATGATGATTAATTAATAATAATAATATATTGCTAAAGGACTAGTAATGAGTAAGTTGGGAGGTATGATAAATATTATAAATATACTAATAAAAATATTAAATTATAAAATATTTTTTTAAAATATAATTTATCTTATTTTTAAGAACTTAATATTTTTATTTATTTTTTGCAGGAAAGATGGCCGTCAATAAGAAGAGTTTGATTTTCTAGTTCCAAGAAAAAAATTTAAAGTAAATCAAATTTAAATTAGGCCCAAAATCAAGATTTAAAAGAAAAAAATAAATAAAATAATAAAAAAGTCAGTCGGTTCAGCAAAACTGGCTCACTAAAATTGGCATAGAAGACTCGGTCTGATCGTAGCCAACTCGTGTGCCCGAGCTGACCCAGCCTATGCTGACGTTATGATGATGCCAGAAATCATGCGGCTTACTGTGGACCAGAATAGCATGCAGCCAGGGATTTCATGTCATGTGATGCATTTTGATTTGATAGAAAGTTCGAAGAGCTGGTCTATGGGCAGTTCACACAGCGGATGGTGGTCAGTTGTGCGTGATCCGACAGCCGAGGAAGTTGCCGGTCATGATCCGATAGTTGGGGTGATTTTTGGTTCTAATTAAAAGTCTTAGGCCCACTAAAGCGCCATTCAACAATCCAGAACTTCAAATCAAGCATGATCGGATGGCCACAATATAATCCGATATGATCTGGGTGTTTAAACATAATTTTTGGATGATCTTGGGCCGTTTGATGCTCATCCAAAGGTTGTGATGAACCAGTGACACAACAAGAGTTTGATAGTGATTTAAACATTTAGTTTAAGTTGAATTAGCCTTCTTCAAGCGGTAGAAGTCCACCCTTCAATTTATCTAAACCCTGCAGTCGAACAAAGGAGGGTGGAATATAATTAAAAGAATACAAAGAGGGGTTTTTGGGGGATTCGAGAGAGAAGTCAGTGGTTTTTGTACAATCAGATTTTTATGATCAAAGAGAGAAGCTCCCTTCTTCTATCTTTTTCTTCTCTATTTATCCAGCAGCAGCTCTTCTCTTAGCAGCTCTTCTCTTCCATCAACTTCTTCATGCTAAGAGCAGATCAATGGTAAAATTCAGCAACAAGTAGTTCACTGTTTGAATTTTATCATATTTTCTATTTTTTATTTTATTTTTATTTTTTCATCATGAACTAATTTTATTTTACTAAGATTAAGGTATAGCCACTCTTTTGATGTAATATTCAGTATGATTAGAATTTAGAATAATATTTTATTTGTAAGGAGTATGCAAATCTATATTTAATGTTTTTAGATTACTAGCCATCTTTTAATTATTTTGATGGGCATAGATGATATGAATCAATTAAGTACTTTTATATCAATGCTTCTTGATTTGTATTTCTTGTGGTTGAATTGGATTAAGGTTCTTATGCATGTGGTAATTTTAGTATGCTTTGGATGCAGCATATTTTAATTAAAAAATTTTATAAAAGTTAATACATCAATATTTATTTAAATTATACTTGGACTAAAGTATAGTTAATAAATATTGATAATTTTGCTATACCTGTATCAAAGGGTATTGAATATCCTAGGAGACTTCCCGTCATATAAAACAAAAATAATCTAATTTACATGATTACTTGAATATTTCATTGATTGAGTTGATGAATTGATTGCCTTAGTATTCTACTGTTTTTGATTTTAATCCTAAAAATTACATCATTTCTATTTTCTTATAATTTTTTAATTATTTTTTTATTTCTCTATATTTTTTATTTTTTTATAAATTAATTTTTTAAATAAAATTTAGGAGAAGGAACGATACGCTACTCATATATTATATTATCTGATCGATTTGTGTACTTATCATAGTGATAGATTTGTACACATTAAGTTTGTATAAGCTACGTTACAAATATCAACATAGAAGTCCGTTGTTCTATCTTTTTTTTCTTTTTTTCCCTCAAAGTAGTCTCCGTAGACTTGCATTGGTGTTACAACCCTCTACTTAGCAATCAGGAGTTCTAGATTCCTTTCTTGGATGATGCATTCCCTACAAACTAGATCTAAGTGATTATAGTATGGATGGGTCTCCCGCCTCTAGAAAATAGAGTAGCCTTTTAATAAGCCAATTGGTCAATCACCTAATTCCTTTGGTGAAGGATTATAAAGCATGTGTTCAGTCTCATATCAACTATACACTAGATAAATCTTGTATATTTATGCAGAGCTAAGTAATCTAAACAATATATTTTGGTTTCTAGCAAGCTTTTTTCGAGTAGGATTCTGATTAGTATAAATAATATCAGAACGGATCCAGCTTATAACCTATATGGACTAATACTATGCATTGGCCAATTGGGCTAATCATGGTATTTATAATTAGATTTATGATATTTGGTGATGAATTTGAATAGATTTAGATTCTTAGCCCAGTAATAATGCTAAGGCTTAAATAGAGAGTTTGTGAGGATCCGCACGGATATATATCTCCACATTAGATATATACTGAATAAATCTTAGTTATATATATAGAGCCAAGAAACCTAAATGGTACATTCTGATTAGCCTTTTTAGATAAGATTTTGTGTTGTTACATACATATATAAGCAGCACAAAACACCTCCTTACTTTTGGTTTAGATATAGATTATCTAAATAATGTTAATAATTGGTGTAAGGACTAAGAACCAAGGATAGATCTATATTTTGCAGCGGATAAGGTGTTGGAAGTAAATCTCAAAAATCAAAAACAAAAAAGGAATCTAGATGATTAAAATCATATATAAAATCTACATAATGATTTATTAGAACAATTTTCAAGGCAATTTTGGATTTGAAACAGAATATAGTAAAATTTAGACTAGAAGTTTGCGAAGCATTGTTCTAAAAGCATTATTGCTCCTCTCATTTAAGATAGATGGAATTAACACTCCCAAGATACAACTGATTTCTCAATCAATTTGTGTAGCACAAGCACCTGGGAGGCTTGATCCATTCGATTCCTTCAATTGACCAAAATTAATATTTTCGAAAGCATATGAAATAGATGAAAAGATAGTAATGAAAGTGTTGGAAATTACCAATGATGATAAAAGAAAAATAGGGCAATGATTGGGTGCTTTGCAAGGAGAAAGGGTTTTCTGATCTCTGATCTATGCTGGAGTGCCTAGATCATGGCTTGGCTCTATGTAGAGGCTAGTCTAATAACAGCTCTAGCGTCTAGTCTCTTGGCTCATAAACAACTGGAGGTTTGCTAGCCATTATGAACTAATAAAGCTACCTTGGTTGATAGCATAGCAATAAAGACCTCTCCAGAGGCTAGTTCAATAACGCTTGACCAAAGAGTACAAGGCTCACAGCCTTTATAACTCATATGAGTCTCTCATTGGGGATACCAGGGGCAAGGAGGACTTGGGCCAAGGGTGGGTTCCTTTTGGGGATATCAACGGAGACGGATATCCAAATATTTTATCCATCACCAAACCAATTGGATGGTTTTAACCGAAATTAAATAGGGATGGTTTTGGTGATAGTTTTAAAAGTAAAAAGCTATTCAATTTTAGTTTTAATTTTGGTAAATTTTTTGACTTAGATCCTATCTGGAACCAAACCAAACACTGAATTCAAAAGCAAACATACCCAATATCTTTTAGTATCCTTGATATTTAGTAAAAATTTTAACCCTCTATCCCATTCAATGTGCATAGTCCATGGACCATGGATGCGTAAATGACTAAATGGACAGGAGGTGGCTTTTCTCTTTTCTTTAGTTTTTCTTCGTGATTATTATGTTTGTTGGACTTATTTTCTTTGATATAGTTAGACTTGTGTTTAACTTGAATTGTTGTGTTTATTGGATGGTGTATTACTATTTTAGAATTATTATATTGGTTAGATAGTTGTATTATTATTTTAGAATTATTTAGAGTTTATTAGATGATTGTGTTATTTGTTTTGGATATATTTATTAGCTGAGTTAGTATAATTATAGATGACAATTTTAATTTGGATGTTTATACATAAAATTTTGAAATGAATAAAAAAAGTAATAGGGTTTGTAGTTTTTCGGTTCTACTTTCGATTTCGCTTTGATGGTAGTTATAGTTTTTAATTTCAAAACCATCGATTTCAAGGAGCGGTGATGAATGTTAGGTTTGATTCGATTGTTCCACCAACTATAATGAATCCATCCCATTGATATTCCTAGTTTTCTTTCTCGAGGAGCCAATTATGACGGATCATCCTACATTTACTAATAAAAAGGTGCAGCCTCAAAGAAATTATTGGATGGTCTTAGTCCATCATAAATGTTATAGACAAAGCCGATGAATAAAATGTCATACATGGTATTTTGAGAGAGTTAAGCACGTGGATTAAGATGATTGCAGTTGAAGTGATATTTTTTTTTCATTTCTTTGTCTACATCATTTAGGGTAGACTAGGTTTACGTAATAATTTCTCGTAGCATGGGTCAAGGTAAATGAAAATTTTCTTGTTTTTTTATATTTTTTTAAAATTTTTTTAAACCAAACAATAGATAGAGGCCATCGATCCTTTCAACTCTACTTATCTTTCCTTTTCTTTCATAATCCGAACCAAATCCAGAGTTAGTGTTAACTATATCAACTTGAATGAGTTATAATGGACTAGATTTTCGGCGTATCAGTCTCTCGATATCCATCCAAAGTTATTTGGTCAACCTGTACATTGCCAAGAGTCGGTCATCAAGTTTTTGCTCACTTCTATGGCCTCGTTGGCATTGGCTAGGTCTCGAACTAATTCCTGTATGATACATACAATAATGTTTTCTCCTAAAGTACCATGACCACTGGCCTTACTTGGAATGGTGACTTCTATTATGCCCAAAGAATGTTCGACAAAGTGCCTGAACAATAATTCAAATTGATGGTGAGGGTGTTGCTCGTGATTTTAAAAGGTAGGAGTCTACCATATGGATGGAAATTTCATGGTATAGAACATAAACTAAGAAAGGTTGGAAAATTAATCTTAACTCATAATGGTAAGTGAGATATAAGCTCCAAGATTCAATGCTAAAATGGGATTTAATACGAGAAATGAAGGGATCTTTTCGAGCAGCTGCAAAAGGAAATGTAGATCTTGTCTTCGATCCTTATGATGTTGTCCATGCTTGTCCATTTACGCTTGAGGTACTCTAACCCTTGGAATGTGAAGCAGCTTAATTCGAAGTAATTAATTTTGCTGAAAATTGGAAAGCGTCCCAAAGGAAATAATTTTTCTCTTGGATAAAAATGCTAAATGCTACATAATTTTGATGACATTGGATGTCTGAGCAACGAACCATAACTTTGAAGCCATTGGACTCACTCCCTGTTATCCGTGGCATCAGTGGGTGAACGACGATGGATGTCGCTTAACAATGCATTCATACAGATTCATGTAAAATGTGGAGCCATCCAATTTCCTACAAGATCTTTCAATAAAAATGCCTGTTTGGAGGAGGCATACGTTATCATAGGTTATAGGGTCATGTAATTATTAGGACTCATTAGGTTTGCGATTTGAATTGGAATTGGAATAACCATATCCTTCGATGCATTTAGCTCATGCTTGAAATTAGAATTAGAATCGAAATAAAATTTGAATATTAAGGAATGAATTTTTGAGGATTTGAATATTCTCATTTCTTGCAAAATTTGAATGAGAATGGGACCTCCTAACCAAACAGCAGCTGGAATGCAAGTCTTATTCTCATTTTAAGCGGTAGATAAGGAGGTGGAGAGAGAGGAAGAGAAAGAGGATGCTACAAGAAAGCGATATAGAGGTCGACATGGGGATGTTGGCATCAGTGGAGGAGTTACATTTTGATGTGAAGAGCATATAAAAATGCCTATTTGGAGGAGGCATATATGATCATAGGTTATTAGGGTTATGTGATGCATTAGGTTTGCGATTCGAATTGAAATAATCATATCCTCTGATAAATTTAGCTCACGATTAGAATTAGAATTAGAATCAAAATATAATTTGAATATTAGAAAATAAATTTTTGAGGATTGGGGTATTCTCATTTTTTGCAAAATTTGAATAAAAATAGGACTTCTAACCAAACAACTGGAACAAAAGTTTCATTCTCATTTCCATTTCAGAGTCTAGATTCCAAGCGGTAGATAAGGAGGGGGGGAGAGAAAGAGGGTACTACAAGAAAGTGATATGGAGGTTGACATGGGGGTGTTGGCATCAGTGTAGGAGTTCCATTTTGATGTGGAGACTGCATAATAAAGCACCCTTGGCCCCTGATTTCGGATTTTTCCTTCTTAATAAAGACGCGTGCGAATGTTTAGTCAAACACGTCAGCTTCATCCCTTGGGCTCTACTTCCATGTCATTCACATACATATGGGATACGCGGTAATGGTCATCAAATATCCTCTCTTACTTCGTTGTGAGGACATGTCATAGGTGAGAAGAGGGATGATGGTGCAAGGTGGTATATTCCATGGTTTTTGTCTTTCCTCAGGTATAGGACCATGAGGTGAAACACGGGAAAGGTGTAGTCCTACCAGCCAATGGAATTTAGTTTTGGATGGCTCATGGTTCAAGCTTAGATCCATGGATAATAATGAAAAATCTTATCATAATTCAAGAAGGTGTTGCTTGTTTGGATCTAAGTGACTGAGATGAAGAGAAAGATCTATCTATTTTATTTAATTATTTAGTTAAACTAATGATTCATTATTAGAGTGGATAGCAATAATTTATTTCATCGGACATGCATATTTTTGATTTTCTGATGGATTTACATGGCTTAATGAAAATTTATTTTGGCAGCTTGTCTCGTACATGAAAAATATTTTAATCAAAGATTCCTGTTCTTCCATATTATAGCACAAGCATTTTATTCTGCAGACTTAAGATTCATAATACGATGCAAACATGACTCCACTATCTCATCAATCTGAGGCCATGCCATTTTTTAATCTATCACTAGCGCCAATGGAGAAGAGAAGGGTGAGGAGAAAAAGGGCATCGAGAAGAGGTCAAGGGTTTGGAGAAGAGCCAGCATAACGAAGACTTCCATCATATCAAAGATATTATAGAAATATTTGTTTATTTTAAAATTCACATGAAGATACCATAGTGGATGAAGATACTATATTGGATCACCTAAGTATCTTGAATGATCTAATTAAAATTTTTAAAGTACAGAAGAAGATGTATACATAACCAACAAATAGAGATAATAAAAAGTGATTTTGAGATTATTATTATTTTTTTAATAAAATGCAGCTCATGTTAGGAAGAGTCAAGGGCAAGTTGAGTGCAGCCATCTGCAACGAAAATGATGGTGCACTCTTTTGTCAGCCCGCTAATTGGGAGGAAATTGGGTGCGATGGATGGTCCAAGTCAGCTTCGGTTGCTTCTCCGGCCGTAGCATCTACGGATGCCGTGCTCGCTCGTCCACTTGCTTAAAGGAAAGAGACACTTTTGCTGGGGTGCAACTCTGACTGCACACCAAATCCATACAATTCCATCCAATGGTTAACATGTGTGAACATAATTTTTTTTTTTTTTTTTTCTGGCTATCTTTAGTTTAGAAAGTTTACGTTGACGGGGGAATTGAGAGGAGATTGTTGAGGCATGTGGAGCCGAAATAATCCCACAGCCACCGGCCATTGCATGCCACCATGCTAGTGTTGATGGATTCACACGCCTTTCTCTTCCTTAGAGAGAGAGAGAGAGAGAGAGAGAGTTGACTTATACTTCCATGTTCGTTTGCGAGTGCATTGCATGATTGCATTCGGAACTAAGCGTGATGGTTCCATCAAGTGAATATTTTGGATGGTTTGTAGTGTGGAAATTGCACTCGGATACCCGGGGACCAAACTCAGAATCTTATAATACAGACTGATATTTTTGTTTCTTATAAGTGTAAAATATTTTTTTCCGTGGTAGGCTCCACTAGTATCTTGTTTTGTCTTTTTTGGATCTTGCTAGCAGCAATTTTGGTGATGCTAGATGACCTTAGATATGCTACAAAAAAATAACCTCTTCGCTGGTAGTCTTCTCAAGAAAACAAACAAAAATGAAAAAAAAGTATTCATCAACGTCGGACTAGAAAATATAGTAATGTACGCATGCAAATAGATGTGAAGGAAATAAACATATTTACCCAAAAGAAAAAATGACATACACATGTGACATAGATTATACTCTTCTATGAGAGGAGAGGATATCTACTCAACTCTAAAATCAAGAATGTCATCCAAATCAAATATCCATGCAATTGATCATGATCTATAATGATAATATTATAATATATGAAAATATATGATAAAATATTTAAACTAAAAATTCATCTTATCGATCATAATCTAGACATTTCAAATATATATAGATTAAAAATCAATAGATTTTAATGCTTATATAATAGTAAAAAGTTGTCTCACAGTCATTTTAGTCATTTATTTTTGTACCTACATGATGATGCGTAGGTTAGATACTATGAAGATGTATGCTTTTTGGTTTTTATCATAACCAATATTATGGGTCTTTGATTTGGATATTTCAATATTGATTTTGCATCGAGACTAAGTAGAGAGCTGGGCTCGATCCACTTGACCGGCCCAGATGGATTATCAAACCCAAAAAATAGGAAAAAAAAAATTGAGAGACTTTTCTGATAGACTCCTAATCGGAGTCAGAAATCGACGTTGAGGAGGAGTTGAACTCCTCCCTCCGGCTCTATTTGAAGGTAAGAGGGTTTCCCTCATCTTCCCACCGGAGATCAATGCCCAGTTCATGGGTTTTGGCTAGTGATTTGGTTGTTTTCATTAACCGCAAGCCACACACCATCGTAGGCCAATTATCGTCGAAAGACCAAAAGTGTTAGAGGTCTTTTAGTAGATCCTTCCACCATCTTTCTTAGCCACTAAAGCTTGAATTCTAGATGGAAATCACTAGATCTTTCTTAAAAAAATCAAAACCCCATTTTTTGGTTCCTTATTTTTTTCTCTCTTCTCTCGACCATCTCACCTTTCATTGCTAGATGCAATCAAATGCTCGTTGATCCTCTAGCCTTGGCCACCATTGCCGACAGGGGCTATTTCATCTCAGGAAAGAAGGGGAAGACAGATCCCTTATTTTGCTAAAGAAGAGATGAAGAAGAAAAAGAAAGAAACCAAGAAAAATTAAAAAAAAAAAAAACAGAGAGATGGTTTCTCTCTCCTTCCTCTCTCTACCTTCTTTCTCTTCACTTGCTTCTTCTACTTTCTCTCTTTAGAAACTTTCATTTGCTTTCTCTAGTTTCTTACTAAAAATTTCTCTCTAGATTATTTCTCTCTCTCCATAGTCTCTCTAGGATGGTTTGATTCAGTTCTCTCAATGATTTTAATCGAGCTTAATGAAGGATCTTGACTATGGTCGTCGGGCAATATGTCAACATCTTCCCTAGCTAAGCTTGGATCTAATAAATTTGATCATCCATATTTATTGAACCATCCATGTATTAGTTCAATCATGATTTGATGAATTTACTTTGATCAGATTGACTGAGACATCGATCACTACTACTTGGCCCTTGTTAAATTCCACTAGATTTGATCATCTTTGATATATATAAAGCCAAATATTATATTCTAGTCTAATCTTGATCGAATAGATCATAACCAGATTGATCTAGATCCTTGGTTGCAACCATATATCAATTTTATCTTTCTTAATTATTCGAAGTCTATCTAGTTATTGGACTTGATTCTGTATAGCGGTGTAGTTGTCTTGATAAAAAAATCCAATAGTATAATAATGCAATATGATATATTAATTAAAGATATTGAAAAAATTTTAAAAATTATTTAGATTTATTAGAGTATATTGGGAATAAACTCCGCTCCTGTCGAAGTCCGATTCGATGCTCAGTCTAATGCAATCGGTGGCCACGGAAGAGCTTCAGCGGACGAGTCTTAGCCAAACTCCTTCAGCTGGTCGAACTCCTCAGTGGCTGAGCTCCTAGCCGAACTCCCCAGCAGTTGGATCTTAGTCGAACTCCTTTAGTCGACCGTACTCCTCAGCGATTGAGCTTCAGTCGAACTTCTCAGCGATCGAACTTTAGTCGGACTCCCTTCGTACTCCTTCAACCGGACTCCCACGAGAGCTAAACTTCCTCCATGCTCCTCCAGTCGGATGCCTACAGAAGCCAGACTTTTACCGAACTTCTCCTTCAATCGAACTTTTTCAGGAGCCGAACCCCTTCCGGATCGCTCCTACAGATGGACTCCTCCAAGGGTCGAACTCCTTCCGAACATTCCTTTCGATCGAATTCCTTTCGGATGATCTCCTCCAAATGTATCTCCCTTAGGAGTTCGAGCTCTCCTGAAATAGATATATGCCGAGGTTCTTTATCTACAGCTGTTGAACTTCGATGGTATGGTCGTCACTATCAGTCTGACACCATCTTTTTCTTCATAACAAGCTCCATGCGGCCCATGATCGAACGACATGGCCACCACTACTGGCGACACCACTTTCTTCATAACTAGCCCCATGCGGCCCACGACCCACCAGTATGGCTGTCACTATCCGCCTGACGTCTTTCTCTCCGTATTGAACTCCATGCGGCCTCGAGTGGTCCGTGATCGAATGGTATGGCCATCATTATCAATCCACTACAAGCTTTGCCTATAAAGGGCCCCTCCAGATATGTTTTCAAGAGGCTCTCCTCTTCCCTCTAAAACTCTAAGCTTGCTTCTCATTGCTAAGCACTCTATTTCTGTTAGTCAGAAGAGCTGACTTGATCATTGGAGGATCCTGCTAGAACTACCATCACCGACTCTGGATGAAACTTTATTTTGTAGGTCACCGACGGTGACCTCATCCTCCTCCACTACAGCTCGATCCAGTGTTAATCAGATTCTGCACTAACAGAATTGGCACTAGAAGGAGGACCGACCCCTCTACCCCTGAGGTTCTCCTATTCTTAAAGGAGTGCTCAGTGATGACCTCTCTCTTCCCTCTTTAGAGATCTCTCTTCTTCCTCTTCAGAATTTTTTTCAACAGAAAATACCTCTCAGGAGAGTTTCGACCCAATGATCGATATCTTCTGTGGTCCGATTCCATCCAGATCTATCTGCTTCCGCTTCAGTCTCGGCAACTCGAGTTTCACCTGTACCCATGGTAGATACGGAGCAGTTCAACCTACTTGTTCAATAGGTTCGTGGCCTCATGGAGGTAATGCAGGCCATGCAGCAGCCCTCGACGGTGACTCCACCAGAAAACCCACCATCAGAATGTCGAAAATTGATCCCAAGAAAGAGTACTCAGGTTAACAGACCCGTCGCTCCTGAAAAGAAGAAATAGAGAGTAGATGATCCATGTTCGAATCATGGTTCTCCTCTGGAGGAGATCTTTCTCATTTGTAGCCAGAAGCCTCCAAAGATCTGCAACCAAGATGATGCCCTCGATCACAAACTACAGAAGATGGACCAATGGATTGAGAAGCTCGGTCACGTCGACCCGGCTCATCTTGACGACGTCCGCACCGATCCTCCTTTCTTCCTTCGAATTATGCAAGAGTCTATCCTGCTGAACTTCGAGCTCCCTTAATTTGAAAGCTACGATGGAACTTCTGATCCAGTTGATTATCTAGAGGCCTTTCGAACCATGATGCTACTCCATGGTGCTCCAGATGCCATATTATGCCGAGCCTTTCCATCTACCATAAAGAAAGCAGCAAGAAACTGATACTCGATGTTGAAGCTGGGTACAATCTTCTTTTTTGATCAGATAAGCCATCAGTTCGTGGCTTACTTCATCAGCAGCCGACATCCACGCCGAGGTTTGGATTCTCTGATGAATGTCAAGCAGAAGTAGGAGAAATCTATCCGGACTTATGTCATCCAATTTAACACCGTAGCATTGGAGATCTGGGATCTGAATCAGTCAGTCGCCATGATCACTCTCAAGGACAGCCTTCAGAAGAATGACTTACTATTCTCTCTAAAGAAGAAGTATCCCAGGAACTTCACCGATCTGCTGACTCGGGCCAAGAAATATGCCCGTACGGAAGAAGCCTTCAAGTTAAAGGATGAAGAAGCCTCAAAAGAGTGGCGGACCGACGAGTATAATAGACCCATCGATGGAGGACCGAGTGAAGTTCGATCGTACTCACGGACTTCATTCGGGCGCAAGTGAGCCCGAACTCCTCAAGCTCATCATCAAGGAAGCCACGATAGAAGGGCACAAAGAAGTTCTCCTTTCGAAAGGTTCCACAACTACGCCCCACTTAATGCTCCTTGAACTGAAGTTCTGACGAAAATTAAGAACCAGCTGCCAAGATCAGAAGAATTATGATCTTCCCCAAACAAGCACGATCGCAGCAAGTACTGCCTCTACCATCGCGACCATAGCCACGATACTGAAGAATGCATTCAGTTTCGAGATGAAATCGAGAAGCTCATCAGGAGAGGCTAGCTGGGTCGGTTCCTCAGATGCCAGTCTGAAGTAGGAGAAGATCGATCGAGGGTACTGCCATAACCAAAACCATCAATGATGGAGGAACAATAGAAAGATTGGTCACCTCCCGTATCATCGACACCATGTCTGGGAGGAGCTTGGTACGTCGGCGATCCATCATCTTCCAGCGTCAAAGCCAAGAGGAGCTTACTCTAAATTAAGAAGGCCAGTATGAGATAGAGGAGGTTTTCTTGTCCGGAGCTTATCGCCTGAAGAAACTTGAAGGAACAATGCTCCCACAACCCTAAAACATAAAAAATTCGAGGATGCACTGCCAATAACTTTCTTTCAATAAAATTCTTTCATTTCAATAATATTATTTTTTGGTGCAAAAACTATGTGATGAGAGAGAAGAAGTAGTTAATAGTGGCTATGTTAGGAACAGAAGGAGAACCTCGTCCTAACATGAGCCGATCAAAATTTTTCAATCTCGGCTAGAGATAAGATCTCTTTCGAGCGATCATGTCAACCTTGACTAGAGATAAGATCTCTTTCGAATGATCATGACAACCTCGACTAGAGATAAGATCTCTCTCAAGCACCTGTGTCAATCTCGACTAGAGATAAGATCTCTTTCGAGCGACTATGTCAATCTCAACTAGAGATAAGATCTCTCCCGAGCGTTCGTGTCAACCTCGGCTAGAGATAAGATCTCTTCCGAGTGACCGTGTCAACCTCGGCTAGAGATAAGATCTCTTCCGAGCGTCTGAGTCAACCTCGGCTAGAGATAAGATCTCTCTCGAGTGAACGTATCAACCTTGGCTACAGATAAGATCTCTCTCGAACGATCGTGTCAACCTCAGCTAGAGATAAGATCTCTCCCGAGCGACCATGACAACCTCGACTAGACCCGAGTGATCGCGACAATCTTGGCTAGAGATAAGATCTCTTCCAAGTGATCGTGACAACCTCGGCTACAGAAGATAATATCTCTCTCGAGCGATCGAGCAAACCTTGACTGTAGGAGATAAGATCTCCTCTGAGTGCTTGCATCAACCTTGACTGTAGGAGATAAGATCTTCTCCGAGCACCTGCATCAACCTCGATTGCAGGAGATAAGATCTCTTCCGAGCAATCGGGCCAACCTTGGCTGCAGGAGATAAGATTTTTTTCCGAGCATCTGCATCAACCTTGACCGTAAGAGATAAGATCTCCCCCGAGTGCTCACATTAATCTTGGCTATAGGAGATAAGATCTTCCTCGAGCATCCGAGCCAACCTCGACTGTAGGAGATAAGATCTTCCTCGAGCGCCCGCATCAACCTCAGCTACAGAAGATAAGATCTCTCTCGAGCACCCGCATCAACCTCGACTGCAGGAGATAAGATCTCCTCCGAGCATTTGGGTCAACCTCAGCTGTAGGAGATAAGATCTTCTCCAAGCACCTGCATCAATCTCGACTGCAGGAAATAAGGAGATAAGATCTTCTCTAAGCGCCTGTACCAATCTCGGCTGTAGGACATAAGATTTCTTCCGAGTGCTCGTATCAAACTCGACTGCAGGGGATGAGATCTCCTCCGAGCGCCCGCTTCAACCTCGAATGCAGGAGATAAGATCTTTCCTAAGGAGCTTAAACTCCGACCTCAACCGTAGAAGACGAGATCTCCTTCAACCTTGGCTGGAGATGAGATCTCTGAAGAAAAAAATCAGATTTTTTGGATCAGGTTCATTCAAATTTGATTGTATCGAGAGGCATATTTCAAAAATTTTTTATTAAATCCAAATCAGATCTGACACTTTTTAGATTTAATTTTATGATCTGATAAATAAAAAAATTAAATTAAATTAAATCTAAATTAATGTTACCTTGATTTGGGTAATCCGATTATCCTTTGATGATCCTACTGATTGCTAGAGGTTCTGGATCTGGCCACGTAAGCACCTGGCCTCTACTAGTATCCACTTGGACTGGATCTGGAGATCTTCTCCTTCTTTATCATGTCTCCAAAAATTAGATCTGGAACTAATTTGGAGGATTTTTAAAACTCTTTCTGAAGATCAGCAGTCATCTCTGCAGCAGTGCTGCCTTCTTCCTTTTTCGTCAGCCTTTTCTTGCATAGATCGCATCAAACTAAAGCCCAACTTCCTTGGACATGAAGAGGAGAGAGAGAAGATCAAAAGATGGCATGGAGGAGGGAGAGGGGTAGCCTTGGAGCATGAGCTAAGAGAAACTCTTAAAAAATTGGGTACAGATAGGATTTATTTATAGATCCTGCTGCGCCATGCAGTGCTGCATCATCCCGATCAATCGCATTGCTTCATGCAATTAGATCTAAATCTGATTGGTAGGATGATATTACTTGATTCAATCAGATGAGAGCCCCATAGATTCATCCTTAGATGGCACCTAAGACTGGTCAAAATCTATGGCTAGGGATCATCTAAGTTGAATCCAAGAAGCAACCTAGAGTCCCATCAGTATGGGACTTCAGTGTTTATCCACATGGGGCGCATGCCATCCTAGGCATGCGCCCTCCATCTACTTGCCAAATGGTAGGTGGACTTGGTCAATAAGTCTCTCCTATGGGTGCATGACATGTGGGCAAATGTCCAAGGGTCAAAGGTCAATGTTTGACTAAAGTCAAAGGACAAGAATTAGTAGGTGACAAAAAATGATAAGTGTTATCTTAAATTTATCTCATAAATTAAGATAATCCTTTTCTAACCTGAACAAGCTCCAATCAAATTAGGTAAAGGTACCTGAGTGAGCATAAATACATTTAGCTCAGTCAAGACAACTTTAAATGATAATAAAAGGAGAACGCTAGGCTCAATCGTGTGCTAGCATGATTTTTTTGAATCTAATTGAATCTAATTCAAATCAATTAAACTGGGTTAGTCCAATTGATGATATCCAAATCTAAACTCTTATTTTTGTGATCCAGCTAGGTTCAGTTCTTTATGGTAATGGGATATGTCATGATCTTCATCATCGATATCATCGAAACTTCTTTCGATGGATCAGAACTCTTCTGATTCAAACAACTAGAACGATCAATCATCTAAATCATTCTAATTGCTCCCAAAATCCATCAGTGACACCTAGTAGTATATGGTGGCAATCCATCAAAATTGAAAATAAACTTTTTGGTGCAGCTACTTTGTGTGATTAAGTTCTTCTATCTTGAGCCCTAATCAGATTAGGATTAAGGTGAACTCATCAAACCCTAATTTCTATTATATGATTTAATCATTCGATTCAAGTTCGATGTGAAAACCTTAATAAAAACTCTTTCTATTATTTTACTCTCTACCATGGCCATGAGCTTATGGACTTAATTCTCATGATCATCATAGGGCTGCTCCTCATCCATCTAGGTAGATAGATTTCCTCCTGGTGCAATCCAATTTCTACAATGAACATGCTATAGCCAACATACATCTTAAGATTTTGAATGGCTAGGAGATCGAGTTATGGTGTAGTCAAACTATAACACCCTCAAGGTGAACTATCGATATATCTTAGGTTAAAGAAGCAGACACACCACTGCAGCTTCAAGTCAGTCATCGATAAGAAGGTAGACTTTCTTATGACTACTCGAGGTAGTCACGCTCAGTGCCCTCATTCTCTAATGAGTATCTATATTCTTGCTCCAGTGTCTCTATACCATAGACTCAAGATTCATATATTATAAAAAAGCGATTGTACACTAACCTTTCGGATCAATCACCATCCTCATGACGATCCTATAGTCAAGAGCCTTTTATAAGTTAATAAATGAAAATTCTTGTCTTAAATTTTCAACTCTTAAAAATAAGAATTATCATTACCATTAACTTAAGAAATATATCACAAACACTAAATACATATATGTAATAAAAAAAAAATCTATTTTATTATTTATAGTCAAAATTATAATTTTGTTTCTAGAAGTGTATTACAAGTGTCAGCCAATTCTGGCTTCTAGGGTACACATATCTAACAAACTTTCACTTGATCTAAAGCCAATTGGCTATAAATCTAAGTCCTCCCTTCTCAAGGTGGGCTTCGATCTTCTGCTGGCTCAATGGCTTTTTAAGCAGATCCGCCGTGTTATTTGCGGATTCAACTCTCTTGACCTCGATGTAATCCTTCTCGACGCAATCATGGATGAGGTGGTATCACTGCTCGATGTACTTAAATTTTTTATGAGACCTTAGCTCCTTAGCAAGGGCTATGGCGCCATTATTATCGCAGTACAGAGGAATGGCATCTGATGGCATTACTTCGATCTTTGTGATAAACTTCTTATACCAAAATGCCTCATTTGCAGCTTCTAACGCAGTGATGTATTCTTCTTCCATGGTGGAATCTGCTATTACTATCTGCTTAAAACTTTTTCAACTGATAGCTCCACCATTGTACACAAATAGACTCCCAAATATCGACTTTCGATCATCTACATCGGACATAAAGTCTGAGTTTGTATACCCCTGAGCTTGGAGTTCTCCATTACCAAAAATCAACAACATATCCTTAGTTCTTCTCAAGTACTTAAGGATACATTTTATAGAAGTCCAGTGTTCTTCACTTGGATTCGACTGATATCTGCTCGTGACACTCACAGCATGGGCTATATCAGGTCGTGTACATAACATGACATATATGAGGCTCCCTATTGCTGAGGCATAAGGGATCTTGCTCATGCATTCTATTTCCTCAGATGTGCTAGAGCACATCTTTTTGGAAAGATGAATACCATGTCTGAAGGATACTAAACCCCTCTTAGAGTTTTCCATGCTAAACTTCTTTAGCACTTCCTCTTTGTACATTTTCTATGAAAGTCCTAGCATCCTATTCGGTCTATCTCTATAGACCTTAATTCTCAGAATAAAGGATGCTTCTCCTAGGTCTTTCATGGAGAATTCTTTAGATAACTATATTTTAACTATGATCAATATGAGAATATCATTCCCAATAAGGAGGATGTCATCCACGTACAATACGAGGAAGATAATAGCGCTCTCACTGATCTTTTTGAAGACACATGGCTCCTCCTCATTTTTGATGAAATTAAATAATTTGATCATATCATTAAAATGAGTGTTCCAGCTCCGAGATGCTTGCTTAAGTCCATATATAGACCTTTGCAGCTTTCATACCTTGTGATCTTCATCATCGGATGTGAAATCTAGCGGTTGTTTCATATAGATATCTTCCTCAAGATATCCATTTAAGAATGCCATTTTCACATCCATTTGCCATATTTCATAATTGAAATAGACTCAGCAGCAAGCAATATGCGGAAGAATTTTAGCATAGCTACTGACGAAAAGATATCTTGATAGTCAATGCCCTCGCACTGACTATAATCTTTTGCCACTAATCTAGCCGCGAATGTCTCCATATTTCCATCTGCACCAATCTTTCTCTTGTAGATCCATTTACATCCAATAGGTACTATACCTTCTGGTGGATTTACTAAGGTTCAGACTTGGTTTGAGTGCATCGAGTCAATTTCTGACTTCATTGCCTCTAACCATTTCTTGGAGTCGATATCCAATATCGTCTTGTTATAGGTTTTGGGATCATCACCATGAACCCCATTACCTATAAAAAATATTTTTCTACTTTATCTGAAATAGTACCTAAGTACCTCTTAGAAAGATGGAAAACTCTTTTCGATCTACGGGATGGAAGAGGTAGTGAATGGATTGGCTCAACCTGATTTGGTTTAATTTGATCCTTAGCTCATTGCTTTTATGAGATTTTCTCCTCGAGCTTGATCTGCTTTTTAATGCCGCTATCTTGAATAAACTATTTTTCAAGAAAGATGGCATGTCGACTCACAATCACATTATGATCTTCTGGAATGTAGAAATAATATCCTAATGACTCTTTAGGATATCCTATAAATCGAGCTCTAAAGGACCTAAAGTCTAACTTATCTGTTTGTTGTTTTTTGATATAAGCCGAATAACCATAAATTCTGAGATGACTCAGACTTGATTTCTTACCATGTCATATCTCATACGGTGTGGTAGAAATGGTTTTAGAGAAAATCCTATTCAATAAGTATATTTTAATTAACAAACAGTATCCCCAAAGAAAATCAGAAAGGTCTGTGAAGCTCATCATGGATCGGACCATATCTAATAGGGTCTGGTTCCTCCATTCTGAAACTCCATTGAGTTGAGGTATTTCAGATGGAGTCCATTGAGAGACTATGCCATTTTTCTTGAGATAGTCCAAGAATTCTCGACTAAGGTATTTACCTCCTCGATCTGATCGAAGAACCTTAATGGATTTTCTAATTTGCTTTTCTACTTCATGTTTGAATTCTTTGAACTTTTCAAAAACTTCAGACTTGTGTTTCATAAGATACACATATCCATACCTAGATAAATCATAGGTAAAGGTTATAAAGTAGACAAAGTTGCCTCTAGCCGGTACATCAAATAGACCGCACATATTAGTATGTACTAGGATAAGAAGATCCGTGACCCTTTTCCCATGTCCTACAAAAGGGAGCTTAGTCATTTTGCCATGAAAATAGGATTCATAAATTGGATATGACTCGAAAGTCAATGGACTCAATAGCCCAGTTTTCTCCAATTTGTTAATCTTATCTTCTGCTATATGATCTAGTCTTGGTGCTATAGATATCCATCGTTTGGACTATCCCTAGGTCATTTTATGGTATTCATATTTTGCTTGATATTAAAAATAGATACATCAATATATAACTGATAAAGACCGTTAATAAGGAAACCACTTGCAATTTTATTTCTTTTATAAAGAATATTATAATGATCCTTAAGAAAACTAACACATAGCCTTCTAATACAAGGCAAGAAATAGAAATCAAATTTTTGCTTGCTGCAGGTACATAATAACAGTCTTTTAATACTAAGTTTAAACCAGATGGTAGTCGAAGAGGGTATGTTTCCATAGCCACGATAGCAACTCTTGCTCCATTTTCGATGCGCAGGATCATCTCACCATCCCTCAGCCTCCTGCTATCCTCAAGACCCTGTATAAAAGTGCATAAGTGAGCACTAGAATCAGAGTCAAGCATCCAACTGGATGCAGAAGAAATCGTAAGGTTAGACTCAATAACGAGTATACCTTCAGAAGGATCTACCTCATTCTTCTTTAGGATGGCCAGGTAAGTAGGGCAGTTTTGCTTTCAGCGACCGTCATTATTGCAATGAAAATACTTTTCTTTGTCAGCAGCCTTCTTCTTCAGCTCTGTCTTTTTCTTCTTTTCTCCTTCTACCTTCTACTTTGTCATAGACTTCTTCTTTTCAAAAGACTTTCTCTTAGAAGAAGTCCGTTTCATAGCAAGTACTGAGCCTTTAGAATCTTTCATGGAAAGCTCAGGAGTAACTAGCATGTTCATAAGTTCGGCCAAAAAATTTTGAAGTTTATGCATATGATAGATCATGATGAACTACCCATATGCATCAGTCAAGAATTGCAAAATTATATCATTCTGTAGATCTAAGTCCAACCTTACTCCGAGCTTTTCAAGCTCTTCCAAGTCCTTGATCATCATCAGATAATGATCTTGGACTAACTGCCCATCACGTATCTTAGCCTTGAATAGTTGTTTAGTAACTTGATACTTGGCTGCACGACTATGTTCACCAAACATCTTCTGTAGGTGAGCCAACATTTGGCGAGCAGTCCTGATATCTTCATGTTGGTGCTGAAGTTTATCAGACATCGAGCTCAATATGTAGTATTTGACCTTATTATTATCATCTGTCCACTTATCTAGAGATGCTCTCTGCTCAGCGGATGGACGAGCTGGTAAGATGGGAGAGTCCTGGTCTAGTACATGAGTTAACTTCTTGGAATCCAAAATGATTTTGAAGTTCCGAAGCCAATCCTTATAATTTGGTTCGGTCGATCTATGGATGTTCAGGATTCGTGCTAATAGATTGGATGCAGACATTTTTCTATAGAGAGTCAAAGTTTTTTATTAGATATTATAATTAAGACTTAACCAATTTATTTAAAAATTTTATTTTTAAATAAATTAGCTCTCACTATTTTCTTGGATCCCTACACTTTCTCTGTAGGAATGCAAAAATCTCCACGATTATTGATTTTTAGTGGGTGGTACATCCCACCAACTGACTCATCACCTCACCTAACAGTTATTGATGATGGGTTAGCCAATGAGTGAACAACTCTTGTTCAATGATTCTCTAATCATGATGCACCCAAACTTGATCTCTAATTCATGAATCTCACCGTATCCAAAATATTGATCCACTCCTTAGTTAAGTCAGACCCACCATTTGCACAGATTGGATTTCTAATTGGGTCTCTCACCATATCCAAAATATTGAGCCCAATCCATCCTCCAACCTGTAGCATCTAATGCCTAATAGAGATGGTTACATCTTTTCAGTGCAACTGAACCACTGTAACCAGCAGAGAATAATCAACCCCGAAAAGGGTTCGCACATCTACAATGGTGGAAGACCTTAGACTTAATCTTTTCTTAGGAAGATTTGATTCAGGTCTCATTAAACTAGACTTGGCATAGTCATAACCATTATGACTAACCTAGTGGCATGGGTTAGCTTAGATTATTGACCACCTCAGATCAGAACTGAGTCAACAAACATGGCCAGGATAAGTGAGACCGATGGAAGGGATATGCCATTAACTCGACAAGAATGCATTCGAGTCGAGTAGCTCCCAATTAAAAATCAGTCGATCGTATTTGCCAAACTTACCTTAGACACCAAATTATTGAGTCAGAACCAATTGTGTTAGCCTACAATCCAGACTCTAACCACTGAGCCTAATTAGATCTTAGCTTGATCGATCACTCACGTGACTTGATCTTAACCCAGACTTAATCCTATTAGGCTGGTCAATTTAAGCAGTGTTGATCCCTTCTAACCAACTCTTGATTCAGTTTGATCAACCGGTTAGACCTAATTGAGCTACCCAAGTCCGAACCCAATTTTATGAACATGTCTTAGGTCTGAAAATTCTTAATTTTAGATCTAATATATTTTATAATCTTAATTCTTAATTAAGTTTAGGTTTCATAAATAAAACATATAAATAAGATCCTGGGGTTTCAGGATCTAGAGTTTTGCAGAAAATAAGTTTTCAATTTTTGATTAAGGACAAACATGCAACACCCCTATACATCATAAGAATATCCCATCGAATGAAAGAAGAGGATCTTTAAATTCTACTTTATTCTTATGATCGGACGGCCAAGGAGAATGCCTTAATCAGAAATACAACTAATCTACAAAACTAATTAGATCTAAGCATATATCTTATATAAAAATTGATCTAATTAAAACATATTTTGCATACATCTCATGTATCATATCATGCATATTTTTCAGATCTAAATTATCTCATAATCATCTAAAAAATTAAATTTAAATTTGATCACATCAAATAAAATTTAATCTAGATCTTTTGTAGAACTATTTTACAACTAGTCTAAACATGCAACTATCATATCTCATATAAATAAATTAAATTAAATTTATTTTTTATTTTTAGATCTGATTATAATATTTATAAGATTAAAAAATAATAAATAAATAGATCTTAAAATTATAATTAATTAAATAAAAATTATGATTATACTAGACTACACAGAATAATTCTATTCCTAGTCTAGTTATGTATCTCATACATATTAGATCTAGATTAATTAATTTTAATTTTTAATTTTTTAATTTTAGATCTAATCATATCTCATGTGATATCTAAAATCATTAATTTATTAGATTAAATCAGATCTAAATAGATTTTATGCAACCTGGCTTTGATACTAGTTGAAGGAGAAAATCAGATTTTTTGGGTCAGGTTCATTTAAATCTGATTGGATCAAGAGGCATATTTCAAAAAAATTTTCTTAAATTCAAATTAGATCTAATATTTTTCAAATTTGATTTTATAATCTGATAAAAAAAATTAAATTAAATTAAATCTAAACTAATGTTACCTTAATTTGGATAATCCAATTACCCTTTAATGATCCTGCTGATTGTCTAAGGTTCTGAATCTAGCCACGCAAGCATCTGACCTCTACCGGTATCCACTCATACTGGATCTGAAGATTTTCTTCTTCTTTATCATATCTTCAAAAATCAGATCTTGATCTGATTTGGAGGGTCTTCAAAATTTCTTCTGAAGATCAACAGTCGTCTCTACAGCAGTGCTGCCTTCTTTCTTTCTCATCAGCCTTTTCTTGCCTAGATCGCATCAAACTGAAACCCAACTTCCTTGGGCGTGGAGAGGAGAGAGAGGATCAGAAGATAGCATGAAGGAGGGAGAGGGGCAGCCTTGGGGCATGGGCTAAGAGGAACTCTCAAAAAGTTGGGCGCAGATAGGGTTTATTTATAGACCCAACTACGCCATGCAATGCTGCATCATCCCGATCAATCGCGTTGCTTCGTGCAATCAGATCTAAATCTGATTAATAGGATGACATCACCTGATCCAATCAGATGAGAGCCCCATAGGTTCATCTTTAGATGGTGCCTAAGACTGATCAAAGTCTATGGCTAGGGGTCATCTAAGTTGAATCCAAGAAGCAACCTGGAGTCCCATCCGTATGGGACTCCAGTGTTTATCCACATGGGGCGCACGCCACCCTAGGCATGTGCCCTCCATCTACCTACCAAATGGTAGGTGGACTTGGTTAATAAGTCTCTCCTATGGATGCATGACACATGGATAGATGTCTAAGGGTCAAAGGTCAATATTTGACCAAAGTCAAAGGACAAGAATTAGCAGGTGATAAAAAATGGCAGGTGTTGTCTCAAATTTATCTCATAAATTAAGACAATCCTTTTCTGACTTAGATAAGCTTCAGTCAGACCAGGTAAAGGTACCTGAGTGAGTACAAACACATTTAACTCAATCGAGATAACTTTAAATGATAATGGAAGGAGAATGTTAGGCTCAATCGTGTGCTAGCACGATTTTCTTGAACCTAATTGAATCTAATTCAAATCAATTGAACTGAATTAGTCCAATTGATGATATTCAGATCCAAACCCTTATTTGTGTGATCTAGTTAGGTTCAGTTTTGTATGGTAATGGGATATGTCATGATCTTCATTATCGACATCATCGAAACTCCTTTCGATGAATCAGAACTCTTCTAATTCAGACAATTAGAATGATCGATCATCTAAATCATTCTAATTACTCCCAAAATTCACCAGTGACACCTAGCAGTATATGGTGGCAACCCATCAAAATTGAAAATGAACCTCTTAGTGCAGCTACTTTATGTGATTAAGTTCTTCTATCTTGAGCCCTGATCAGATTAGATTAAGGTGAACTCGTCAAACCCTAATTTCTATTATATGATTTAATCATTCGATTTAAGTCCGATGTGAAAACCTTAATAGAAACCCTTTCTATTATTTCACTCTCTACCATGGCCATGGGCTTATGGACTTGATTCTCATGATCATCATAGGACTGCTCCTCATTCACCGAGGTAGATAGATTTTCTCTTGGTGCAATCCAATTTCTATAATGAATATGCTATAGCCAACATACACCTTAGGATTTCGAATAGTTAGAAGATCGAGTTATGGTGTAGTCAAACTATAACACCCTCAAGGTAAACTGTCGATGCACCTCAGATCAAAGAACTAGACACACCACTACAGCTTCGAGTTAGTCATCAACGAGAAGGTAGACTTCCTTATGACTACTCGAGGTGGTCATGCTCAGTGCCCTCATTCTCTAACGAGTATCTATACTCTCGCTCCGGTGTCTCTATACTGTAGACTCAAGACTTATCTACTATAAAGAAGTGATTGTATACTAACCTTTCGAATCAATCACCATCCTCATGACGATCCAACGGTTATGAGCCTTTTATGAGTTAATAAATAAAAATTTTTGTCTTAAATTTTCAACTCTTGAAAATAAGAATTATCATTACCATTAACTCAAGAGATGTATCACAGACACTAAATACACATATATGATAAAAAATAATTTATTTTATTATTTATAGTTAAAATTATAATTTTATTCCTAGAAGTATGTTACAAGTGTCAGCTAATTCTGACTTCTAGGGCACACATATCTAACAATCTCTTTCGAGCTTCAACTTTAACTTCAACTTTGGTTGGAGATAAGATCTCCTCCGAGTCAACCTCTGCAGTAGGAGATAGGATCTCCCCTGAGTCAGTCTCAACTGCTGGAGACAATATCGTCCCCGAGAAGCTCAACCTCCGACCTCAATCATAGGAGAAGAGGTCTACTTTAACCTTGGCTGGAGATGAGATCTCCCCCGAGCTTCAACTTCAGCATCAACTTTGGCTGCAGATGAGATCTCCCCCAAGCTTCAATCTAAATCGGTACAAAGCCTAGAAGAGGACTTTGGCAGTCGCCTTTTCTGCACTCCCTTCCTTCGAGTTTCGAACTCGAAAGTGGGGGAGACTTCTGTTGGGGATAAACCCCGCTCCTATCGAAGTTCAGTTCGATGCTCAGCCTAATGCAATCGGTAGCCACGAAAGAGCTTCAGCGAACGAGTCTTAGCCGAACTCCTTCAGCCAGCTGAACTCTTCAGCGGTCGAGCTCCTAGCCGAACTCCCCACTAGCCGGATGTTAGCCAAACTCCTTCAGTCGATCGAACTCCTCAGCGGTCAAGCTCCGATCGAACTCCTCAGTGGTCAAGCTCCAGTCGAACTTCTCAGTGATCGAACTTCAGTCGGACTTCCTCCATACTCCTTCGGTCAGACTTCCATGAGAGTCGAACTTCCTCCATGCTCCTCCAATCGGATGCCTACAGAAATCGAACTTTTGCCGAACTTCTCCTTCAGTCGAACTCTTCCAGGAGTCGAACCCCTTTCAAATCGCTCCTGTAGATGGACTTCTCTAAGGGCCGAACTCCTTCCGAACATCCTCTTCGATCGAACTCCTTCCGAATGATTTCCTCCAGACGTATCCTCCTTAGAAGTCCGAGCTCTCCTGAAATAGATATACGCCGAGGTTCTTCACCTATGGCTGTTGAACCTCGATAGTATAGCTACCACTACCAGTCTGATGCCATCTTTTCCTCCGTAATAAGCCTCATGCGGCCTATGATCGGATGACATGGTCACCACTACTAGCGACACCACTCTCTCCGTAATCAGTCCCATGCAGTCCACGATCCATCGGTATGGCTGTCACTATCCGTCTGATGACGTCTTCATCTCCGTACCGAACTCCATGCGGCTCTGAGCGGCCCGCGATCGGACGGTATGGCCATCACCATCAATCCGCTACAAGCTTCACCTATAAAGGGCCCCTCCAGATATATTTTCAAGAGGCTCTCCTCTCCCCTCTAAAACTCTAAGCTCGCTTTTCAATGCTGAGCACTCCATTTCTGTTGGTCAGAAGAACTGACTTGATCGTCGTTGGATCCTACCGGAGCCACCACCACCGACTTCGGATAGAACTTTGTTTTGCAGATCATCGATGGTAATTTCATCCTCCTCCACTCCAGCTCGATCCGACGTCAACCAGATTTTGCACCAATAGAGTATATGTGAGATAAATAATGCTTCACTTTTTTTAAATTTATCAGTAAATTATAGAATATTTTATTATTAAATTATTTATAATTTATGGATCTGATGCACGTATTTTGAATTGCCAGACATACCATTTTTTTGAAATATTAAGTAATTTATGATCAAATATATTGAATTTGATATAGATTATACCTGATTGATTTTGATATTATATATTTTTTAGGAGTTGATCGATTTGAATTATAAAATACGTCATTGAAAAAGTATTTTAATTTGAGATAGATTTTGACTCACAGCCTGACATATATCGAACCCTGCTAGTAGGGGTTAAATACTAGTAATTCAATATCCTGTTAGTGGGGCAGTTAAATATTAGTACTATGATACCTCGCTCGCTAATGAGGTGATTAAGCAGTAGTACTTTGATATCTTACTAATAGAGGTTGTACGCTAGTAATTTGGTATCCTATCAGTGGAATGATTAAATACTATTAATTTGATATCCTACCAATGAGGATAATATGCTGGTACTTTACCTTGCTATTGGGGTTTATCCAGTGGTTTTATAAAGAAATAAAAAAATTGCTTGCGGTAGGGGAAAGAAAATATGTACATATGAATAATGTTGAACCATGTCCAATAACCACCCGTGGTGACACTAATTGGGCTTGGAAAACCAATGAAAAAGCTAGAAGGCAAGTTGACTTTCAAATTGGTGGTTTCAGCTTGAAATATCTTAGATTACTCATATAATATAACACCGACAGCTTTGGAGTGAAGGATTAAGCTGGCATTGGTCACTTGCTTCAAACTTCAATAGAACACATCCAACACAAACTAGGCTGCAGCCTAGAGGTTGCATCTCTCCTTCATTTGGGAGAAGGTTTTCTATTATTATTAAAGTGTTTAATATATCCAAGATATTAAGAATGTCAACTCATCCAACTACTTGTTGCCTTCAATTAGCACCATTGGTATGCATGATACCATCCAAGTTCAATTATTAATTCATAAATCATTGTTCTTTGTTCTTAAATCATCGTTGCTATCTAGAGGAAGGGCCGATATTATAGAAAACATGGAGTCTTGCATCTCACAAATGCATGTCAATTTGTTAAGGCAAAAGATGCCACCAATTTGTTTGTGAAAATAAGTGCCAGTAACACTGTATAAACGTGTATATCTAGTTCGGCATTTAAAGTACATGGCCATTAAGTTCTTAGTTAACCCTTACGCTTTTAAAATTTATTTAGCGTGTCCTCCAGAGCCATCATCACTTCTAGATATTGCTCAGAGAAACGATGCAATATTTACAGGTACGCTCTCATTCTTATAAACTCCTATCCTTCATACTACCTCTCCTAATTTAGCTCTATATCCTTGCATTTCTACAGTAGGAAAACACCTCTGCTACAAATGTTGACTGTAGGAAGATTGTATGGGCCTAATGGCCCAGCCCTACCGACAAATATTCTCAAGCCCTTAGCAATGCACCAACACGATAGAAATCTATATTCTAAAAAGTTCTGATTTCTAATTAAATACTGTAGTGTTACCATTAAGATAACCGCTCGATTTTTTAAGAAAAATTTTATGTTTTAAAAAAATAAATTTTGAATAACATATTTATGCAATATTTTTTATTTTATTATGATTTGTTATATTCATCACAATAATTCCACGAAGAAAGGAAGCTAGTTGTTTTGTCGTGCTATGCTACGTGTTTATGCTACATTATCACATTAGACCTTTTTCGTTTGCTTTCTTCCATCCATATAAAGGGCTTTTTCAACTCACAAAACTTTTCGGTGATAATCCGCATGGAATAGCTCAACCAATTAAGCTTATGTTCTTTGCTTTCTATTGTTCTTTTGGATGGGGATAGAGGGTCCTCAATTATAATTTCACTTATGTAATTGGACACAACCAAATCAATCTGAAAAATCCTCAGGAAAAATGGTCAGCCATCATTACATCAAACATGACAGGTCCAAAATGTTCCATAAGCTTCTCAATATCCCCATTTACTTCTCAAGTAAATTTCACATCTGAAAAATTGAAAAGGTCTTGCTGATATCAGCCTAAGCAGTTGGTGGGAGTTATTGCGTGCAAGTCTCTTATGTTTGTTATTTTCTGGTCATTATGTTGGAGTTTTGTGGTGTTATATTTGTAGTCTTTTTGGTGTCTGAATAGTTTATCTATTGTGGTGAACATGGGTAGCAGGGAGTTACGTAACGTTGAGGTGTTATGATGTATCCTATAGAAACTGATCTGTTTGAGGAAAAAACATAACAAAGTATGAACCCATTCTTGAGATGAGGAGGTTGGCTCCCTCAAAACAGCCAAGATGATCTTCTTCCTCCCCTCTAATTCCTGTCACATTACACAATCGCGCACACTGTTAATCTCCATAGCCTAGATAGCATTCCAACACCATAAAACCAGAGGAAGGGAAGGATGAGGGGCTGGGCCTGCTGCACTTGTGCGGAGCCAAGAGTAGCAAAGAGGAACGACTAGCAGGTGGACCAAACCCATTCATGGGCCGGCCAGAGCTGAGCATCAAGCAAGCATTGTTCAAAGGTCATTTCTATGGCCCAGGCTCGGCCTAGCTAGCTTGGCCTTCAGGCCTACATTCTAGGTCTGGGACAGGCTCTTCTTCAGGTTTTCGAACTTTAGGTCAAGTCTCAAACTTGGTAACTAATTGCAGAGGCCTCGAAGCACTCCAAACTCTATCTATCCATCTATATAAATCTCAAAACATCCTTAATATATTATCCGGACTGCCCACCGCATTGCTCTTGAAGCACTCCAAACCCCTTCATCATTCATCTACACTATTATATAATGGGAGATGGGTGGTGCTTTGCTTGGTCTTTGCTAATGCTAATTAATGTTGCAAAGTGATCCTATGGTGCTACTCTAAGTGTCATGGTAGTGTCGGCTATGAAAGCATGAAAACTCCACCCACCGACAGCATTGTCGGTTGCCGATGCTTATTAGCATTACTAACTGATGATGCTTATTTGTGTTGCCAATGGATGAGACTTATAAGCATCGCTAAGTGATGGTGCTAATAAGTATTTTTGAGTAACGACACTTATTAGTATTTCTAATTGAGATAAGTGTTGTCTCACTTCTATATTGCGATGCTTTAAAGCATCGCCAATTATTTTTTAAACAAAAAAATATAATATTAAAAAAAAAGTACAAAGCTTTATATCACATTATACAGCAAATCATATAATAAACTTGTATATCGCATAAAATTCACTTATACATAACAAAAATTTAAGAACTCTAAAATTCTTGTTATATTACAAGAAATCATAAAATAACATTTGTGTTGCATATCAAAATAACAAGTTTCTGCATTGTCAATGATGATTGAATGTTCATTACAACTGATAAAATTTATAATGAAAATATAAAAAGATACATTATATATAAGACACCTAAAAAAAAGAGAAAGGGATATCACTTGTCCATGGTAGCATTATCATCATCTTTGTGGCTATTGGAGGTATCAGGAGCCTATAAGAAATAGATAAAAGATCTTATGGATTGATAATATAGAAATCAGTATGCATAACTCATAAAACCTATACAATGAAAATATACATGATAATTATATAAAATACAAAAATTATATATAGCTGTTTACTTCATGCAAGTCTTTTGCCTCATAAAAAAGATGTAATCTGGTCAATTTGAAACCTCAATATTTGTGTATCTATTTGATGGCTCTATCTCAGTTCCTCTATCAATAGGTAATGGCTCTACCTCTGCTCTTGTAATTATACCTCATGTCTGTCTCAGCTCCTATACCTTTGTCTGCCACCTATGAACCTTTATAGTATTGTTGCTCTATATGGTATCTTAGGTCGCGTTTGATAGCTGACAATCTAGAGGCAATCTATCTAGATTACTAATAATTTAAAATGGGTCCATCGGATTACTGTATTTGGTATTTTCACGTCTTCGATCTGAGATCGTGAGATAGGAATCATGGCAACCATCGTATATATATGAAGAACTCTCACCACAAACATGCAAAACATCTTATCACGATATTATAAAGCAATAGTAGAATAAAACTTAATATTTAATATTAATTTTATTTTAAATAACTAAATCAAATATCTTATAAAATAATTTTTTATAGTTTTATTATCAAAGTTCAATAAATCTTAATCTAAAATAAAATATCAAAGTCCGCCTCTAATTCGCTCTCCCATATCGAATCTCCAAGTCAAGCTCGTCTATTGAATTTATAAAAAGTAGTAAAATATAGAATAATGAGCTAGATAGTCTAGTAAGCAATGTCCACATCAGCTAGATAAAATCAACAATAATAATATACTGAAAATAGCATGTAAAGTGCATCAATTCAAAATATACAATGCTAATTCAAAATTAGATCCATACAAACTCATTCATTCAAATTTAGTCTTTCTAAAATTTATTTTTAAAATCATAAATCAATTTCTTTTAAAACATCACATTCATCTTGATCGCCATGAACTAAATCAAAGTACCATCGGCATAACCCCCAATAATAGGATATCAAAGTACCAACGTACAACCCTACTGGTAGAATATCGAAATACTAATATGCAACCTACACTGGCAGAGTATCAAAAAACTAGTATACAACTTTTACTGATAAGATATCAAAATATCAGTGCATAACTCCCATTGACCGAGTATCAAAGCACCAATGTACAACCTCCACTGGCCGGGTATCAAAATACAAGCAAACAACCCTCACTGGCAGGGCATCAAAATACTAGCATTTAACCTCCACTAGCAGGGTTCGATATATAGTTATACTATGAGTCAAAATCCATCTCAATTCAAAACTCTTTTTCATATTCATATTTGAAAAGTCATAAACTAGGCTACATCGAAATCAATCAATCAATCCATATCAAAATCAATATATTCAATCATAAATCATTTAATATTTTAGAAGAATACATATTCGATAATTTAAAGTATGATGCATTAGATTCATAAATCATGCATAATTCAATACATAAAATATTTTATAAGTTGTCGATAAATCTAGCAAAATGAAGTAGTACCTACCTCACACATACTCCCACAATTCCACTTAATTCAATATATCTTTTTTTAGAATTTTTAATTTTTATATCAAGTCATAGTATCTTACTGCTGGACATCTTCTTGTCAAGATCACTATACTTGTATACAAATTTAAATCTAATAATTAAAAAGGATATGAATAATCAAGAAAGGCACGATTCATAGGTAGTCACATCTAACGGTCTTGATCGATCAGTCATCTAACTTCATTTGATCAAAGATTATACTAAGATATAGGTAGTTTAATAGATATCAATGATAATTAAATCAGTGGTATTCGATAAGAGTCATGATGGAGATTTATATGGTGCCCAACAATCAGAGATCAGTTGGATCAAATAACTTTATTTAATCAAGATCATATTAAGATATAATTAGCTTCATAGAGATCAAATAAATCAAATCTAATGATATTCGGATTCGGCCAGGATAGATGTCGACATGCTGTCTGACGATCGTAAATCAAGATTCTTCACTAAGCTCGATCAAAATCATTGAAAGAAAGTTCTTCATTGGACTGATCTTAGAGAAAGAAATCATCTTAGAGAGAAAAATAATTTTAGAGAGAGAAAATTTTTAGAAAAAAAATGAAGAAAGAAAGTGAATCTTTCTTAGAGAGAGTAAAACCTTTCTAGAGAGACAAAGTAGGGAACACAAGCCAACAGAGAAGGGAGAGAGAGGGAAGAGACAGAAAATCTTTCTTTTTTTTTCTTTTTTTTCTTTTTTTATTTTTCTTTTTTTTCCTTCCACAGTGAAACAAAGGACTTGCACATCCTCTTTCATATTCCTCTTTCCTTAACGGAATAGGGGAGTCTCTCTTCCCTTTGTTCCAAAAGCTGGGAGGTCCTCCTCCCAGCCAACGATGCTCGTGGCTAGAAGGGAATGCCATGGCGATGACGGTCGACTTGGTCTAGTGATCGGCAGTAGCCAAATGATCACTATAAGATCTAGATGCTAACGTTAATACCGTCGCAAAATCCAATCTAAAAAAATTTTATCGTTAATTATCGTTATTAGCAATGGTAAAAATCACAGTCGCTAATAATGATATTAGCGATGATTTTTATGATAAAAAAATTTCATCTCTAATAACTTTTTAATGTTTAAATTATTTTACTTAAAAAAATATTAGTGATGGCAATGTTGTGGCCAATGTCGTCGCTAATAATTAATAGCGACAAAAAATTTTATCTCTAATAATTATAAATTTTTAAAATAAAATAAAATAAAATAAAATATTTTAAAAAATATTAATGACCACATCTTGGTGGCTAATGCCATCTTTAATAATTATTAGCAATCAAATCTGCCATCGCTAATGCAGTCGATAATGTTCTATAATTTTTAAATAAAATAAAAAAAATTATTTAAAGAATTATTAGCGATGGAACTTCATCTCTAAAGTTGTTGATAATATTTAGTAGCGATGGCATTTGCCATCTCTAATATCGATGCTAATAGCTAATTTATATTTTTTAAAAAAAATAATAATAATAATTTTTAAAATCTATCTTAATTAACCATAACAAATTATGATTCATAATTAATTAAAATTCAAGAATAATTTGACAATAAAAAATAAAAAATAAATTATATTTTATTAAAAATATAAATTATATTTTTTATAATTAGTATCAAAAAAAATATAATACATCAAAAAATAATCAGGTCCAATCCTCCTCATCGCCATCCTCTTCCTCCTCCTCCTGCTCCTCTCCAGTAACTTGTGGATGAGAACAGATGTCCCAGCATTCTATAACGAAAAAATAAAATAATATTAGTAAGTTTCGATATAAAAATATATCTTTCGATACACTACTTCTATTTTTAAATAGATTATTTCTACATATTTGATTTGATGATATGGAGCTATAAACATCCTCGGCCTATCGATTGGATGATTAGATTGAATTTTTAATCCCTAGATCCCTTTTTTGAACTAAAACCTAAATATATAAATTGCTTCTAATTATAAAAACTTAAAATAATTAAAAAAATTTAATAATATAATTATCTGATATGATGGTTGAAATGACAAGTCTAGCTGGTTGTGCAACAGCGGATCTTGAAGAAGCTCCGCGATCATTTTATGGATGGTATCTAGGAGGCC
Source organism: Cocos nucifera (assembly GCA_006176705.1). Classification (NCBI taxonomy): domain Eukaryota; kingdom Viridiplantae; phylum Streptophyta; class Magnoliopsida; order Arecales; family Arecaceae; genus Cocos; species Cocos nucifera. Next base: position 211,403 of record QRFJ01001386.1, on the reverse strand, counting down.
TTGAGGTTGCTGGCTCAGAAGTCTCTGCATGACCTCCTCCACGTGCGTAATGCTCCAGGTCTGAGATATCAAGGTCTGTGAGGATGCTGAAGAATATTGAGATGGTGGAGGATCGAAGCTATGGCCGAATCCTATGATCCGACTCCTACTCACCTTCCGATGGCGCTGAGCCATCCCTCAAGATCAAGGGAGACTGAGAAGATGAGTCATCGTCGTACCTCTTAGCAACATACTCCGCATAACGTATTTACATAGTTCAAAAATATATTAATGCTAATATAAAAATCTCAGCAATGTACTCCGTATAACTTAATATAAAAGCATATAAGAATTTTTACCGTTCTGATGAAGGGTTTTGATATTGATTTCATACTAGTCTATCGGCCATAATATGTGTATTGACTGAGTCGCCCGTATGCCTAATCCAATCCTGCTGGGTAGCCCGATTCTACTAGGCCCTCTGCCGCCTATCAAAGTACTCGCTGCTCTACTGATCGCAAAGGGCCGACCATATGTCCACCCACATCCAGTGATCGATGAAAGACCTCCAATTTGATGGTGACTGAAAACCAGAGTGCTCGATGGCAAACTGCTTGAGGCTGTAGAGACCATCTCGGAGCCTCTGTATGGCCACCTCCTCGAAGGTCTGACGATCAGCCTCATTATCCTAGAGAGTCTCGAATTGGTAATACTCCTGCAGGATAGAAGCAAGCGTGTATCAAAATGTAATTAAAATATGAACGTATCAAAAATTTAAAAATTAAACTAGTTTTGACTTACCAGAAATATCTCCTAGGCTACATTACGAGCTCCCAACGACCAACTCGAGAAATCATTTATCGGGTTTAGCATCAATCGATGTATGATCCCAATAATGACACGAGATGTTGAAGGCTCTCTGAATGTGCTGCAAAATTGATTTCGAAGAATAAATGTTAACTCTAAAATTACTAAATTCTAAATATATTAATTAAGGATATAGTACTTACGAGCGACTCTGGATATGGATAAGCTACCTATCCTCCGACCTAGTTGAAGGTGCCACGAGCCGGGCGGATCCTCGACCATGGTGCTATATCTGAGAGCCAGTGGTCGCTACTGCATGGGACTGTGGGGTCACTAGTGAACCCCTATCCTCTGAACCTGAGCGCAAAACATCTAATACAAAGAATGTTATACTAGTTAACAAATAATAAAATAACATAAATAAGAATATATAAAGTATTAGAGCTTACCGCCCGGAGTGAGATGTGCAAAACCATGAGAACTGATGATGTGATCGCTCTCTCCTCAAGAGCTCTATCCTCGATTGGAGTGGCTCCGACCTCTCGAAGATATGATATATTCTTTCTAAAGTAAATAGATCCATCATATTAATTATATAATTATGGATAGCAATGCAAGATTTAAAATGATACAAGATAAATAATTAAAATAATTTAAAAATTATATATTTAGCACTACTCATCGGCCTTTTTAGATGTTTGGTATCCTTTGGAATCTTCTTCTGATTCTTCCTCTTCTTTCTTTTCTTGTAGAGGATTATTTTTTAAAACAATCTCAGTTGGATCTATCTCCTCATGTTGGCTATCTTCATGTAGGAGTATTCCTGAAGCATCCAATTTCACATCATCGATGGATTGATGAACTCCTACTGTCTCATCCTTTTAAAAGCATTTTGATAATTGGGGCTCTTCTTCTTCTTCGAGTGCTTAATGAACGACTCAAGACTTGATTTTGCATATATTTTCTTAATGAAAAAGGAGTATAATACACTTGAGCTGCTTGTATAGCTAGTACAAATGGTTCGTTGACATAAGCTTTTGATCCATGTTTGATCTCAATAAGTCCATACCATGGATCAACCTTCATACCATTGTCGGTATCGAACCATTGGCACTTAAATAGAATGATACTATTACCTCCAATACAGCTAATCTTAATCACTTCTTCAAGAATTCCATAATAGTCACTCTTTGGCTTATCTTCCCACCAGCTACCTTTTAGACACACACCATTGTTCATTATGCTTTTATAATTTTTATATTACTGGATGTGAAATTTAAAATCATTTATGTTATAGCCACCATAGCATGTCACATATTTTTCTGGCCCGTAACCTAATGATCTCAGCTTTTTTGGAATGGACTCGCTATCTTGAATGACCAATTGACGGAACCAACATACAAAATTCTCTGATCACGGTGTTGATATTTCTTCATCAATTATGCTCGGATTTTTTTCTCTTAGCATCTCATCATATTGCCTAAATATGTATAAGATAAATATACTGAAATAAGTGATTAAAGACATAGGCTTGTGATAGACACTTACAGGATATATGGGTCGACCTCCACACAGTTTACCAAAATATATGTTTCTACCCATCGAAGTTCAGTATCGGAGAAAATTCGGCAAACCTCGAGCCTAAATTCTTGAGTTGGATAGGCAAATATTGAGATTTTCTACTCTGATCCCTCAGCACCACCACCATCATTTCGATCCACTTGAGTCAGCTTGGTCTACACACTAGGATTAAAGTAGTGTCGGTTGAAATTTAAAATCTTTTCTATTATGTAAGCCTCCATAATAGAACCTTCGATTCAAACTTTATTTTTTACTTTCTTCTTCAGATTGTGCATGTATCTTTCAAATGGATACATCTACCTATACTGCACTGAACCCCCCATCCTAGCTTCATATGCCAGATGAATCATGAGATGCTCCATGTAGTCAAAGAAGCTGGAAGGAAATATCTTCTCCAACTTGCATATGATCTCTACACTACTAGCCTCAAGACTGGATATGTGGTCGGAGGATAGTTTAGTAGCATAAATATCTCAGAAGAGTAGGCTAAGCTTTGTTAAAGAACTTCATATGGAGTTGAAAAGGAGATCACGCCAAGCCAATGGAAGTAATCGTTGTATAAATACATGACAGTCATAGCTCTTTAGCCCATAGAATCTACAATCTTTGACATTGATGCACCGAGCTAGATTACTTGCATAACCATCTAAAAATTTAAGACTTTTATACCATTCACAAACATCCTTCAACTGCTCCCTGGTTAAGGTATAAGATGCTTTCGACTTCAAAAATTTCTTAGGTGATACCTCAATCAGCTCTAATAAAGGATGCTTGCCTATGTTCTTTATATCTGCTCAAGCCTTGGGATTGTTCTTCATCTTACCCTTGACATCCATAATAGTATAGAAAATATTATCGAATTAATATGCATGACGTCAAGATTATGATGAATCAAATTAGTGGACTAGTATAGCAATTCCCAGAAGATGCTTTGCTTCACCCAGTTATGAGTTCTACCGAACCTTCGAGGCTTCTGCTTGTTAAATTCAATGCCAAACGAAACTTCGTCTAATTGGGATATTCTCTAAAATACTTTTATACCACTGAGTCGCTAGGGTGCATGGTCTTTTTCTATCTTACTCCTCTTGAAATTGTCCTGCTACTTTCGAAAAGAATGATGCTAAGGAAGAAATTGATGATGACAATTGAACCAGTAGGGCTTACGACCATGCTCAAGCTGAAATGATTTTGTCTGTACCATACAATAGGGATATGCTAGCTTCCTATGAGTGCTCCATCCTAACAGCATCCCATAAGTAGGAAAATCGCTAATGGTCCACATCAACGCAGCCTTCATTATAAAATTTTGCTTCTTCAATGCATCAAAAGTATGAATGCCATTGGATCATAACAATTTCAGCTCATCAACAAGAGGCCTTAGATATACATCAATGCTTCTATCAGGATGTCATGGTCCAGACATGAGTAATGTAAGAAAGATATTATATTCTTTTATACACATCCCAGGTGGCAGATTGTATAAAGTAATAAAGACTGGCCAACATGAATAAGAAGCTGCTGTATAATTCAATGGTGTAAAGCCATCAGCAGATAGATCTAGCTGGATATTACGTGATTCTTGAGAAAATAAACGGTGGCAAGCATCAAATTACTTTCATGCCTCACTGTTCGATAGATGACACATCATATCAGGGTGCTTGCATGGTCCTTCTTTGTGCCACCTCATCTACCTGACAGTACTCTTGAATAAGTAGAGCTTCTGGAGTCTAGGAGTCAGAGGAAGGTATCGAAGAACCTTGTATGGTATGTCCTTCTGATTCCTATCATCTTGTCTCAGCTTAAATTGGCTTGCACCGCATATGTTGCATGAGCTCTTCTATTGGTCTTCTTTATAGAAAAGCATGAAACCATATGGCATGCATTTATTTTCTCATATCTCATGTCCAACCCTTTCACCATTTTTTTGAAGCATAGAAGCTCTCAACAAGCTTCTCATCCTTTGGTAGCATTTTTTTTATTATTGCTATCATCCTATCATAACAATTGACCATCATATTAAACTTGGCCTTCAAGTTCAACAACTCTAACATAATCGATAGTACAGTGTGTATTTCATATTCTGGCCATAGTGGTTCATCAGCATCTTTCAGCATATGGTAGAAATCATCACGCTAGCTTCTGCATCATCCTCTACATTCTAGTTAAATTCAGGACCAACCACATCCATAAACATATCCACCATTCTATCTATATCCATGTCCTGCTCAGTTCTAACTCTTGCAACTTTTTTCTACGTTTCTCCATGCAGATATCAATGCCTATAGTTGAGCATAAATTTATTTTGATACAATAAACAATAATTATATCTCTATCAAATATTTTTCTATTGCCACATCTGTTACAAGGATAATAAGCTCATCCTTGATGTAAGAGTGCCGCATTACTAAAAAATAAAATCATAAAAGTACTCTACATCCTTCCTATATTCAGCAAAAATCTTCTCATTGACTACTCGATGATTCATCCAACTACGATCCATGACCGACTATCTAAAAATTCTACATATACATAAATACAAGATAATTGCAAAATACTTTTTTATAATTCAAAATGATATATATAGTAAATTAATGTATCCTATCATCAACTAATAGATAAAGATAGGTTCTATCTCATTCAAGAAATGCATTAATTCTATTGGTACATGATAGTAATCAAATGATACGCAACAGAGATCGAAAAAAATTTTATCAGTATTTCTTCTTAGTTCTCCCATGTAAGGAGAATAAAAAAAGAATTTTGTTCAAAATTTTTTTCAAACCCTCAGCATACCGTTTGATTACTGTAATGATCGATAGAATATTTTTTAAACTATCCATAGTGGATAATCAATTGATTAATGTACATAATTTTTTTTATCCATATAAAAAATAAATAAATGTATAAATACCTTAGAATATATACATTAATCAACTAATGGATCTATCGTTCCATGCAATGCAAATTTTATTCAAATTAATACATAATTAATGATGTCCGGCATGTGAGAGCGAAATGCCTTTGATGCCAACTATGACTCGAGATCTGAGTACATAGGGCATGCCCTGGCCCTATATTTGCAATATTGCCTGACATCTTCTCTTAATTCGAACATTCTGCATGCCGAAATCTAAATCCCATACATCTAGTTAATTAATAGTTTATTTAATTAGTGACAACACTAGCCGTCACTAATATTACACTATATCAGCCATCACTAATGTTGTTTCTACTATTACTGCTGTTGCCTACAATGAGAGGAGGGAGGAACTTATAGTGGGAGGGAGGGGGCTGTAAGGGACTACAATTTAAGCCTCATAGGCTGGAGCAGCAAGGCAAGGGCTGTGTGGTCAGCCCGACTAAAATGGGGCCACAGGAAGGCCGGTGGGATAGGGGCGGGCAGGCTTCGAAGCCATGGACTAGGAGGCACCGATGGGGTGGGGTGGTCATAGGAGGGGCAAGGCTGGGGTGGCGGGCTTAGGGTTGTAGCGTTGGAAGCAACGGCGGCATGGGGGCAGTTGCGGGAGATGAAGGGCCGGGATGGTGGGCTGAGTGCTGCGGCATTGGAGGCATCGATGAGGTGGGGACAACCACGAGAGAGGGGGGCTGGGAAGGCTGGCTCGAGGCCGCACTGTAGGAGGTGCCGGCGAATTCGAGGCAGCTATTGGAGAGATGGGGTCGGGGTGGCTAGCTCAGGGTCGTGGAGCAAGAGACATCGGAGGGGTCGGGGTGGTCGCGAGCGAGAAAAGGATGGAGCTGCGGGGTCGGGGCGGCCTCAGAGGAAGCGGGGCTAGCACGGTGGGGTCATCGGGAAGGCACCGACGAGGTCGGGTCATTGAAAAGGAGGACGCGTGGGGAGTAGGGAAGGTCGTGAAGGATGCACGGGGAGCGTAGAAGGCACGAAGGAAAAAATTTTTGGCAAAATTTTTTTTCCCACGAGCAGGGTTTATGGGGGACTATTATCGACGGCAAAAATTTTATCGATAATACAATCACCAAAACCTAAATTTCTATGCCAATGTAACTAGCGACGGTGCATGTCGCCGCTAATAACAAAACATCCTCGCTAATAATATTAATTTTTTTAAAATATTAAATTTAAAAAAATTAAAAATTTTTAATAATTATTGATGGTAAACATGCCATCAATAATACTATTGGAAAAAATAATTTTATCAATGGAGGTTTGTCGCTAATAAAAAAAAGCCATCGCTAATAATATTAATTTTTTAAATATTTAGTTTTAATTTTAAAATATTTTTTTCAAAGTTATTAGCGACAGCAAGCATGCAATCACTAAAACCATCTCTAATAATCATAATTTATTTAAAAAATTATATTATATTTTTATTTTTTCTTTTAAGTCATTTTTTTGGTGGCTAAAAATCAATATTTGAATAATTATAAATTTTTTGGCTTAATTAATTTATGGATTGAGTCCTAATTGATTTAAAATAAATTTAATTATTAACTTAATTTAAGATTAATTAAATTTTAATATTTTAAATAAAATTTAAATTTAAAGTCTAATTAAATTAGATTTGATAGGATTTTGAATCGAATTCGAATTTGATTCGAATTGAACCAAAATTAAAAATTATTTTTTTTAATTAATTTAAATCATATCAAATTTAATTAAGCTTGACTTAATTTTAGGATAATTTGATTTAAAATTTAATTAGAACTTGAATTCAAAGTCTAATTGAAATATGTTAGACAGAATTTTGAATTAGATTTGAATTCAGTTCCAATTGAATTTGGATCAAACCTAAACTAAAATCTATTATCTTCTAATTAATTTTAATTAGATTAAATTTAATTAAGCTTGACTTAATATTAAAATAATTAAATTTTACTATCCAAGTATGATTGAAATTTTAAAGTCTAATTGAACGAGGATTGATAAGTTTTCTAATTGGATTTGAATCGAATTTGAATTGGATTCAAATTAAATCTAAATTAAAAATTATTTTTTTCTAATTAATTTAAGTTAGCTTTAATTTGATTAATCTTGATATAATTTGAGGCCAATTAGTTTTTATAATCTATGTAGGATTTGGATTCAATGCCTAATTGAACTAGGTTTGATGGGATTTCAAATTAGATTCAAATCGGATTTGAATTAGATTCGAATGTGATCATGGATCAAGTTCTAATTGATTTAAATCTACTTAAATTTAATTAATTTTAACTTAATTTAAAGATAATTAGATTTTACTATCTAAGTAGGACTTGAATTAAAAATTTAATTAAATTAAGATTGATAGGATTTTGAATTGGATTTGAATTGGGTTCAAATTGAATTTGAATCGAATCCAAATTGCAAACCATTTTCTCCTAATTATCTAAGTCAGCTTAAATTTAATTAGGCTTGACTTAGTTTGAAGATAATTGAGTTTTACTATCCAAGTAGGACTTAAATAAATATTTTAATTAAATTAAAATTATTTGAATTTTGAATTAGATTCAAATTGAATCTAAATTAAAAATTATTTTTTTAATTAATTTAAATTAGATTTAATTTATACTACTATAGAACAGAACTACGACAATAGTTCATCAATTTTTTTAATTAATTTAAATTTAATTTAATTTATACTACTATAGAATAGGATCACGACAGTAGTTGTGAACTGCTGTCATAGCCCAAAAAATCGCTATCATAGGCTACGATAGTGGTTCGATAACCACGTCACTGTGGCTGTCGTCGTAGATTTATGAAAGTAATTTTTATAGTGGTTCTTTGAACTGCTACCATAGAGAGTCTATGACAATGGTTACAAAACTACTGCCATAGATCGGCTATGACAACGGTTACAGAATCGCTGCCATAGCTTCTATGATAGTGGTTCAAAGAACCACTGTCATAGGCGCTATGGCAGCGGTTATATAACCACTATAATAGACCTATTGCATCGATTGGCATGTGACCTATGACAGCAGTTAGCATCCCTATGATAGCGATTTAATAACCACTATCGTAGATTTTGAATTATAAAAAATATAATTTTTTTAATTTTTATTTTTTATCTGATAAATGCAGTTCAATATATAACATAAAAAAATATTATAAACATAATAATATTTTTAAAATACTCAAATTTTATTACTAAATAAAATTTATTATAATATTTAAAAAAATATGTCAAAAGTCTACTAACTCTATATCTAAGTCATCATCATCGAGAGAAGCTGGAGCTAGAGCTAGAGGGGTTGGAGCTGAAGGGATTGGAGCTGGAGCATCGGCCAACATATCCTCAAGGTTCATGAAGTCAGCTCCAAAACACGTGGCTGAGTCTCATCACCATAGCGGTCACGAAGCCCTGTAGCTGAGCAATCTGCTCTCTAGCCTAAGCAATCTACTCTTTAGCCTGATCTACCTGCACCCTAGCTTAAGCTACCTACGCCAATGCCTCCTGAAGCTGCTTTCAACTAACGATACCGAAAGTATGTAAAGAGACGCTTATCTCAAACCAGTAGCTCGTTGGCGTATGTTCGGACCCATATCAGATCCTCCTAGAGTGCTCAGGCCCCAAGACCTGAGATAGATTGTCATGGGGCCAGAGGTATCCGAGCCCTCGTTAGCGAGCACGTCTAATTACTTCTATAATTATAAATTTAAATAAAATATCATAATAAATACTATAATACTAATCATACTAATATATTTATTACTTACAAAAATTCTTTCAATCATGGTGTTCATCAACCTAGCCTTCTTGTCCATGCGGTTGGATCGAAATATCTCGCTATGGCTGGGCACCACCCCATCTCTCATTAGCTATAATAATTAAATAGTTTATTAGAAACATGCAAAAAAAATATTAATTTAATTTATCTAGTAAGATTCAGAATTCATTAGCTCTCTATGCATACAACTGGCCATAGTCACGATCAAGAGTATGCGTGTACTCTTAAGCTGCCTAGTTCTTCTGATTTTGATGAAAGATAGCTTAAAAAGTATTTAAATAAATAACAAGTATTTAAAAGGTATTCAAATATAAGTTTAAGTATATTGAAAATTCAAAAGTTATAAATTAAATCTCGAACTCCTGACTCCTCTAATGCCTAACCATCCCCTTCCACTAACTCGGACGACAGTCCTGTATCCAAAGAACAAGCTCCTCTAGAGTGTCTCGTCGATGCTCAAGCCATCCTCTATGGAGCTTGACCTTGTAGCCCCGGTATAACTCTCTAATCTTCTTCAATCAGGCATCTCGAGCCCTCTCATGATCTGAAAAGTCGTACCTCCTCTATACAAAATTATCAAAAATTAGTTACAAAATTATTCCAATCAAACATAGTGTAAACATTTCAAATGTATAAATATAATTAAGATATACTTATCTATATCTTCTTTCATACCCGATCCCTGATACCAGCATCCATCAATCATCAGTCTATAGGTAGTATTGGAATAATGTCGGACCACCTCATAAGCAGTCTGAAAAAGGAATGCATCCCCCATGCGATCTCTTCGACTGGCCTTTCCTCCGTGTCGTACTGCACCATCACTTGATGCTGCTAATTCCGCACGTGCGGCATACATATGGGATCGTAAAATATCCTACTAGATGATGCACCTGCAATGAAAATATATTATGCAAATATATATTAGTATACAATAACTATACAAATAAATAAATAAATGATATAATAAAAATGTACACTGACTGACCATGGTATCGTGTGATGTGGATGCCAGTGGAGACTCATTGGTGGATTGAGCATATGTGGCTGATGCTGGAGGCTTAGTTGCTGGTGAAGGAGTAGATGTTGGTGGGCCCTGGACAGCCGATACGGAGGTGGATGGAGAATGCTCTGCCTGCGACTCAGATGTAGAGTTCTGCGTAGCCCATCGAGAATTGAGGGTGAAAGCTAGATAGCATTTTGGTGCCATTGTGGTCTATAGTGTTAAATATTAATCAATATAATATGTTGAATAATAACATTAGTAGAACATCAATAAATAGACTTTAACTAATTGGAGTCTATTTAAATCTTACCATACTCTTATATCATGCTTTATTGATAGGAAAGGTCAAGCGGCCCAAAACTATCGGCATGGCCTAGGGCCGTCCACGATTGCCAGCACGACATGATCCAAGGCAGCCGACATGGCCCAGCCCAAAACCCATCGACACGATCCATGATTGACGAATAATTATAAAATTTATTATAAATATTATAAATGATTAACAAATATTACTATAAAATTTAGAAGAAAACAAAATAAATTCTACAACATAAAACATAAATAAAAAAATAAAAAAAATAACTAATTTTTTAAAATAAAATATTATAAAAAATAAAAAAATAAAAAAATAATATATTTAATATTTTTATTAATATTAAATTTAATAATTTAAGATATAATATTAAGTTATGAATATATTTTAATTTATGAATATAAAATAATAAATAATTTATGAATAATATTAAATTTAATAATTTAAAATATAATATTAAGTTATGAATATACTTTAATTTATGAATATAATAATAAATAATTTATAAATAATATAATAAATTTAATATTATATTCATTAAGCATAAAAAATCACATTAACATGCTAGCAATCCAAGTTATATAATATATATGTGCTTAGAGAGATAAATTAATAAAAAAATTAAAAAATATAAATTAATAAATTATTTAATAAAAAAATTAATAAAAATAGTTGGGTCAAAGGATACCGGTGGTGGTAGTTGACGATGAGATGGGGTGCAGGGCTGGGGCTGAGTAAGGCAGGGCCAAAGAGAGCCACCGACAGGACAGGTTGGCAATGAGGCAAGTCGGTGGAGGGTCAAGACCGAGGGAGGTAGGGCTCACGGCAGTGAGAGGGAGGGAGCAGGTGCGGGGCTGAGGGAGGGAGAGAGCGGAGGGAGCCAGAACCCGAGAAAGTCGAGGGAGGGGGCAAGGGAGCCGAAGCTAGTGGCGAGTCTGAGGGAGGGGGCAGCGGTAGGTGGGCCAACGTGGGGTGGTAGCTAGGGCCAAGGTGAGAAGAGAGTGAGATAGAGGGAGGTAGGTGTGGAGGCGGCCAGCGATGGGGCAAGCCAGCAAAGGGGTGGGTCAGTGGCGGGGAGGGTAGCTAGGGCTCGATTAGAGAGGGAGAGGGGGAGAGAGAGAATAGAGATTGGAAAGATGAAAAGGTCAATATGGAGCGAAAATTTATGCCAGACTTATGGCAGCAATTTTCAAAACTACTGCCATAGGTCTATTACAGTGATTGTTAGAAACTCCTACTATATATCCTATAGTAGCGGTTAACAACCGCTGCAATAGGCCTATAGCAGCGATTTTTGCCAACCGCAACTATAGATGCAAATATAAAATTTTCATATTTTTTTAAATATGATATAATTTTAGAATTTAAAGTTCATCTTCATCATTCATTATCTAAGTAATTATCGTTAGAGTGTCATCACAAAAGATCATCTCAATCTGATAATCCTAGCTATGTCGATCGACAAAATTTGATTTCGACAATCATAAATAATCGTATGATGATCTGATAGATAAAGATCACTAATTGATCCAAAAATTTGTAATGATGATCTTGATACCATTTGTATCATACTATCAAAGTTTTACTTCAATCAAATATTGTTATCATGGTCAATTTAGTATAGAATTATTTCAATCTTAAATAAGAAATGAATGATCAAAGGACCAGACGACATTCGATTATGAGATAATATTTTAGATAAATGATCTTGACTACTATTTTAATTATTTTATGGTTATGATCATAAAATTTAAATTATGGATCTACGAACTATCCAAAACTATACGTCGCTCAATACCCATTCTTAAACTTCTTTAGTATTTATGCTTGTGCTTTTGTAAGATTTGCTTAATATGAATAGTTCATATAGAAATAATTTGGATTTTACGATCATCATTATATAAAATGATTAAAATTATAAATAAAATCATTTAACTAAAAAATTATCTTGTAATTGGATGTCGTTTGGCCTTTTGATCACTTATTTCTCATTTAATAGCTGAAATCATCTCGTACTAAATTGATTATAATAACGATATCCGATTGAAGTAAAATTTTGATAGTATTTTACAAACATCATCAAAATCATCGTTGCAGATTTTTGAACCTACCGATGGTCTTCATCTATCAGATCATCGTGCCATCATTCGTAGTCATCAAAATCAAATTTTACTGATCGATGAAGTTATGGCTATTGGATCAAGATGATCTTTTGTGATGATACTCTAATGATAATTATTAAGATAATGAACAGTGAAGATGTGCGTCAAATTTTAGAATTATGTAATATTTAAAAAATAAATAAAAAAAAAGATATAGCAGTGATTATAATGAACCACTGTAATACTGTACCTATGGTAGTGGTTATAAAAAATTGCTACCATGGATCAAACCTATAGCAGCGGTTATAGCTAACCGCTGTTATAGGTTTGATCTATTATAGCAGTTATGGCTAACCACCATCATAGGTCCAATCTATGGCAGGATCTATGGCAGCGGTTCACTAACCACTACTATAGGTCTGATCTATGGCAGTGGTTATCGTAAACTGCTACTATAAATCCATCTATTGTAGTAGTTTTATATAATCACTACTATAGATCGACCTACGATAGTAGTTGATGATAACCACTACTATATATCAGACCTATGACAGCGGTTATTCATAACCGCTGTCGGAGAGTTTATTGTAGCAATTTTTGAAATTGCTGCAATAGTATATGCTGTCGTAGTCTCATTCTATAATAGTATTAATTAATTTTGATCTAATTTAAGATTAATTAGATTTTATAATCTAAATAGGATTTGGATTCAAAGCCTAATTTAATTAGGTTTGATAGAATTTTTGAATCGGATTTGAAATGGGTTTGGATGGTGAGCTGGATTATTAGTAACGACAAATATACAGTCGCTAATGCCATCACTAAATACCAAACTTATTAGCAACGGCAATCATCCATCGCTAATTTTGTTACAAATAAAAATTTAAATTAATCTTTTCTCTGAAATCCTTTTTTTTAAACTATTAGCAACGGCGAGATCCTTGTCACTAATATCCAAAATCACCATCACTAATAATTATTTTATGTTTAAATAGGAAAAAAATAGTTAAAAATTTTAAATAATTTTAGTGGTAGCTTTTGCCATCGCTAAAAGCTAAAATTACCATCGGTAATATCTTGCTATTAGTGACGACCTATTCTCTATCGCTAATAGTCTTTTTTTTATTTTTATATATTTTAAAAAAAATTACACTTCAGAGATGATCTTTGCCATTGCTAATATTTATTTTGCCATCACTAATATTATTATCGATGGCAGATTTTTTTGTTGGTGTTGCGGTGGCAAAAAGTCCTTATTAGCGATGGAGTTTTTTGTCGTCACTAATACCATCGCTAATATTTAGATTTCTTATGATGGATGCTAAAATGTCCAAAGAAACTCATGAAAATCGAAGATTCAGGAAATCAACATTTTTAAGAAGAAATCTGAAGATAATTAGTTAAAATCCAAACTTTAAAGACTATGGGAGGTTGAGCAAAACATGATTGAAGAGATCACCTGGCTGCCAAAACAAAGAAGAATCACTACTGAGGAGGGAGAAAACCAACAAATTTTGATGGCGAATTTTGTAAGGAAAAATTTAAAGATTGAAGCTCTTAAATAGACATTGATCAGAGAGGTTTTTGAGTTGGATTTGCACTTAACTTTCTGAGTGGATTTAGAGTCCTTATTGGTTAAGGACTTGGGAGTTCTTCCGTGTTCGCCACCCCCCCTCCCCCCCCCTCTCTTCAGGCCAAATTTTCTTTTATTTTTTGATTATTTCGTTGAGTTCTGTGCTAGATTATGGATTGGGGCATCACATTCTTCCTTTCTAAAAAAAAAATTCATCCTCGAGATTTTTCTTGCTTAAGTCCTCAATAATTCAATATTACTTTTACCTCAAGTCATATCATCTTCTAATTTTTTATATTCGAATATTTCATCTTTCAAATTAGATTACTATTCTGATTGGCTAGAAAATAATTCAGACCACTAAGCTTTTGCTGCGTACTCTAGTTCAAATCCATCAATGCACTTATATCAAATCTAAGTTTCTAAATTATCACAATGAATATAAGTTATCATCCCGATATCCCTAATGTCTATCCATCTACACTTATATCTGATTCTGTATCATAATTTATCCACATATGCTCTGATACCATAATAATTATTACACCCTCGACCCGAGATCGCGAGCGAGGAGTCATAGAAACCATCTCATACTTATGAAAAACTCTTTCCATAAATATACAAGACATCTTATCATGATATCATGAAGCAACAACAAAATAAAACTTAAACATTTAATATTTAATTTTATTTTAAATAACTAAATTAAATATATTATAAAATAAAATTTTATAGTTTTATTACCAAAGTTTAATAAATCTTAATCTAAAATAAAATATCAAAGTTCACCTCTAATTCATTCTCCCATATCAAATCTCTGAGTCAAGCTTATCCATTAAATCTATAAAAAATAGTAAAATATAAAGTAATGAACTAGATAGTCTAGTAAGCAATATCCACTTTAGCTCGATAAAATCATCAATAATAATATACTAAAAATAGCATGTAAAGTACATTAATTCAAAATATACAATGCTAATTCAAAATTAGATCCATGCAAACTCATTCATTCAAATTCAGTCTTTCCAAAATTCATTTTCAAATTAATAAATTTATTTCTTCAAAATAGCACATTCATCTCGATAGCTATGAACTAAATTAAAGTACCATGGTATAACCTCCAATGATAGGGTATGCACAACCTCCACAGACAGAATATCAAAATACTAGCATACAATCCTCTCTAATAGAGTATCAAAATACCAACATATAACCCTCATTGGTAGGATATCGAAGACCAGCGCATAATTTTCATTAGCAAGATATCAAAATACCATCATACAACCCCCACTAGCAGGGTATAAAAATACTAGCATTTAACCTTCACTAGCGGGGTTCAATACATAGTTAGGCTGCAAGTCAAAATTCATCTTAATTCAAAACTCTTTTTCATATTCATATTTGAAAAATCATAAACTAGGCGACATCAAAATCAATCAATCAATATTAAATTCAATATGTTCAATCATAAATCATTTAATATTTCAGAAGAGTATATATTCAATAATTCAAAATATGATGCATCAGATTCATAAACCATGCATAATTCAATAAACAAAGTATTTTTTAAGTTATCGATAAATCTAAAAAAAGTGAAGCATTACTTACCTCACATGTACTTCAATAATTTTACTAAATTTCATATATTTTTTTTTAAATCTTTAATTCATATATCATATCACAATATCTCACTGCTAAACATCTTCTTGTCGAGATCATTATACTCCTATATAGATTTAAATCCAATAATTACAAGGACATGAATAATCAAGACATAATTCATGGATAGTTGCATCTAACGGTCTAGATTGGTCGGTCATCTAACTTCATCTGATCAAAGATCATACTAAGATATAGATAGTTCAATAGATATCAACGATGATTAAATAAGTGGTATTCAACAAGAGTTAGGGTGGAGGCTGATACGATGCCCAATAATCAGAGATTAGTTTGATCAAGTAACTTTATTTAATCAAAATTATATTAAGATATAATTAGCTCCATAGAGATCAAATAGATCAAATGTATTGGTATCCGAATTTGGTCAAGATGGGAGTGGCATGCTGTCTGATGACTATCAGGATCCTTCACTAAGATCGATCAAAATCATCAAAAGAAAGTTCTTCATTGGATTGATCTTAGAGAGAGAAATTATCTTAGAGAGAAATAACTATAGAGAGAAAGTCAATCTTTCTTAGAGAGAAAGTAAATCTTTCTTAGAGAGAGTAAAATATTTCTAGAGAGATAAAGTAGGGAACACAAGCCAAGAGAGAAGGAAGAGAGAGAGAAGAGAAAGAAAATCTCTCTCTCTCTTTTTTCTTTTTTTCTTTTTGTCTTCTACGGTGAAATAGAGGACCCACGCATCCTCTTTTCTCAACAGAATAAGGAAGTCTCTCTTCCACTTATTCCAGAAGCAAGGAGGTCCTCCTTCTAGCCAACAATGCTCGTGGCTGGAAGGAAAGGCCATGGCGATGATAGCCGACTTGGTCCGATGATTGGCGGCAGCCAAATGGCATCAAAAAGTCCAAAGAAACTCATGGAAATAGGGGATTTAGGAAATCTGCATTTTCAAGAAGAAATCTGGCAATAATTAGTTAAAATCCAAACTTCAGAGACTATGGGAGATTGAGGAAAAAATGATTAAAGAGATCACTTGGCCTTTAATGGGTTTGAATCTGATTGCTAGCGGCCAAAACAAAGAAGAATCATTGCTGAGCAAGGACAAAATCAATAGATTTTGATGGCAAATTTTGTGAGGAAAAATTTGGAGATCAAAGCTCTTAAATATACCTTGATTAGAGAGGTTTTTGAGTTGAATTTCCACTTGATTTTCCAAGTGGATTTAAAGTCCTAATCGATGAAGGAGTTGGGAGTTCTTTAGTGTCCGTCCGCCCTCTTCCATGCTAAGATGCACGTGCTGGATAAATTCCCTTTTTTTTGGTTGCTGCTTTAAGATCTATGCTGGATTATGAATTGGGGTATTATAGATATACTTTTTAGGTGGCAATCCAAATTATCTTGGTAATCTATATTGTCTTTCATGAGATAATCTAAATTACCTTGGGGAGGGATGGTAATCCAGATTGTCGTTACTTCTTTGGCAATCTCGCAAAAAAAATTTGGATAAAATTATTTTTTAAAAAAATCCTAAAAAATATGTTGTCCAACCCTGCCTCCTCTCTCAATGCCACCTACGGCTCCTCTACACACGAGCCCCACCCACGGCTCCTATATATATATATATATAATTTAAATATATATATTTATATATTTATATATTATATATATATATATTTATATATATTATATATAAATATATTTATATATTATTATATACAAAAACCATGGCTCCTATATATATTTATATATATAAATATAAATATATATATAATATAAATATACTTATATATTTATATTTATATATTATTTTATTTATATGTTATATATTTTTTTTATTTATCCATATTATATATAATATATAAGTATATAAACATTTATATATAATTATATATAAATATATTATATTTATATATTATATATATTTATATATTATCATACATAAAAATGTATATAAATAAATATTTATATTATACATATATTTATTTATATAATATATATTTATATATTATTTATATATATAAATATATTTATGTGTTATATTTTTTTTATTTATACATATTATATATAATATATAATATGTATATATAATAAAAATATACTAATATATTTATATATATATTATTTTATTTATATTATATATTATTTTATTTATCCATATTTCATATTTATATATATTCTAAATTTGATCGCTCTAGGTATGTCGATTATTAAAATTTGATTTTGACTATCACAAATGATCATATGATAATCTGATAGATAGAGAACATCGATGAGTTCAAAAATTTACAACAATAATCTCGATAATATTTATAGCATACTATCAAAATTTTACTTCAATCAGACATCATTATCATGGTTAATTTAGTATGAGATGATTTGAATCGTTAAATAAAAAATGAATGATCAAAAGGCTAATTGACGTCTGATTTAGATAATTTTTTAGATAAATGATCTTTCTTATTATTTTAATTATTTCTATGATAGTGATCATAAAATTCAAACCACACATATATGAACCATCTATATTAAGCAGATCTTACGAACGCATAAGTATAATTACTTAAAAATTTTAAGAAAGAATACCAAGAGACATATAGTTATAAATTATTCATATATGCATGATTTGAATTTTACGATCACCACCATATAAATGATTAAGCAAAGATCATTTATCTAAAAATTACCTAATAATTGGATGCCATTTGGTCTTTTAATTTTTTATTTTTTATTTAACAGTCTAAATTATTTCATACTAAATTGACTATGATAATGATGTCTAATTGAAATAAAATTTTAATAAAATACTATAAATATTATCAAAGTCATCATTATAAATTTTTAAATCTATTAATGATATTTATCTATTAGATCATTATACGGTTGTTCGTGACCATCAAAATTAAATTTTATTGATCGATATAGCTAGATATATCAGATCAAGATAATTTTTTTTTATGATACTCTAATAATAATTATTTAGATAATAAATAGTAATGATGAACTTTAAATTATAAAATTATATTATATTTAAAAAAATAAAAAATTAAAATTAATAATAATATTTAATGATAGCATTTTTGCCATTGCTAATATAGTATTAGCAATGCCTCATTGATTATTAATGATGGCCCAACTTATCGCTAATAAATTTAATATTTTCTTAAAAAAATAGTTATAATTATAATTAAATTAATTAATTATCAACTGTTATTAGTGATGGCTTAATTTATCATAGCTAATAATTTAAAAAAATATTCAAAAAAAATTAAAATTATTTTTAAAAATTATTAATATTAGAAATAATTTTTTCATCACTAATAACATAATTTCATAGCTAATAATCCTATAATTATTTTTTTTAAAAAAATTATTTTAGTATTAGTGATCATAAAAGTCATCATTGATAATGATTTTTCATCGCTAATAATTCTATAATCAAATTAAAAAAATAAAATTACTTTAGTGTTAGAGATGGCCTTTTGGCATTACTAATAATAATCTTCCATCATTAATAATATTAAAACTAATATAAAAAAATTAATTTTACTAGTGATGCATCTTATCATCGCTAAAAGCCAGACTTGCCATCGCTAATAATTATTTTAGTTTTTGCGATGAAAAATTTTTTGGTTGCTATTCATCATCGATAAAAACTATTATTAATGATGATAAAATACCATCACTAATAATAATAAAATTTAATTTAAAAATAAAATTATTTTTTATAATAATAATAAAATACTATTATTAATAATTATCTACCAATGATAATAATAATAAAATCTAATTATAAAAATAAAATTACTTAATATTAATGATGGCTAATTACCATCGCTAATACTGTCACTAATAACTATAGAGATGGTATAGCCATTGCCACTATCATTGCTAATAACTATTAGCGATGGCTAAACTTTTATCGCTAAAGCTATCAGTAAAAAAAATTATCGTCGCTAATTTCATTACTAATATCCATTATTAGCGATGACAAAAAATATCATCGCTAATGCTCTATTTTCTTACAATGAAAGGACTATTCTGACCAAGATTTTGCTAAATTAAAATGCATTAAGACATTCTCTCTAATTTTACTTGGAGTGGTTAATTTTTATCTTGACTTATGCATCGACTTAACAAGTACTTGACTGCATCCCAAAATCTTCCATCACTAAATTAAAAATTTAGATAGTCTAGTACTAAAGTATAATGAGTTGTTTGCGAGTCATCATGGTGATCTTAGATCGACAGGATACTTATACTCATTTTTTCTTAGATAATACTCTTGATAACAGGGTACTCTGGAATAGTCACATTCAGTATAGATCATATCCCACATGTATATTATACCAGTATCAATACGCTTCTTGATTAAGAGGACAATCAACCCATATAGTACACAATGACCTATACTCATTACAATTATTGTCCTTATTAATAATGCATCATTTGATTGCAATTAAGCTTAAGAACCACATAATAAATCTTCCTCAATCACTTTAGATATAATTCTAAGGACTTTCATCATGACAATGGAGTTCAAATAAGAAGATATACAACCTTATGATAAATTATGCCAAATAATTTTTATTATTGAATGATTCATATACATATACAAAAATGATCTCAATCATCTACACACTAGATGATTGGATTTGGGATATTTTTTAATAGTATCTACTTTCTAGCAGTAGATTTTAGATTCTGCATATTCGCATCATGTTTATTATAGAGAGATAATGTTTGACTCCCTAAAGAATAATGAGAGCACTATTTATTTACTAGATGGATCAAGCTATATGATTAAGAGCATCAGAATCATCAACGTGAAGATATATGATGTAGTAAGAAAATTGGGTATGGTTTGATTTACATCCAGTTTTAAGAAAAATCTAATTTCACTGAGCAGATTGGATTCGAGCAGATTGGATTCAAGCAGCTACATGTGAAGAGCTAGTGATGGAATCCTGAAGATCATGCATGATAGTAAGGTTATCTTAGAGGGAACAATGTATGAAGGATACAAGCTTTTGGCAAGGAGCTCAGCGCGAGATGGAGCTTCAGGTGTAGATGGATTGAGCATGAGATGGAAGACTCGAAAGAATAACAGACGATGTTGTAGAATAAAATTTCTATTATCGTAGGAGACTATCCCAAGCAGGTCTCAGATCAAATAGGTCATAGCATATATATGATGAAAGTGGGATCAAGCAACCTAGCTCGACTCCCATGTTTGCCATGCATGAGTTGACAGGTATTTACCCTAGGGCATGAGGATGAGGTGAGATCATCCAGAAGCTCTCAAGATTAGGTGAAGACCGAATGTTGAGTTAAGATAGAAATTATTGAAAAAAGTATCTTGAATTTGATCCATAGCAGAAAAGCCCATGATAAAAAAGCATGCAGTGAAGACCATAATGTGAAGAAGCCTACAACAGCCCACAGCTTGTAAGCACACTAGGCTCGCAGCATCCTATGAAGGCGTAGGCCTAGCATGCCGGACGTAGTGCGGTCCACTGCAATCCATGTGATGTAGTCCAGGAGGGAGCCCAATGCGGTCCATGCACCTGTTTGGTATTGTCCACCATGGTAGCGTGCAGTCTAGGGATGCTTGACGTGGTCTACTACCTTATTTTATGCTATTTTTGGTGTGGAAGCGCAATCAGATGGACGAGGATGCGAGTGGACTTGATCTGATGGCCAGAAGTTTATTTGGGTCCTGTTAGAAGACCTAAATTAACTCTAATTGAGATTTAAGGATATTGAAAGGACCCTGATGGCTTGTGGATAGGAACAACAGAGGATAATAGCCGAGAGGCCAATAGCAGAGAGCAGAGGTGCAGTGATACTTCGAGCAAACTGCCAGGTAGCGACCAAAGGCATAAGGGATTTTCTTATGAGAGAGAACTTTATAAGAGATTGGTGCTTCTTGTTGAGAGAGAGAGATTGATATATGAGGGTTGAAAGAGTATGATCTTCTCTTGTAAATTTTTTCGTTTCTCATTATGAAGCTTGCATACTCCGTGGAGGTAAGTCTTGGGCTAATCCACATATTTGATTTTTTTTTTTGGTATATCTTTTTTCTTCTTTCTTTCTATTGCGGTATCGATATTATCACTGGTATTACGATCTTGGACCATGAGATATGAATTTTGCACGAGGAATCTTTCCAACAAGTGGTACCAGAGCAAGTAGTATTACAACAGCTACAAACTTGCAATAAGAGTTATTGCCCAATCCTATACATTTAAAAAATACCTACATAATGATAAAAAATTGATATTATAAAGCATTTAACAAATGGATCAATACATACAATAAGATCTGTAAACTCCTCTCGTACAAAGCTGCTATCTCAGTGGGTATGAACCATCCTATAGAACTCAATCTCATCAGACTCCCTCCCATACTCTTCCATCTACAAAAAATAGTATATGTTATATGATACTTGGTCAATCATACATGATATATACATGATATATGACACAAGATATATGATTTATGATGCATATTATATGAAACATGAAACATGAAAAGTAGTAGATATATAATAAATCATAGATCAATATGAAGATTAAATTTTCAATTGGAAGGAATGAAGACCAAGAGTTAAACAAGTGTCCTAAATATTATGATACATGATACACAATACATAATACATCATACATGATATATGTATATGATACATAATTTCATTAAGTAGCATTAGAGTTTTTATATAAAACTAACAAATCTAATTATTTGGAGTTTCAAATATGCAAATTCATATATGCACCTCGCATAACTCCTAAAGCCTGACAAGTGAGGCATTGACTAAGAGGATTGTGTAGCTTTACCACTATCGGAGTACATCTGCCATATAAAGTAAACAATGTGACATATCTTGTATAAATATTTAATTTATACTGATAATATATAAAATAAAGAGTAAATATATATTATACACAACTTGTTCTCTCTTAGAAAATCAATAGTGCACAAGCTCTATCCACTGATGAGCATATACATTGAGAGGATGGGTACGAGCAATCTCCTTCTTTGTCATACCCTCCCTCTTGTAGTCCTTCAATATCCTCTTCTATTCTTTTCATTTGCAGTTGAGGAACTTTAGTATCCAATCATGGCTCTCTGGAGGGAGCACAAACTTACTTTGTAATAAAGCAAAAAAAGATGAAATTGTTAGATCGAACCAAATACTTTGATTATTAGTTAGTTAACATACCATATCAATTATACTTTTTAACCTATACAACTCAACTTTTTATTTTTACCTGTATAATTGTAATAGCTCAACTTTATATGAAAAAAGTATCTCATTTTATCTAGAATAGTTAATTGGATATAGTTGACACTTTTGTGCAATTGATCATAGAAAACTTGTTAATAGGCTTTTGGACCACTAAAGAGGCTACCCAAGTTGTTGCATGTGATAATGATTCTCCTACCTTTACCGAGCCACCATACATCCCTAGCTTATGTGGGTCCTTATCTCATCCTCACTCTATCCTGACCATCTACAAAAAATACAAAAGAAAAAGAAGTTATTCAAAATTATTAAATATGCATCATATGGAATGAATAAATTTAAAATAAAATACTAAAATAATATATATATATATATATATATATATAATTTATTCATTTATATTACCTAAATTTATATTTCACCCATAATAATCTCATTGTCTCGGTCATCAACAAGAGGCGGGGCTGAGGCTGCCATATAGATGAAGATCCTACCAAGGCTACTAAGATTGCTGGGGCTCATCGAGTTGCTCGAGCACATGTGGCTGACTTGAAGATGAATCAGCTTGGCAATGTTGGAACTCTATACCTTTGAAACATTTTCAAGACATAATGTTCCAACTTGCACATATTGAATTCAATATCAATTAATATAAATTTTAAATACAATAATAGATGATTGCTAGTAATAAATATTATTTATTAAATAAAAATATATATCTTTAATATTTTTGGATCAATAGGAGTCAAACATCATTCTCTCCTCGAATATCTATCCTAATCCAGTTTGCTGAAGTATTTAGATCATCAGCTGGAACAATATTTAAAGACATGCACTCAGTTAAGTCTCCTCGCCTTCCAAAACTATTCTTTTTCCTATAGATCCTTTTCAAATTAGTATGAGAGAAAAGTAACGCAATACTTTGGCCATTTTTTTTTACTCCATATTGCATCCATTTCATTTATTAGATCACCCTCATTTTTTTTGTGTTATCCATCATGAAGATCTAAACATATAGCATGACTCTTGATTAATATTTTTGCCATGCTATATCATACAATCATTCAAACAACTATAAATCTTCTTGTATCTAAGATTTAATTTCTTTATTAGTTTTTTAACTTCATAAAAAGATGATGGTAAAGTCATGCCTTTCGAAAATGCATCCTTTAATAATTAGAGTAGGATAATAAAATTCTTACCAAACCATCTATTCAAATATTTTAAATGAAATAAATATAAAAGAAAAAAAAATCTTTGAAAATTCTCACAATCCGAATATGGTTCTTGATTATAATTATTCACCAAATTATAATTTTAAGCTGTCTTATTATTAGATGGATTATTAGATGGATGTATAGGCTCCTCAACATACATAGGGCCAGTAAATATATATCCTTTAGGCATCCCAACTATTTCTAGTCCATCATAAAAATTTTCTAAATTTTCAACACCAAGTTCAAGAGCATCTCTGAGTAAACCTCTCATAGCATATTCTCTTGTAGGATTCATTTGTAGGTTAGTGGATTCAAAAACAAATGTATGTTGTGTATATAGGAGGGTTGCTTATATATATATATATGGAGATAGTGATATGGACTCTCCATATTATACCTATTCAATATAATCCTTTAAAAATCATTCCACACCAAATATCTTTTCAACAGTTTGTGGATCAAGAGAAGAATAATTTATATACTTTCAGCATGGATATAAAATCTTTTCATTCATTTTAAAATTTTTAACTACTAATTTAATAAAATTCTGAACTCCATCTAAATAATCTTTAATGGAGCTTGGCATATTTATCCAACTTTAATCTATTATAGGAGAAAATTGATTGAAATTACAACTTAACTAGAAAAAGAAAGATGTTTCTGATTTAATATTGCATATTGTTAAAAAAAAAATATAAATGGAGAAATTACCGAATGTCATTTTGTCTTGGTTGCATTTCAAGTTAGAAATCATTCCAGTTATTATCTCTCATATCCAATGAACTAAGAAATTAGTTACAAGATCATACATGCTACATTACCAAATAATTCACTAAATCAAAAGAATTGGTTGCAACGTTCATCACTTATTTAAGTTTTAAAGATGAGATTGAACCAATATGGATCACTTTGCAGTATTGGCACAAGACTAAATACCTGAGAGGAATGAACCAATCCCTTCTATAGTTTGCCGGTATTGAAGCTACTTGTATAAGAATAATTGGAAAATAAGAACTCATAAAAAAAGAACCAAATAATTAGGATGAAGCTTTAATGGTAATGATTATTGTTATCTGGCCATGCATGAGACAACAAGTTAATTCACTTATTTCTGCTGAAATCGGATACCTCTCTTCGGTGCAAGAAATCATACCTAGGAGGGGATAATAATGGTAGTACCTTTAAAAGGTTGTTTTAGTGCTTTGTTGCCAAGTCTGCATACTGTTATCTCTACAAATTAGTTTCCACGGGCATTACAAATTTTGTAGAAATTAAGCATGCCAAGAGGGAAGATAATAATTATAATGAGGTATAACAAGTTCTATAGGTTTTGTAAGACATAAATTAACTAAAAGATCCTTTGATCAAGCAAAATTAAAAGAAAAATTATACATAAGATCATTGTTTCATTCAATTAATCCGAAGAAAGTTAATAAGCAAGAAAATTTTTACCAATGAATCGGATCCAAAAAAGGATGAATCGGTCGATCTATGATAGCAGCACTCCACCATGAGGAGGAAGGGGAGTGGAGGAGGGGTAGGTCAGATTGAGAGAGAGAGAGGAGTAGAAGCTAGATGGGGCCGCCTGAGAGAGAGGAGGAGAACTGAGGAGCTAGAATTGGTAGCTAATAAGTGAGTTTAGAGGTGGAACAGCCAGTAAAGGGGTGAATGGCACTCGGTAGCATAGAGCGAGGAGGAGAAGGACGAGGATGAGGACAATGAAGAGGAGGAGAATGTGAAATGAACGTGAGGGTGCTGGAATCGAGAGAGAAGGGCAGTTGATGGCTGAGGAGGAGGATCTAGGGTGAGCATGACGAGCCAGAATTCGAAGAGGATGGCAACTAAGGGCTAAGCAAGAGGATATAAGGCATCAGAGGAATGGTGCTAGTTTTGGGGGGGGCTATTTGGTTTTTGACGATGCTGATTAGTGTCATCTTGTGAATGGTCCTCTACAATGCTTAATAGCATCATCTATCTCCCCTATAACCTGAAGCTCATTGGAAAAGGGTCACAAAGATATGGTTGTGGATTTGCTTGTCAGCAAGTTTGTGCTTGGTACGTCAGCATATAAAAGTTGGAAAAGCTTATTTTTCCTATGTGTATGTAACAGTAAACTATTGCCATCTACTGGTCGGAGAACTAGAGGACCAGTTTAAAAATTTGAAAGATCTATTTGGATATTTTTCAAGTCAAGGGGGTGTCTCTAGGATAAATCTTAAGTTGCGGAGTTATTTCTATATTTTTTTTTCTAACTTTGAAGTTATTCTATCTTTTTTGGTTTCCATAAATTTTTATATTTCTTATTTATAATATCTAATATTCATGTTGGTGGGTTATTGATCAGCCAGACCGAAGACATAGATCCATGAGAAGATGTGTAGAATTAGGATAGTAACAAATACAGGATTGGTATGATAATAGTGCCACAGATAGATTTATTTCAAACCGATAAGGTACTGTGTATAACTTGATCTATCCGATTTCAACCAATCCCTTTCGAGGTCTCCGATCCAACTACTATTAGCTAATTCCCATCTCCAGGCCAACTTCAAACTTCGGCGATAGATTAGCTTCGGATATCTTGGCCTCCACTCTGACCACATTTTCATGTCAATCAGCCTATTCCTAAATAACTTTGATGGAAACTGGCTTATTCTACTCATATCTTTAATTCAAATTCAAAAGTGCCTAGAGTGCTCCAATTGGCTTTAAAATGGATAAGGCAAGCCTAACCATCTAATTCCATTGATTTCGTCCTAAGATCATACCATAATCGCACCTAATTGACTAGACAGTTTTTTTGAAATAGATTACTAAATTTCGTCTATAAAGAAGCCAACAAGAGGATCTCTAAAGGTAGGTGAACTTTCTCTCTCCACTCCTTCCTTTCTATTGTCTGAGATTAACTTGAGCGTTAGAGGGTCTCCACCGAAGCAACCTCTGGTTAGGACTTTTTTGCAGATCTCTTTTCCAGAGGGATGCGCCACCGCTCCAACCACTCTAACCAATAGCTGGATCTCAGCATTAACAGATTGGTGCTAGAGGAAGGATCCCTGACCCATATTGAGAAGAAGCAATAGATCGAGAGAATAGCCCCATGTAGGACTTCTTCCCGACGATCCTAGGTCGCCACCACCTCCCAGTACGTGAAAGATGCTCCTAATCAGCCGACTCTAATGCCACCACCGGAGATCTCTCAACTGCCTCTGCAACAAGCGACAATCATCAGCATGGAATAGGTCAAACTACTATTCCAATAGGTCCAGAATCTAACAAGCATCATCCAAACGAAGCAGTAAATCATGGCTGTGCAAACCGCGATGCTGACGACATAACAAATGAGTACCACACCAGTAGCACCAACACCGGCACTGATGGCAATAGTGCAACCACCCAATACTATGCCGGTGGTGGAACCATGTTTGGCAATACCTGCACAGTAGCTGGTCCCTCCACCAAAAGAATGACCACGGATCTTTCCATAAAGCCCTGAGTGGGGAGAGGCAGACTCGCCACGGCCACCCTCAGAGAGCCCAAAAAGGAGGTGGTGATCTCCTAGTCCCTATTCCCCATAGGATTTGACACCCATTGGCAATTTCCTCCACATCATTTGGAGGATTGCTCCACTTGAGATACAAATATCAACCATCAGCTCTAAGAAATGAATGAGCGGATTGAGGCATTTTGCGATCAGGCTTCAATACAAGATGATGGTACAACACTGATCCACCATTTAGCATCCAAATCATGTAAGAGCCGCTCCCCAGCAACTTCAAAATGCCTCGACTGGAGAGCTATGATGGGACTACTGATCTCGTAGATCATCTAGAGAGCTTCAAGTCTCTGATGCTGTTTCATGGAGCCACCAATGCTGTCCTGTGCTGAGCCTTCCCCTCCATCTTAAAGAAAATTGCTTGACACTAGTTTCCATGTCTGAAGCCACGAACAATCCACTCATTTGATCAAATGAGATGGTTGTTCGTCGATCACTTCATCAGCAGCAAAAGGCAGTGAAAAGGATCGGACTCCCTTATTAATATCAAGCAGAGGGAGGGGGAGTCTCTCCAATCCTACCTCAGTTGCTTAAATGCAGCTATATTGAAAGTATGCTATCTTAATCAATCAGTCATCATGATCGTCTTGAAGAATGGCTTTCTGAAGAATGCTCTCCAATACTCTCTAGAGAAGAAGTACCCTTGTGACTTCGTTGATATGCTGACCCGAGTGGAGAAGTATATGAGGGCTAACAAAGCTTTTGAAGATGAACCCCTGATGGATACAACCATTGGAGAGAAAAAGAAGAAAGAGTAGATGATGTCTCCAATAAAGGATTGGTGATGCTCTTGCTCTCTGCCCAAGCACCAAAGATCCCAAACTCCATCAAAGAATCGTTAGTAGAAGGACCACAGAAAAGAGCAGCGAAGATCTTCATTTCATAGATTCAATAACTACACACCGTTGACCAACTCAGGACTCAGGTGATGATGGAAATTAGAGATCAACTCCCTTCTGTAAGGAATCTACGAACTTACTCGAGGCAGCATAATCCAAAAAAGTACTACCTCTACCTCTACAATCATAGCCACGACACTGAAAATTGCATTCAGCTTTATGATGAAATTGAAGATTATTGGTGCAGAATCTGATTGACGCCAGATTGAGCTAGAGTTGAGAAAGAAGAGGTCTCCACCGGTGACCTGCAAAATAAAATTCCATCCAAAATCGATGGTGGTGGCTCCGACAGGACCTCCGACGATCAAGTCAGCTCTTCTGGCCAACAGAAATGGAGTACTCAGAAAAAAATTCAGCAGAATTTTGGAAAGAAGAAGAGAGATTAGAGAAAATATATCTGAAGAATCTCTTTTATAGATGGAGCTTGTAACAAACATGAAAGTGACAACCGTAATCATCGGATAGTGGGCCGCTCGGAGCCATGTAGAGTTTGTTATGAAGAGTAGTTTTCGTTGTCGTGACATGCCTGTTCGTTGGGATTTAATAGTCAAAGTTTGAAGGAAGCATGCATTGGTTGGTGAAGAGCTTTAACATATATCAATTTCAGAAAAGTTCGGACTCCTCTAAGTTGTTTATGAGTGAGTTGATTCATGCCATGTAGAGAGTTATAGATTAAAAGAAGTTTGACTGAAAGAAATCACCTAAAAAAAATACGACTAGAGGAGATCATCCGAAAGGAATGCTAGTTAAAATATAAAAGTAATCCACTGGAGAAATTCGGATGGAGGTCAACTGATGGAGAAGTCTGAAAGGAGTTCAATTGATGGAGAAGTCTGGCTGAAGAAGAAGTCTGGGAGGAGTTCGACTGAAGAAAAAGTTCGAAAAAAGTTCGACTGATGGAGAAGTCCGACTGAAGGAGAAGTCCAAGAGGAGTACGATTGATAGAGAAGTCCGACTGCAAGAGAAGTTCGAAAGGAGTTCGACTGATGGAGAAGTTCGAAAGAAGTTCGACTGATGAAGAAGTCCGACTGATGAAGAAGTCTGGTTGAAAGAAAAGTCCGAAAGAAGTTCAACTAATGAAGAAGTCCGACTGTAAGAAAAGTTTGAGAGGAGTTCGACTGATGGAGAAGTGGTGATTGAAGCTCTTCTATGATTACAAATTACACTTGACTGAGCATTAGACCGAACTTCGATGGAAGTGGAGTTTACCCCCAATAATAGTCCCTCTACTCCCAAGTTTAGAATTCGAAGGAAGAAAGTAGAAAGATGACCGTCGAAGTTCTTTCCTAGGTTCTATGATTATTAAAAAAAGCAAGATATTTTATCATCTTTCATATTGGCGCTAGAGTCCCTCTAATGCGATCCGATTCAAAGAGATGGATTTTTGAAATTTTCATTGAAGCGCTACTCGAGACACAATGCCATAAAGGCACTACCTATCGCCATTCTTTTATCGTGATGCTTGGAATATGCGTCACACGAAGAACGACTGAGGAAGATTTGCAATCATGATGGTTTTGGGCCACTTTCTGCTATTTAAGTCCTTCTTTCTTTCCTAGTTTTGGGCATTCTTCCACTTGGTCTTCATCGTGTTCATCGCCTCTTTGTCCTTCTCGATCGACCTAGGTCACTTCCGCCATCCTTCTTTTTAATTATTCTAGCATCCTTCACTTCTTATTCTCTCAATTTTTCTTAAGAAATTTTTCGCATCCTTTGTCTCTTAATTTTTGGAGATTTCTCTTGAATTTAGTTTGATCTGGATGTTCTCCAAAACTTTCCAATCTGCTGGTTCCTAGAGTTCATCCGATCCAGCCTTTCCTGACCCTATCCCTGTTACAGTAGTTTACACTGGAGACATGTCTCATCAACCTTTCGTACTGGATACCATTCATTGCATCCTGACTCCGAATGATCTTTTTCTAATTATGATTCAGTACGAAATCCCTTAGAAGTATGATCTTGAACTTTCTACATCGAGTGACCGAGTGAGTTCTCCTTTGGCCGGTCGATTCTACCTATATTTAGAAACTTTGTATGCCGGACTCTGACTTTCGCTCCCTCCTTTCGTAGTTGCTTTTTTTCGATTTCTGAACATCTTCCTTGCCTCCGTAGCACCAAATTCTTTTAGGTTTATGATAGAATTTTTTTTTCTCTATCATCTAGCCGAGGTCCATCTGACCATTTCACTCTTTAGAAACTTCTATACTTTCAAGCGCCATCCTTTTACGAAGGATTGGTAGTACTTCTCCCCCCAGTTCAACAAGAAGGGATTACTGAAAGATGCTTCTTCTTCCATTCACAACTGAAAGAAAAAATATTTTTTGTGCACTATCCGATCTTGCTATTAGATCTTCCTCCTTGGGGTCATATTAGAGAGTCAGTCCACCGAGCTCCTAGCTTAGATAGAGCCGATCTTGATTCCTCCAACAAACTCAAAGCATATCGAGCTCCTCTTCTTTTTGATCTTCTAAAAAAATAGATCTTATTTAACCTAGGTTTGAGTCTCCTTGACCTTGTCGGTATATTTTTTACTTTTTGGATTCACCCAATTTCATATTTGTGTACTATCACTGATTGTAATTCCTTCTTTATTGCAGAAATGGATACTGAAGTTGCCATAATGCTTGCACAGGGGCTTTACGTCTAGAAGAGGAAAGAAAAAGCGTCAGGTGGTAGTTCGAAGAGGACGAAGGTCGGTGCTTCAAGCTCCGTGGCCTCCGTCATCACTGCTGCTACTTCCGAGGTTGCCACTAGTGCTGAGGTTCTTCCAACTACCGAGGTCGGCACTGTTGATGTGGATTCCATGCCCTCTATGCCCTTAGGCCCTTCCAGTGGGGATCAAGCTCTGAAGCTTCCCACTGAGGGAGAGACGAGGGAAGGAAAGAAGAAAAAGAAAGCTGTCGCGAAAACACTCAATAAGGCTTACTTTAGTGAGCCGAATGATGACAGCGATGAACGAGGAGAGGATCCTTTCGATGATCCAAAGATCATCCAAACTTTAACTGATATATTTATCATGCCGGAGGTGGTGGACCGCATAGCGGATCTTGAACTACGGCAGCTCGTCTGGGGTTCTCTCAAAACCCTCCTCAAGGTGATTGCTTCGTTGTCCAACTTCTTCTCTTGTCATCTGCTTTTTCCTTCTTCTCTCTTCTCTTATTTTTCTTCCTTTTTTTTCTTTTTTTTTAACATCAATCCTTTGTTGCAGTCAGATCACCAAATGCTGGCCCATATCAAGAGGGCACACCATCTGAAGGTGGAGGTAGAGAAGGTCCAGGAGGATCTTCGAGCCGAGGTCAGCCGCCTTTAGAAAAAGATCGGTGAGGTTAAGCATCTTGCAGAGGAGAAGACGACGAAAATCGAAAGTCTCCAGGGTGTGCTCAGGAAGGAGGAGTTCATCTCAGTTGGACTTAAGGCTGCACTAGCTCTGGAGGAGGAAAGGAAGAAAGAAGCTGAGATCAAAGTCGTCGAATTGGAAGCTCGGATGGCAAAGTCGATCTGGGAGGCGATGATCCAGGCCATGGAAGAGTTCAAGGCTTCTTCCAAAATGAGGAACCTAAATATCGAGTTCGGCCAGCAGGTGTTCATTAAAGATTTTGAGCTCTGTGAGGGTTGAGTTATCCAAAAAAATTTTGAGCTTGACCTGAGTTTTTTGGAAGAAGAGGAGGCTGTCGATGGGGAAGCTGAACCATCCACTGCTATAGTCGATCCTTCTCTCATCGGAGCAATCGTAGAACCTTTCGAACCTACTATTGAGGAGCCCAGACCCTCTGATCCATCAGTCAAACTTACTCCTGAGTCTGCAGCTACTGCAGGAGTGCTGAGTTCTCCTATTGCTTTTCCTCCTGAGGTTGGGAGTTTTTAGTTATTGTATTTTCTTTTTATTTCATCCTGTACTTGAGAAAACTTTTATCAATGAAAGTAAGACTTCTTTTTTATAAATAGCTTATAATTTCTTTCATATATTAGATGCAGTCTCCCATCGATGTCGAGTCACAGCCTCAAGAAATTTCTTTAAAATCGATAATTAAGGGTTTGAAGAGAGAAATTTATCACCTGAGAAAAAAACTAAAAATGATAGAAGACGAACTCCAAAGATCCAGAAAAAATGCTTTGGAGGCAACGATTGAAGTCACTCGCCTCCGCAAATTATACATGAAGGATTCCATGAGCTTCAGCATTAAGAAGGATAATTTTGAGAAGAAGTTAGCGGAGTTTAAGAAAAGCACCAGTGATAGGTTCTGGGCATTGACTGCGAAGATCAGCTCTCTCAAAGTTGAACTTGATTCGGTGAAAGAGACAATCCGATTGTTGGAGGAAAGTTCATTGTGGTCTTCTGATAAGTCGAGACATGATTGGGACTGATCAAAAAAAATTTTTGAGCTCTAGAGACAGCTTCATGATGCCGAAGCTTGGCAGGATAAGTATAGGATTGATTATAAGAAGAAAATGAGTATGCTTGAAAGTGAGCTCAAATCAACGAATGAAGAGGTGGCTCATCTTCAGAGGCAATTATATGATAATTAGCAGGATGATGCTGATAAAGAGTCGGAGTAGATTATTTTTCTGAGGAAATCCTTCCATGGTCTTTCATTTACAAACGAGAAGGATAAGATCGAACTCCAACAGTTGAAGATCTAAATGGTATACGAGCGTCAAGCTGTGAAGGACACGGAGGCTGAGTCGACGGTTCTAAGGAGGCAGTTGAGAGAATTCAAAGATAATTATTGACAAGCCGATAGGATGTATGTAGAGAGTCTGCTAAGGAAGAAAGAACTTGAGGAAGAGATAGTCAGTTTAAAGAAATCTTTGGTGATGGCCAGCAGCCTAAAGTTTGAGGGATCAAATCCTTCTTAGAGCTTTGGCCTTTTCCTCCTCGCTTTTGTAACCGATCTTATAGACCTTCATTTTGTAATAATTCTAACTTTAATAAAGAAATACCTTCTCTAATTATTTTTCTATTTTATTTCTTCACTTTTCTCCTTCATTTTGTCTTTTGTTAGAATAATCATCGAAAAGTAGCTTTCCTCCTATCTTTTCATGACCAGAGATCTTTATTTGTATCAGAACGATGTTGTCTTTCCATTTTCAGCTTAGTTGATTTTTCTTGATCCTTTTGTCAAGACGAAGTCCTTACTTATTCTTGATAAGATTGGTTTTTGTTTTTGCTATGATGAGATTTTGCTCCTATCTCAGGCAATCAGATGTCTTTAATTTGCTCATATTAGGACGAGGTTCTCCTTCTGTTAATAGGACTACAGTGGCACGGTCAAGCCATTGATAGATCTTCCTCTCTCTTCCTATTTTTAATAACTAGAGATCTTTGGTTTGCTCATGTTAGGACGAGATTCTCCTCCTATTCCTAACAAGACTGTAGGAGCACAAATGGGCTGTTGAATGGACCTCTCCCCTCATCCCGTCTTAAATTAACAAGGTTTTCGACTTGCTCATGCTAGGATGAGGTCCTCCTCCTACTCCTAACATGGCAGTAGGAGCATAAATGGGCCATTGAATGGGCCTCTCCCCTCATTCTATCTTAAATTAACAAGGTCTTCGATTTTTCATAATTTAGGATGAGATTCTCCTCCTGTTCTTAACAAGGCTGTAGTGACACAAATAGACCATTGAATGGGCCTTTTTTCTCATCCTGTCTTAAATTAATGAGGCCTTCAACTTGCTCATGTTAGGACGAGATCCTTCTTCTGTCCCTCAGTAGGGACACAAATGGACCATTGAATGAACCTCTCCCCTCATTCCATCTTAAATTAACGAGGTCTTCGACTTTGCTCAATTTAAGATGAAATTCTCCTCCTATTTTTAACAAGACTATAGAAACACAAATGGACTATTGAATGGGCCTCTTCCATCATCCTATCTTAAATTAACGAGGTCTTCGATTTGCTTATGTTAAGGCGAGGTCCTTCTTCTGTCCCTAACATGGTAGTAGAGGCATAAATAGACCATTGAAAGGGCCTCTTCTCTCATTTCATCTTAAATAATCGGAGATCTTCAACTTACTCATGTTAGAGCGAGGTTCTCCTTCTGTCCCTATCATGGCAATATGGGCATAAATGGATCGTTGAATGGGACTCTCCCCTCCTTCTGTCTTAAATAATCGGAGATCTTCGACTTACTCATGTTAGGACGAGGTTCTCCTCCTATCCCTATCATGGCAATAGGAGCATAAATGGACTATTGAATGGATCTCTCTCCTCCTATCTTAAATAATCGAAGGTCTTTGACTTGCTCATGTTAGGATGAGGTTCTCCTTCAGTTCCTAGCATGGCCACTTTTGATTGATTCTTTCCTATCATCACATAGTTTTTGCATCAAAAAATAATAATATTGAAATGGAGGAGTTTTATTGAAGAAAAATTATTGATAGTACATTCTCAAATTTTTTGAATTCTAAGATCGTGGGAGTGTTGTTCCTCTAAGCTCTTTCAGACGATAAGTTTTGGGCTGGACGACCTTCTCTACTTTATACGGGCCTTTCCAATTTGGAGCAAACTTTTCTTGATTCTGAGGTTGTAAAATAGCTGCTCGTCAAAGTACCAAGTCCTCTACTTTGAATATTCTACCTTTGACTTTTGAGTTGTAGTAGCAAGTTATTTTTTGCTTATAGGCTACCATCCGAACTTGAGCTTTTTTCTATTTTTCTTCCACCAAGTCGAGGTTAGCCCTTAGGTCCTGTGAGTTGCGCTGCTCATTGAATGTCACGACTCGTGCTGATGAAAGTTTAAGTTCTATCAGGATGATAGCTTTAGTTCTGAAGGCCAAAGCAAATGGAGTTTCTCCTATTGAAAATTTTTGGGTAGTTTGGTAAGCTTAGAGCACATGATAGAGTTCATCTATCCAAGTTTCTTTTGTCCTCTCAAGTCTTGTTTTGATATCTTACAGCAAGATTCTATTAGTTACTTCGGTCTCTCCATTTGTCTATGGATGAGCCACTGATGTAAAATGGTAGGAGGTATTCAGATCTTTACAGAATTTAGCAAATCTCACTCCAATAAATTATCGCTCATTATCTATTATGAGGATCCGAGGTAGGCCAAATCTGTAAATAATTGACTTTCAAATGAAGTCCTGTACTTTTACTTCAGTTATTTTTATCAAAGGTTCTACTTCAACCCACTTTATGAAATAGTCTATTGCTACCAAGAGAAATTTTCATTATCCAAACGCCATTGAAAAAGGTCCGAGTATATCTATTCTCCATTGTGCAAATGGCCATGGGGCTATCAAGGGTGTAAGTTCGAAGGTTGGTTGTCTTTGGATGTTTGCATTTCTTTGGCAGCGGTCATATTTTTTGACATATTTCATAGAATCATGGTACAAGGTCGGCCAATAGTAATTCTACTGAAGTAGTCTTTGTGATAAAAATCTGGCCCCTATATGACTTCTGCAAATTCTTTGTGAACTTTTTATAATGCAAAATTAGCTTCTGAAGGTCAGAGACATCTCAAGAGTAGTAAAGAATATGATCTTTTATATAGCTTACCTTCATACAGAACATATCGAGAGGTTTGATTTTTGAGTTTTCGAGCTTTTTTCGAATTATAAAGAAAAACTCCATCTTTAAGATAGGCGACCAATGGATCAATCCAACATGGCTCATGATCGATCTATAATTCAGATTGCGATTTTTTTAAACTTGGGCATTTCAGAACTTCAAAGAATACTTTCTTAGGCAGTTCGATCGGGGCTAAACTGGCCAGTTTAGAGAGAAGGTCGGCTCTAGTATTTTCTATCCTTAGAATCTATTGGATGTTAAAACTGTTGAAGGTCGGAATCAAGTTCTTCATTTTTTTGAGATATTTCATCATACTTTTCTTTCGTGCTTCATAACTATCACTAACCTGTCCGACCATCAGTTGAAAATCACTATAGACCTGAAGTCGATCTATTTCTAACTCTTTAGCTATTTTTAACCCAACGATCAACGCTTCATATTCGACCCCATTATTAGTTGTAAAAAATTTAAAGCACAGTGCATATTCGGCAATGATCCCCTTCGACTTAACCAAGATCAATCCTACGCCTGCACCAAAAGCGTTGGATGAGCTATCCACATATAGGGCCCAAAAATCTTCGAAAAGATCGACTCTTTCTTCAGAAGAGCTCGGCTGCAACCATGAAATGCTGGTTTCATTCTGTTCAAGCTCGGCTTCATCCATAATGGTGCATTCCACTATAAAATCTATCAATATTTGAGCTTTGACTGACGGTCGAGGTTGGTAGTTAATGTCGAATTCGGTGAGCTTAATTGTCCATTTTGCTATTCTCTCAGAGGCATCAGTTCGATGGAGAACTACCTTGATTGGTTGATTATTAAGGAGGATTATGGTGTACCCCTGAAAATAAGGTCGAAGTCTCTGGGCTACAATCAATAGAGTATAAGTTAATTTTTTTAACTTGGTATATCTGATCTCGGCATCTCTTAGGATCTGACTTATGTAGTAGATCGATCGCTGTACTTTCGCTTCTTCTTTAACTAAGACTGCTGCCAGAGCTACTAGGAAGATCACTAGGTATAGAAATAGTTCTTCTCTAGGTTCGAACTTGGCTAACAGGAGAGGTGAGCAAAGGTAGTCCTTGAGCTCTTTAAAGGTTTGCTGGCATTCGATGGTCCAGCAGAAGTTCTTTGATTGCTTGAGATCTTGAAAAAAGGGCATGCATCGCTTGACTGACCTTGAGATAAAGCGGTTCAGGACTGCCATCTTTTCAGTCAGGCACTGAACTTCTTTGATGGATTTAGGAGCCATCATCTCTTAAATGGCTCGAATCTTCTCCGAATTTGCTTTAATCCTATGCCTTGACACCATGAACCCCAAGAATTTTTTTGAAGTTACACCGAAGGTGCATTTGGTTGGATTCAACTTCATCTTATATTTTTGAAGGACATCAAAGATTTTCTCAAGGTCGGCAATATGATTTATTGAAGTTTGGCTCTTGACAAACATGTCATCTACATACACTTTCATGTTGCAGTCGATTTGCTTCTTGAAGATCTTATTGATCAGGCATTGGTATATTGCTCCTACATTTTTGAGTCCAAAAGATATAACCTTGTAATAGTAAAGACCACGGTCAGTAATAAAAGTAGTTTTCTCCTCATCCTCTAACGCCATCTGGATTTGATTATAGTCGGAGAAGGCATCTATGAAAGTGAGGAGCTCGTAGTTTGAAGTTGCATTCATCAGTTGATCAATTCTGAGCAGAGGATAGCTGTCTTTTAGATAGGTTTTGTTCAATTTTTTGAAATCTATGCACATTCTTCATTTATCATTTGCCTTTTTTACGAGTACAATGTTAGAGATCCAGTTCGGATAGTTGACTTTTCTGATGAATCCAACCTTAAGGAGCTTATCAACTTCTTCTGCAATTATCTTCTATCTCTCTAAGGCATGGCTCCGCATCTTTTCTTTCATGGATCGATGTTTTGAATCAACAGCCAAACGATGCTCCATGACTTCTACATCGATTTTTGGTATGTCCGCGGGGACCCAAGCAAAAACATCTGCATTTCTTCGAAGAAATTCGATGAGTTGCTCTTGTATCCCATCAGTTAGATTTGAACCAATCTATATCGTATGTTCTACATTCTCATCATTCAG
The DNA here is from genome assembly GCA_006176705.1 of Cocos nucifera. NCBI lineage: Eukaryota > Viridiplantae > Streptophyta > Magnoliopsida > Arecales > Arecaceae > Cocos > Cocos nucifera. Next base: position 173,203 of record QRFJ01001386.1, on the reverse strand, counting down.
AGAGACTGAGATAAGATCTTTCATCAGTTCTCTCCTTTCTTTCGTGAGGTCGTCCCGGACATCTAACCCATTGATAGGACAAGGGTTGAAGTGTTCTTTCTTTTGCAGGATAATTGAGTAGCAGTGCCTAACCAGAGCTTGATCTCTTCTAACCTCTCTGATCCCATAACTTATCAAAAATTTTATCTTCAAATAATAAGTTGACACCATCGTCTGAAGTGCATTTAGATCAGATCGGTCGAGAATTGTATAGTAAGCAGAGAGAGCCTTTACTATCAGAAAATTCATCTGCACTTTGGATTGTCTTGAATATTATCCTACAGTAATAGTTAGATTTATTACACCTTCAACTAGTATTGCAGCACCAGTGAAACCTACTAGTGGAGAGTTTATTGGTCCAAGCCAACTATTAGATATTAATATTTTTTAAAAAGCATCATAAAATAAGACGTCAGCCGAACTTTCATTATCAATTAGGATGCGATGTACATCATAGTCTGCTATATTTAAAGAGATTACAATCGCATCATTATATGAAAATTGTACTTTTCGTGCATCTGCCTTAGTGAAGATTATGGATTCTTCAATCCTCCATCTCTTCACTGATTCTGCAGATCCGCTGGCCTCTTCTCGTCGAAGTCTCCTAAAGATAGTATTGATGATGTCAAGAGGTGGCCAATCTTCTTGTTGTTCCTCTCTTCTTGGTGGTTCTGACTGCGACAGTGCTCTCGATCGATCTTCTCTTGCTTCAAGCTAACGTCTGAGAAATCGATCCAGCCAACCTCTCTGGATGAGCTCCTCGATCTCATCTTGGAGCTGAATACATTCTTCAATATCGTGATCGTGGTCATGATGGTAGAGACAGTACTTGTTAGGATTACGCTTGCTAGGATGAGTGCACATCCTTTCAGGCCTCAGCAGTTGCTTCTTGATCTCCATCAACACTTATATTTTTGGAGCATTGAGGGAGGGGCGTAGTTGTAAAATCTTCTGAGGGAAGAACTTCTTCATGCCCTTTTATCGAAACTTCTTTGACAGTAAGCTCAAAGAGAAGTTCGAGCTCGCTTACGCTCGGAGGGAGTCCGTGAGCATGATCGAACTTTATTCGACCCTCCATCAGTTGTGGATTTATTAGACTTGCCCGTCTGCCACTCTCCTATGGCTTCTTCATCCTTCAACTTGAAGGCTTCTTCCGCTCGGGCATATCCTTCAGCCCAAGCTAGTAAATCAGCAAAATCTCTGGGGTACTTCTTTTTCAGGAAGAATAGCAAATCATTCTTCTGAAGGCCGTCCTTCAGTGCGGTCATTACAACAGATTGATCCAGATTCCAAACTTTCAGTACGGCAGCATTGAAGCGATTGACATAAGTCCAAATGGACTTTTCTTCCTTCTGCTTGATGTTGATGAGAGAGTCTGAACCTCTCCGAAGATACCGACTGCTAACAAAATGAGCCACAAACTAATGGCTCATCTGATCAAAGAAGAAGATCGTACCTATCTTCAATATCGAGTATCAATTTCTTGCTGCTTCTTTTAAGGTAGACAGAAAAGCTCGACATAAGATGGCGTTTGATGCATCATGGAGCAGCATCATGGTCTGAAAGACCTCTAGGTGATCGATTGGATCAGAGGTTCCATCATAGCTTTTAAATTAGAAAAACTTGAAGTTCGACAAAATGTGCTCTTGCATAATTCAGAAAGAGAAAGGAGGATCGGTGCAGACGTCATCATGATGAGCTGGGATGACGTGACAGAGTTTCTCAATTCGTTGGTCCATCTCTTATAATTTTTGATCGAGGACCTCATCTTGATCGTAGATCTTGGAAGGCTTTCGATTGTAGATAGAGAAGGTCTCCTTCGGAGAAGAATCATGATCTAAACAAGGATCCTCTGCTCTCTATTTTTTCTTTTCAGGGGCGATGGGTATGCTAGCCCAAGTGCGCCTTCTTAGGATCGATTTCTGACATCCAGATGATGGGTTTTCTGATGAAACCATCATCGAGGGTTACTGCATGGTCTGTACCATTTTGATGAGGTCCTAAATTCGTTGCATCAATAGGTTAAACTGCTTCGGATCTACCATGGCTGTCGGTAAAGGACGTTGAAATACCAATGATGGAGTGAAAATGGATGGATCTAGCTCAGATCTAACAGCAAAAGCGGTAGATCTCTAGATAGTCATCTTCTTTGGAGATACTTTTTAGGATTAAGGAAGAGGATGAAGATGAATCTTAAAGAAGAAGATCCATAGGATTGACTAAGCACTCCTTTAAGAAGAAAAGTTTACAAATGGGCCCCTCCTTCTAGCGCCAATTTTATTGGTGCAGAATCTGATTGACGTCGGATAGAGCTGGAGTTGAGAAAGAAGAAGTTTTCGTCAGTGACCTACAAAATAATATTTCATCTAAAATCGATGGTGGTGGCTCTGGCAGGACCCTCCGATGATCAAGTCAGCTCTTCTAGCCAATAGAAATGGAGTACTCAGAAAAGAATTCAGCAGAATTTTGAAAAGAAGAAGAGAGCTTAGAAAAAATATATTTGGAGAGTCTCTTTTATTGATGGAGCCTGTAACAAACTTGATAGTGATAACCATAACCATCGGATAGTGGGCCGCTCGGGACCACGTGGAGTTTGTTACGAAGAGTAGTGTCTGTTGTCATAATGTGTCTGTTTGTTGGGATTTAATAGTCGAAGTTCGGAGAAAGCAGACGTTCGTTGGTGAAGAGCTTTGATATATATCAATTCTAGAAGAGTTCGGACTCCTCTAAGTTATTTATGAGTGAGTTTATTTATACCGTGTAGAGAGCTGTAGATTAAAAGGGTTTGATTGAAAGAAATCATCTAAAGGGAATATGACTAGAGAGGATCATCTGGGAGGAATGCTAGTTGAAATCTGAAAATAATCCATTGGAGAAATTCAGATGGAGTTCAACTAATGGAGAAGTTTGAAAGAAGTCTGACTGATGGAGAAGTCCAACTAAAGAAGAAGTTTGAGAGGAGTTCGACTGAAGGAGAAGTCCAAAAGAAATCCAACTAATGGAGAATTCTAGCTGAAGAAGAAGTTCAGGAGGAGTTCAACTGATAGAGAAGTCCGGCTGTAAGAAAAGTTTGAAAGAAGTTCGACTGATGGAGAAGTCTGAAAGGAGTCTGACTGATGGAGAAGTTCGACTGAAAGAGAAGTTCAGAAGGAGTTTGACTGATAGAGAAGTCCGACTGCAGGAGAAGTTCGGAAGGAGTTTGACTGACGGAGAAGTGGCGATTGAAGCTCTTCTACGATTACAAATTATACTTGGCTGAGCATTAGATCGAACTTCGGTGGGAGTGGGGTTTACCCCCAATAAATATTTTATTCGGCATGGTCACTTGAATCGATTTATCAGGTGGCGGCAAGAGCGTGGAGGAATGGCAGAGATCCCCTCATCCACTAGAGCAGCAGCAAAGAGAACATTCTACAGATCCACCTCCTATCGAAATAATAAATGCAATAATTGGAGAAAACCAAGATGGAGTAGAGAAGTCAGCCGAACCATCCAAGAGATGGAGGATGGAAGAGCCCATTACTTTTACTTATAAAGCTACCGAAGGGGTTCACTTTTCGCACAATGATGTGGTAGTTGTAACTTTAAATATTACAAATTATGATGTACGCCACATTCTTGTTGTAATGAAAGTTCGACCGATATCTTATTCTATGATGCATTCTCTTAAATAGATATACTCTCAGAATAGCTAAGCCAAATGGACTCCACTCTAGTGGAATTTACTAGAGGCTCCATACTAGTTGAAGAAGTCATTACTCTGCCCGTAGTTGCTAGTCATCCCCCTCGAAGATCCAAAGCCTAAGTCAATTTCCTAATGGTTTGAGCACCTTCGACTTACAACGCTATCCTCGACCACCCAACACTCAATGTACTCTAAGTTGTGGTGTCCACTTACCACTTAAAGATGAAGTTTTCTACCAAATTTGAAATTGGTAAAGTCAAAGGAGACCAAGTCCTGGCGCAATAATGTTACTCTATCGCACTTCATGGTGCAGGACTATCTAAAGCCTATCCGATTGATGGACTGGATACCAGGGATGAACTGTCCAAAGAAAGAAAAAAGCTAGTGGAATACTTGGAGATGATCCTATTAAAAGACAACAATAAGGATCATACTGTCTAGATTGGGTCAAACCTTGACCAAGTAACCAAGACACATCTTTTTTTTTCTTGCAGAAAAATGCGAATGTATTTGCTTGAACCCCAGCTGATATGCCTGGTATCAATTTGAAAGTGATGATGCATCGACTAAGCATCAACCAGAACCATCGACCTATTAAGCAAAAGAAAAGGAGCTTCGCACCTGAGCACCAAAAGGTGATCACTGAAGAAATCAACAAGTTACTTGATGTGGGCTTCGTCCAAGAGGTGGCCTACCCGTAGTGGATCATGAATGTGGTCCTGGTGAAGAAAGCGAATGGCAAATAGAGGGTTTGTATCAATTTTACTAACCTTGAAAAGACATGCTCGAAAGACAACTATCCTCTACCTTCCATCGACCAACTGATAGATGCAACTTTCGGACATGAACTTCTTACCTTCATGGATGTCTTCTTAGAATATAATCGGATCTGGATGGCTCCTAAAGATGAGGAGAACACTATTTTTATTACTGATTAGGACTTATTTTGTTATAGGATGATACCTTTTGGTCTGAAAAATGCAGGTGCCACTTATTAGCTTCTCAAAAATAAGATTTTTAAAGATCAGATTGGCTGCAATATGGAGATCTATGTGGATGATATGTTTGTCAAGAGCAAAACCTTCTGAACCCATATAAAAGATCTTGAGGAGACCTTCGCCATCTTAAGAAAGTACTAGATAAAACTGAATCCAGCTAAGTACACCTTCGGAGTTACATTGGAAAAGTTCTTACACTTCATGGTGTCTAGCCGAGGGGTAGAAGCTAATCTGGAGAAGATCTAGGCTATATTGAAAATAAGCCTACCAAACAGCATAAAAGAGGTTCAGTGCCTCATAGGCAAGGCGGCAGCATGGAACAGATTTGTCTTAAGATCTGCTGAACGTTGCCTCCCATTCTTCCAAACCCTGAAGCAACCAAAGAACTTTCAATGGATCAAAGAATGTCAATGCGCCTTTGAAGAACTGAAACTAGATCTCAGTTCTGCCCCACTTCTCAGCAAATTGAAGATTGGTGAAGAACTTTACTTATATCTGGCAGTTTCTATAGTGGCCATAAGTGCAGTGTTGATCCATGAATAAGATAAAATCCAAAGGCCAATATACTATGTCAACCCAATCTTGCATGATGCAGAGATGAGATATACAAATTTAAGCTAGAAAATCTAATCTTCACCCTTATTATCACAGCCAAAAGACTTCGGCCCTACTTCCATATATATCCAATTATGGTGCTGACTGATCAATCACTTAAAGCCATTCTATATCGGCCCGACACCTCTACACAACTAGCAAAGTGAGCTATTGAACTCATAAAGTTTAAGGTCAAGTTCTAACCTCGGCCATCCATTAAAGCTCAGATCCTGGCGGACTTTATCATGGAATGCAATATCCCCGATGATCAGAAAGTGCCGAGTCCAGTCCAAGAAGAAGTAATAGTAGAACAAGATTCGTTAGAGAAATTGGATGACTCATAGATGGTACATGTAAATGGGTCATCAAATGTAGCTGGATCAGGAGCTGAGCTGCTGTTACTTGGGCCTGATGGATTTTTAGTAGAATATGCTTTAAGGTTCGAATTCATAACTATAAATAATGAAGCTGACTATGAAGCTCTCCTTGCAAGATTGAGAATTGCAAAGGAGCTTAGAGCACAGAAGCTCAAAATTTGTATTGATTCACAATTGGTGGTGGGCCAAGTGAAGGGAGATTTCGAAGCCTAGGAGGAGAATATGAAGAAATATCTCCAAAAGGTGAAGGAGCTGACATCAAAATTTTTTGATTTTGACATCTAGCAAATATCCTGATTTGAGAATTCAAGAGCATATCTACTTTCCAAGCTAGCAACAACATCGACTCCAGATGATCCTTCCCAAAAGTCATTCTTTGAAGTTCTAAAGAAGTCCAGTATTGAGGACCCGATCCAAGTACTATAAGTCGATGATGAACCTTGCTGGATGGACCCCTCCATCCACTTCTTAAGAGATGGAGTGCCGCCGACAGATTCTAAGGAGGCTCGGATGATAAAGTATTAAGCCTCCTACTATATTTTTTATTAGGGCAAGCTCTACAAGCATCCTTCTTCTTACCACTCCTCAGATGCCTTCGACCTTCTGAAGCAGAATATGCCCTTCGAGAGGTGTATGGAGGAATATATGAAAACCACTTGGACGGTAGGTCCTTGGCATATAAGATACTTCGAAAGGGATATTATTGGCCTAAAATGCAAAATGATGTGATCGAATTTGTCAAGTACTATGATTAATGCGAGAACAATGCCAATATTCAGCATCAGCTAGCAACTTTGCTAACCCAAATAGCCATCCCTTGGCTATTTGCATAGTGAAGGATGGACATCTTAAGTCTTTTTTTGCTTGCCTTAGGTTAGAGAAAGTTCTTACTAGTAGCCATCGACTATTTCACCAAGTGGGTTGAAGCAAAATCTTTAACCAAAATCACTGAAGCTAGAGTGACGAACTTCATCTAGAAATTCATTGTTTGTAGATTCGGCCTCCCTCAAGTGCTGATTATCGATAATGGGCATCAGTTCTCAAGCTTGAAGTTTGCTAAGTTCTGTCAACGCCATGTCATCTCCCAACATTTTACCTCAATGGGACACCCACAAGCCAATGGTGAGGTCGAGGTACTAATAGAACTATTTTGCAGGGACTGAAGGTCAGGATTGGTCGAGCTAAAGGAGCCTGGATCAATGAATTATACAATATACTGTGGGTCTACAGGACTACTCAAAGGACCCCCATAAAAGAAACTCCATTCAACCTCTCCTTCGAAATCGAAGTTGTTATTCCTATAGAGATCGGACTTTCTTCACATTAGGTCAAAGATTATAACTATCAAAGCAATGCAAAACAACTTCAGGCAAATCTAGACCTGCTTGAAGGGGTTCATGAAAAGGCGTGAGTATGAATGGTAGCTTATCAGTAAAGAGTAGTCCGATATTATAATTTCCGTGTTAAAAACAAAGAGTTTAAGATCGATGATTTGGTCCTACGTTCAGCCGAAGTTTTCCGACCTACAGAGCATGAAAAGTTAGCACCTAAGTAGGAAGGACCCTACCAAGTGGAAGAAGTCATCAAGGCTAGAACATATCATCTACAATGACTTGATGGGACATCTTTATCAAGGCTATGAAATTCTAAAAATCTCCGCATATACTATCAATAATGAATGAATGGCTTATTACTGAAAGATACCTACTATTGCAAGATCGTCCTATTCTCTTCTTAATTTTTATTATCACCTCAATTCTTAATACGGGTTTCTTTTGAAGAATAGCCTATCCACTAGATAGTGATATAACTTCAAAAAACAAAGAAAAAAAATGACTACGATTATAAAGGCAAATATATCAACAAAAGAGGTATGCAAAAAGGGTCCCTTTCATTTCTTTCAATATTTACAATAGCCACACCGAAAGAGCATCTTATATGTATTAAAAATTTAAAAAAAAAAAGAAAAAAAAGGACATTCCACTACATTAGAAATAATCTAAAATCATCAAGACCAAGATCTTAGACAAGAAAGGCCTATTCCTCATCTGAAGAAAAAGCCCAAACTTCTTCATCGTTGTTTCCAGGACAAAGGTGATGCAAGTCCAACTGCGACATCAAATGTGCTATCCAGGCTTTATAATTCTCAAAGCCCTAGATGAAGCTGGCAACTAAAATGTCGAGGAGCTCCTTCGAGTTTTTGTATTCCTCGATGCAACAAAGTTGGGCTTCTCTAAATTCTTCCTCTACAATCCCCAAACGGACTCCTGTTGCAGGAGCAGAAGACCCTTCACCTAGAACCCTCATCGAAGGAGGCGAACGAGCAATTCAGGGAGGCTCTGGAAACTTGACCCTCGCTTGCTTGGACCTAACATTTCCTCCCAGACATTCGGCATTCTCCTTGGCTGCTTCTTTAACTTGTCGGGGAGAAGAATCCATGGTAGCTGACTGCCAAGGAGGGAGTAAGAACTATAGTGAACGTACCAGCCATAAAAGAAAGTACCTATTTATAAAAGTATCAAGCTACATGTGCCTTGCCAGCCAATAATCAGATAATACCATGCGTCCAATCCTGAAACACAAATCGATGCAGCCATTTATGATATCTACCCATCTCCAAGGAATAACCAACGTGATATTTCGAGAACCACCTCACTTACCCTTTTCTCTGAAAATTGCACTCGCACCAATGACAGATAGTTCTCTAGCACACAGCAATCGGGCGTTTGGACGATCATTCTCCTCCCAATCTCCTATCAAAGATCTCAGCAACTAAGCAGCGAGCTATTAGGATCCCCAAAGGCCAAACTTGCTTTTCAACAAATCAATGGCTATGAAAACCTTAGTTCCATAGGAAGTAATGACATGGGCTGAAGACCTCGGTGACTAAATAGTAAGGAATAACTTATTAGGACCCCCAAAGGTCGAACTTGCTTTTCAGCAAGTCAATAATCATGAAAACCTTGGTAACCCAAGAAGCAGAGCTTAACCTATATGGACCTCTAGATGGATAACCATCGAAGACCCTCAATCCAACTTCGACAACTAACTTTGGAAGAGTAGTCTACAGAACTTCTTAACTTCGGCAACTAAGTAGTGGAGGATAATCTATTAAGACCCTCGAAGGTCGAACTTGCTTTTCAACCAGTCAACACCCATGAAGACCTTAGTTGCTTCGATGGCTAAGCAACAAGGGATAATCTATCTATACCCCTTGAAGGCCGAATTTGCTTTTTAGCAAGTCAATGCCTATGAAGACCTTAGTCATTCAAGAAGCAATGACATGGACAAAAGATCTTGATGAACTAAGCAGTGGGGGATAACCTATTTGGACCCTCAAAGGTCAAACTTGCTTTTCAGCAAGTCAATGCCCTTAAAAACCTTAGTTATGCAGGAAGCGGAGGCTAATCTATTCGAATTTTCAGAGGGATAACCTTCGAGGACCTTCAGCCCATCAACCTTGACTGTTGATTTCGAGAGGCTTCATACCCTCAAATGAGGAAGATTATTGGTGAAACCTATTTGAAGTACCTAAGTTCATCCTACATCGAGGTAACTCCAGAAGTCATGAAATTTAAAATTGAAGAGAGACAAAGCTTATATTTTAAAAGTTCATTCATTCATAAACTAAAATACAAAATTTAGTTACAACAGAAGCACCCCAAAGGATGAATGACCTTGCAGAGATAATAAAAAGAAAAATGTAACAATGACTAGCTCAATTCACTCCGGTAACTTTAGCTGTCGACGACCCCAAAGGAACGATATCCATCTCAGCTTGCAGAGAGAAGTTACCTTTAGAAAAAAAAAAGCCATCTGACTAGATGCCCACTCATTTCGAACCTGACTTCATGCATCACAACCGATATGTCTGATAACTCATGTACTCCCTTTGCTCGTACCAAACTCGAAAGTAAGAGAGCATGTGTTGGAGGTTTATTCATCACCTAGATCGAAGACATAGATCAATGGAAAGATGTGCAGAACTAAGATAGTAACGGATGCAGGATTGGCACGATAACGACATCGGATATAGATTTCTTCCGAACCGATAGAGTACTATATATAGCCCGATCCATCCAACTTGAACCGATCCCTATCTAGGTCTCCAATCCAACTACCATTAGTCAATTCCTATCTTTAGGCCAACTTCAAACTTTGGCAACAAATTTTCATGTCAATCAGCCAATTTCTAAATAACTTCGGTCAAAACTGGCCGATCCTACTCATACCTTTAATTTAAATTCAAATGTACTAAAAAATACTCTAGCTAGCTTCAAAACGAATAAGGCAAGCCTAACTGTCTAATTCCATGAATTTCATCCTAAGATCACGTCACAATCGCATCCTAATCGGCCAAATAGTTTTTCTTAAATAGATTATCAACTTTCATCTATAAAGAAGCCACGAAGGGGACTTTCAGAGGTAGGCAAATTTTCTCATTTTAATTTTTTTTCTATCGTCTGAAATTAACTTAAGCATTGAAGAGTCTCTATTGGAGCGACATTCAGTCAAAATTTTTTTGCATGTCTCTTTTTCAAAGGGATGCGCCACCGCTCCAGCCACTCCAACCGACAACCAGATCTCAGCATTAATAATTCATATTTAAATATTTTGTTCTAAATCATATTTTATTTTATTTTGATCCCATCTGAGCAGCACAAAGATCATTTGAAGATATTTCATTCAATCCGTTTGGAATATCAGAAGTGGGTGGGCTGCAGCTCCCCAGCTCAGTTGCTTCACCTGAGTTATTCCTTTTGGTACAAATTCATATTTTTTGGGTAATGCATCACTTGCGATATTCGGGCAGCCGCCTGGGGAACCGCAACAAATAAGTCTCTGTTAAGCAACAACATTATTGGACGTACTGTACTTTATAGAAAACTGATGAAACAACAAGCAAAGTCATCCGGCGGACGCTACAAAAAGAACGGGTATAACACCTACTTAACCATTGTTGAAGTTAGGCCTAAAAAAAGACGGGCTTAGGTAGCAGGCCCTACATGGCCACAAATTATTTTCCGGGTTGGTACCCGTCTCAAGGTTTTTTCCGGGTGCGGGAATGGTTCTGGGCCAGTAACTTGGACGCAAATGAACACTGTAATACAATCATTCGCATGAATTAATTGTGCTGCTCACCTTCTAAAACAATTCAATCAGATGCCTTTTCATCCCTTGCAGACTAATCAACCAGAAACCGAGTTCCTGCAATTAATCCCCTTCGCCTGCCTAAACAAGCGAGCAAATCAGATAAAAATTTGCAAAATGAATCCCCCGAGCTCAAACTATTGTCTGCACCGTCAAGAACCACCCGTTCCACTACCCCATCAGCGACGTGACGGGTAGGGCATGGCCGACAGTGGGGTGGCGGTGGACGGCCGGCAATGATGAGCAGGAATTAAAGAAAAAATATTCAAAAAAATAGGATATTTTTTTTTTAAGATTGATTTCTGATAAAACTGGTCGTCGGTGAGATTGGGGACCATTGAAAGAACGGGAAGAGAGAGAGGAGGTGGGTTCAAAATCTTATCTCAACTCCAACAGCATCTTAGCTTTGAATTTCGGCGGGCAAATGTAAAGGATCCGGCAAAAATTGAGAAAAAGAGGAAGAAGAGAAGAAAAAAGTCAGACTCATCGTGAACAACTTAGGAGAGGATTCGTGCCTCTAAATAGAATGGAGGAGAGGCCGAATCCTCCCCAAATTCGATTTCTTCTCTGGTGGGATCGGTGAAATAAGACTCCTAGGGAGTCTTCTTCATTTTTCTTTTTTCTTTTCAATTGCCATTTGGATGGGGTTTGGACTATCTTAGTAATAGACCGATCCAACGAATCGAACTATCACATTCTATCTTTTTTAAAAGAGTTTCATCCTTGAAACTTAGCATACCATTATTTTCAAATACATAAAGATACTTTATCTTCGTATCATCTTTACTATATTTTAGATCGATTTCCATCAATTCTAGCTTTCTCATTTAAAATAACATAATTTTTAAATAAAAAAATAATTTTTTTAGAAAAAGATAGGATATATAATAACTTATTTAATTTTATAGATATATGGTTGAATTTGAAAGATAGAAAGGAATGAGATAATTCATAATCAAATGACTAGAATGGCACTTATGGCACTTATAAGTACTTGATTACTTATTAGATCAAAATGAACATCCACGCATTTTCTTATAGTTTCTAACCTACTAGTTTAGAAATCTTTGCACTTGTAGTTTTTTAACATGCTAATTTGAAAGTCTTGAAACTATCATTTTTTTTTAATGAAACAATCTCATGCCACGTAAAAAACATACTTTCAACTTTTTGAGACAGGATCCACTCAAAATTTTTATTCAAATTTAAATAACGGTACTATGATAATTTTTTATCAGATGATCTAAAATATATATAATAAATTAGTTCTAACCATAAATTTCCCTGGTGGCTATGGTGCCCAGGTTGATGCCCAACCGAGCCTTTCAACCAAAGTAGCTTGATCCGCGGCTTTAAGGTCAAGCCACTTCTAACCAACGTAGCGGCTAAGTCACCGCCCTCCCTTTCAAGGGAGCGCAGATGGCTATCATATGGAATCAGTCTTCGAGATTGCCTGCCATGGAGGGCTCACGGAGCCATCCATCCCGGGTGCCAAGCACCATACGGTATAGCTCACGACCCGAGAGAGAAAATCCAATAGGAGCATCATTGAGAGAAGCTTAACGACGGTCATTGACCGAATCATCCCTTGACATCATCTACCCTCGGTCATTGACCGAATCATCCCTGGACATCATCTACCCTCTGGACTTGAAAAATATTCTGTCTTCCGACTCTGAACCGTACCTACACCAAAATGATATAATCTCCCGCACGTACCAAAAAATAAAAAGAGACTTCAGATGCGCCCAGACGGGTATCATTGCACGAACGACGCATACCACCACCGCGCATCACGGCGGTCCTATGTATAAAACCCACACCCCGCATCTGGATAATTGATAATATGCACCTCCACAGCGGTACATACAATAATCTCACCCACCAATCATGCTCCATGGATCAACCGGTTTCAACCTCCACGTACAAACAGCCCCCCGATTACACATTAATTGCAACTTTACAGGTTTCAACCTAGCTGGCGCACAAGATTGCATCATCCGCAAATCAGCACAAAAGCAACTCGGAATAACCACCACCAATTTGTGCCCTGCACCTTGATGGCCTAATATCAACATGGAGGTGAATACGCCACCATCTAATACAAGGAAATTAACGTACCGGTGGATCCTTTAACCTAGTAACCACAAATATCAAAAGCATAAAGCGGCGTAAGCCACGCTGCAAAAGCACAACTAATGCGAATCCGAAAGCAAAAAATTAATAATAATTTAAATATAGTTTTCCGCTTCGTATTAAGCTGAGTTTTAACACACCTCAAGCAAAATGGGGGCACCTGACGCCAAAATACGGTACTAGAGAAGAAGTAACTCTTACAACATGTCATCAAAACACATTTATTCTTCGCCACATCTTTTTTTGAAGAAAGATGGAGACTATTATTCTTCGACACATCACCTAACACCGATTGACCATAAACACCAACACAACAAAGCCAGGCATGCATCCTCTACTTCTTGCTGTCCATTGATCGGATCAAGTCAACAACTCGTGAACTGGAAGGGGAAACAACATTGTCAGAAGAGTCTCGCACACAATTGAAAGAGAAGCTAAATGCAACAAGACAAGGTTCTGTCATGAGTCCAGTACCGCGTAATGCAAAAGTATAGAAGGCATTACCTGTAGCCCCATTCATTGTCGTACCAAGCCACCAACTTGACGAAGTGCTCATTCAGAGCGATTCCAGCCTTGGCATCGAAAATGCTCGACCTACATCAATTGAAACAGAACACTTAAAATAACAATTTTCAAATGTTCCAATCCGCTCATCAATCAAAATGAAAGCAACTAGATCAACCACACCAATTGTTTCCTATCAAGATTTGAACAATGAAATATTACCTGCTGTCACCAATAAAGTCCGTGGATACCAAGTCCTCTTCTATATAACCCAAGATACCCTTGAGCCTTCCCTCGGACTCTTCCCTGTGGTGCACAAAATGAAACAAATTAATACAATCCGTCCTCTGCTTTGGCTTTGGTTAGAGGATGCTAATAAGAAACCCGGGTATCAGCCAAAAGAAGATGAAGACAGCATATAAATATTCCTGGCATTTACCAGCAACAACAGAACAAATATAGCCTCTCATGCAACAGGATGAATTAAACCATACACCACTTTGATTTACATATAAATTGCATCAACCACAACGGACAGGAAGTTTAGGATCGAGCACCTAATGAACTTAAAGAGAGGTGGTAGATTTTCTTAAAATAGAACAATAAATAATCTTGCCAAATATTATTTACTATAAGACTTACTTGATAGCGGCCTTGATATCGGCATACGTGGCTGATTTCTCGATCCTGACAGTGAGATCGACAACAGACACATCCACGGTTGGAACACGGAAAGCCATTCCAGTCAACTTTCCATTCAAGGCAGGGAGCACTTTGCCAACAGCCTGTGAGAACAACAAAAAAGCAACATTGGAATTATGTTTAGAAGTCAATTATATTCAAATTTAACATATTTTGTATTGAGGATGACGTGCAAGGATATATGGCTCAAATGAGCCTCCAGTTAGAAAACACGCCCAATATTCTATTAAATATATTTATTCCCTCCGAATAAACAACGCCGCTCACTCTGTCTCGAGGTGAAGGGGAAACACTAAGAAACAAATCAACTAAAAGCGGAGATGCAACAAATCAACTAAAAGCGGAGATGCATCCTTAAATTCAACATGCCAAAATTATTATTATTAATTAAAAATATAAAATAAAAAAATAAAATAAACTCAACTAAAAGCGGAGATGCATCCTTAAATTCAACATGGCAAAATTATTATTATTAATTAAAAATATAAAATAAAAAAATAAAATAAACTTTCTTCAGTTAGAAAAGTTTTAACAAGCGCTCAACCCACGATCAAACAAACAAGGCAACCTGAACGAAGTTTATGGTCAACCCGATAATAAGATCTTGTTTAATATCCTCAAACCTAAGACATCCAATTATTCTGCCAAATTAACTAGCGAAATCAAAATACAAAATCGAAGGGGGGAAGGAAACCACCTTAAGCAATAAGAAAAATGATCACCAAGAAAATTAAGCCATACCAAGCTTTATTAATTCCCCAAAATTTGTTTAAGAAACCCCAAATTTCATTATCGTAAATGAGAGAGAAGAATAGATCCACTAAAACTGAACGTTGGTATGCATTCACATTCTCGGTATTTCAATCATCCCTAAATGAGAGAGAGGAAAATAAAACAAAAATCTCCTCTAAGAGCAGATACAAATTGCATGAAGCAACACAGTTATTGATCAAAAGAAGTGATAGAATGAATCAATGTTAGCCGAAATACCTTGGCAGCACCCGTGCTGCTAGGAATGATGTTAAAGCTGGCAGCTCGTCCACCCCTCCAGTCCTTGCTGGATGGCCCATCAACAGTCTTCTGAGTAGCTGAAGCACAGAAGATGGACTCGTATCAAATTACAGCCATTGAAATAATTGCAACACAATTAAAAAAATCAAGCAATATATACCAGTAATGGAATGCACTGTAGTCATCAAACCCTCAATGATGCCAAATTTATCATGGATGACCTATCACAATTCAACATCCAACATAATCAGCGATTTGTCATTGCATACGAAGAATTGGTGACAAGAACATAAAACCATAAAGGCAAAACATTACCTTGGCCAGAGGAGCTAGACAGTTTGTGGTGCAGCTAGCATTGGAGACGATATCAATGTCAGACTTGTATTCATGCTCGTTCACACCCACCACAAACATAGGCGCATCTTTGCTAGGAGCAGAGATGATGACCTTCTTGGCACCACCCTGATGTTTAACACGATTTGTCCAACAAAAAAGTTCAGCTGAATCTAATGCTTTTCATTATGAAATCATTAAAAAAAAAAAAAAAAAAAAAAAAAAAGCCGTAAAGGCCAACTAAACAATGTACTTTGACTTTTTACCCTCTTGAACATGAAGCAGAAAGACCAAAAATCTAGAAACAAGAAATATTCATATGTTGAAAAGCAAATGCTGACTAGTCTCCAAAAATGCATTTTTCTTTTGTCTGGTGTATATGGGTTGTCAAACATGCATTTTGACAAGTCCGGCCATACTAAGAAAAAAATATTTAACAAATGTCCCAACAATAAACAGTAAAATTCACAACCTAGGATCTCAACCGAACACCAAATCCTTGCAGAAAGCTGCTCATAGACCAACACAAACCCATAAACGCCATATAAAACACCTAAATGATAAATATCTGGTTACTATTTGAACATGCAGAAGAAAATCAACCATTCGGGGAAAGATCTTAACATACAAGAACAATCAAACCTATTTTGATCTATTGCTAGCATAGTCA
The DNA here is from genome assembly GCA_006176705.1 of Cocos nucifera. Taxonomy (NCBI): domain Eukaryota; kingdom Viridiplantae; phylum Streptophyta; class Magnoliopsida; order Arecales; family Arecaceae; genus Cocos; species Cocos nucifera. Next base: position 157,003 of record QRFJ01001386.1, on the reverse strand, counting down.
AATAATATAACCCAACTAAATAAAACTCATACAAATGATAAGAATACCTTCAGGTGAGCAGAGGCCTTCTCCTTGTCGGTGAAGACACCAGTTGATTCCACAACATACTCTGCACCAGTTTCACCCCACGGGATCTCCTCAGGGTTCCTACACAAAAGCAGCAGTTACAGCTACTCCTATTGCCAGACCAAATCAACAATGAACATACAAATAGATTTATTAAATAATAATAATAATAATAATAATCAGAAAGGCCTGTAGAGATCAACCTACCTAATGCCAAAGACAGCGACTTGCTTCTCGCCAAAGAGAAGGGTTTTCGAGTCCTTGACCTTGATATCATGGTGCTTCCACTTCCCATGCACGGTATCATACTTAAACATGTACGTCTGCAGTTCATGATCCAAAACACGCGCACGCACGCACACACACACACACACACCCACAAAAAGTTGTTCATTAGATACAAAATTAGATGCTGCAACACGAACAGCCAAACCTCCATGCTTACAAACGACGAATTCTAAAAATTCATAAAACATCATTTTGTGAAAGAAATAACCACACCGGCACAAAAGAGGATATCGGAGAACATATAAGGATTTTTTTTTTCCTGTTTTTGTGTGTGCGTGTGTAGGTGTTTCATTTTTTTTCCTTTTGTGCGCGCGCGCGCGTGCGTGTTGTTGTTGTTGTTGTTTGGGCGGCGATCGACCGAATTTTTTGGTCGACTTTTTTTTGTTGTTAAATAAATTAGAAGCCTCCGTGAAACACAAAAATAAAAATAGAGCACGATCAGATCAGTAAAAAATCCAAGCCAAAGCTCATGCATCGCGATCTCCGACGTAAACAGAATTATCACATAACAATTTCTAAACAACTAATTAAAGTGATGATGAATTAGAAGATACCAAGAAACGGCACCAGTAGTACCAAACTATCAAAATAACTGACGTATTACGATATCATCAGATCCGTAGATCAGTAAATTTACAGAAAGGATTTCGCTTAATACCATGTAGTCAGTGCTGATAAACGGATCATTGACGGCCACCAACTCAATATCACTGCTCTGGAGCGCGACCCTGGCGACCAAACGCCCGATCCTTCCAAAACCTAACACCACCAAACCAGACCATAAGAAATCAAAACTAAAACCTCTTAAAGATCCATCCAGAACCCTGATCATCAAGATCAAAACCCTAAATCCAGACAAAAATCAGCAAAAAGGGCCAGGAACCAACCGTTGATGCCGATCTTGATCTTCTTCCCACTTGCTGCTCAAAAAATTAGAAAAAATACGAAAAAATCACCACAAATCAGAAAACCACGATCGAAGATCGAAGCTCAAAGTAGAAGAATGACAAGACAAGAGATCGAAGGGTTTACCCATCGCGATCGGATATCAGAGAGAGAGAGAGAGAGATGCTGAGGAGAGAGAGTGTGTATGTGAGACGACAGGGAGCGAGACGTGGAGGAAATGGAGGGGCGGAAGCCGCGGATATAAAGTCCAGGATAAAAAAGTAGACCAGGAGACCTAGCGTCTCTAGAAGCTAACCAAATACCGCCGGTATGGACCTGAACGTTCTGGGTCTGATGTACCTCAGTCATTGATACTAAAACAGTGGTCCACTAACATGGATCGTTTCCATTCATTAATTTTTGAAGCAATTGGCCAATAAGAGGGAGGAACACGGTAGTAGTAGCGTTCCGACGGCGCAGGAAATGGGCAAACCGCCCCTGGTGCCACGTCACCATCAAGGGAGGCGTGATCCGTGACGCCGCTTAGCGGAAGAGGTCACGTGACGCCAGGTTGAGGTGGGGCCAGGGAAGAAGAATGCCACTGGAGTTTGAGCTGAATTACGGGATATACCACTGATTCCCGGGTTCGAAGAGGGAATCTTCCGTTTCTGGAGGCTTCTTTCCGGGGGTGAGCCGGTGGGTTTGGGCCATCCGTGACCGGACGCCGCCCAAGGGTTTCGGTCTATATCTGGGTGCGCCGCTGATGACCAAATGCCCACGGTGTGACGAGGGAAGAAGAAATAAGAGGGTATTTGGAAGATGCATTGGGTCAGTTAGAGACAAAATGAAAACATGGTCCAACCCAGCAAATATGTTTGAAGCCTTAATTTGAACTCAGCCCATCTTGGCTTACCCTTGACTTGATCAAGTTAAGTATTCATTTGCCCGTGTTTCAATTTCTTTTGATGGTCTTCGCTGTAGTTAAAAAGAATAATACTTGATATATGTGGTACATATTGATTATCTATTATATATATATATATAATAATATTTTATAAAAAAATATTATATTATTATCATTTTAGTATCTCAAATATTTTAATTATGTCATGTAAATTATTATTCTATTATCTATAATAATTTATTATATATACAACAATACTCTATGGAAGAGTATTGTATTGTTGCCACCTCAGTATTTTAAATGATTTTAGTTATACCACATAAATTATTATTTTATTATATATAATAATTTAAAATATTATTTTTAAATAATAATAAAATAATATTTTAAAATTTTAAAAAAATAATATTTTAAAAATAAAAGTAGGAAAGGATAAGCGATGAAAATATTTTAAAAAAATTATTATTTTTAAAAAATAAAATATAATAATAATAATATTTTTAAAAAAATATTAATTTATTATTATTTTAAAAAGATAGCATATTATTTTTTAATTTTAAAAATAATAACATACTAATTTATTTATTATATATATAATAATACTCTATAGGCAAGTATTATGGTGTTGCCACCTCAGCATCTCAGATAATTTTAATTATACCATATAGATTATTATTTTATTATCTATAATAATAATTTAAATATTATTTTTAAATAATAATAAAATAATATTTTAAAAAATTAAAAAAATAATATTTTAAAAATAAAAGTAGGAAAGAGATAAGAAACGAAAAATATTTTTAAAAATTATTATTTTTTTAAAATAAAATATTATAAAAATAAAAATAATATTTTTAAAAATACTAATTTATTATTATTTTAAAAGATAGTATATCATTTTTTAATTACATATCATTTTTTAATTTTAAAAATAATAATATATTAATTTATATTTTTAAAATAATATTTTTATTATTTTTAAATATAATATATTTCAAGATCTGATCGATTTATTAGATTAAATCTAATAAATTATTCGTAAATAGAGTATGGTACTCCATCGATTTGAAAGTCAAATCTCTATATTTAATAATCTTTGAAAGTTTGAAAAAGGTACAAGAAAAAGTGAGGAGGTGGGGGTGCGATCGGAATCGACGTTTATCGAGAGGAAAGGAAAGCTATGATAGGATGGCACTGACGAACGCAGAGAAGATATGAGAATAGAATGGAAGAAGACAAAAATAATAATAATAAAATATTATTTTATAAAAAAAAAAGAAAAAGAAAGAAAAGAAAAGAAAAAAAGAGAGAGAATTTCTCTCTCTTCCTTCAGTGGTGGTGCTGGGGGCGGCAGTACCGATAGGAGCATCAAGGAGTGCGATCGAGATCGGCATTTGTTAAGAGAAAAGAAAAGCGATGGTAGGACGGCAGAGGTGGGGCGACACCGGCAGGCATGAAGAAGGTATGAGAAGAAAAGAAGGAACAAGGGTGCGATCGAAATCAGTATTTATCGAGAGAGAAGAGAAGCCATGGTAGGATGATAGGGGATGCAACAGTACTAGTGGACGCGTAAAAGATATAAGAACAGAAAGAAAAAAATATAAAATAAAATATTATTTTATAAAATAATAAAAATATATCATATATATATATATAATAAATAAATAAAATATTAAAAAAATAAAAAAAAATTATTATAAATATTTATTATTTAAAAAATTAATAATTATAAACTATAATTATCTATCCTGCGCAATGCGTGGGCGTTCGACCAGATATAAAATAAATGTCATAGATGATTTTGGTCCCATCAATGAGTAAATTATTTGGGATTTAAGACCTAATATCTTGGTATTATTTTAGGCTTTTATGAAATAGTAAATGCACATACCTATCCTAAATTGGCTGATTTCAATTCTATTTTCATCAAAGTATTTGTTAAAAAATATAGTGCAACTTACTTCGTATATAGAAACCTTATTTCTAATAATCATGAATATTTTATTAATCGCCTACTTTCTATGGTCTAAATAAAATTAAGCTTCTATTTTACAATACTTGCACAAACAATGCATGCTTTGCATCCTTTAGAGAAGCATTAGAATTTCTTTATATTTTTCACAACTTCAAGGTATTTCTTTATATTTTTTGTTTGATGATCAAAATTTTTATATTTTTAAGACTCGTTGAAAACCACCTTATTCCTTTTATTATATCACTTGTTTTAAATAAAACACTATCTACAAAAGGCAAAATCTATGGAAACCCTTTTTCTTTGAATACAGTCAAGGAAAGACCCGTATGATTGCATTATCAGGTCCAAATGCTCAAACATATCTCTTGAGCTTTAAAAAGATGCAAAAATTTAGTTATGCACGTAATAACTATTATTGCTGTGGTCCCGATTCATATGGGACCTATCCTTTTAAAATAAAATAAGAGAAAGGGGACGTGGCCCTAAAAAAAAATATTAATGTTACTTTATTAAATGATTGGATGATTGATTTATTCTAATTTTATTAAAATTTTAGTATATTATTTTTAAGATCAAGAGCTATAAATTATATATTTTTAATTTTTAAAAAGGTTTCTTCATTAACTATTTCAAGCATCCATACATGATGAGATTGATCCTCTATTTTTGTTTATTCTTGAAATCTATCTTATTGGTCATAAATACTTTTATTGTGGAAACCAATTAAAATTTAATCTTTATGATATATTTATATAGCCTCTAGATTAATCTAGAGAAGATCTATTGTAATCCTATTATTTTAAATAGTTGAACGACTATTAGGTCCTATGGTTTTTCCCTTCACATCGAATTATATTGAAATTATGGTATCTCTTATTTATGAGTTGCTTGATTATTTTGCTTATTGATTGTTTGAAAAGATCACTACTACAAAAAAAGCCTATGGCAGTGCATACTATGGCAATACATCGATGTATGGTAGCGATTATTTATAACCGCTACAATATATTTTTTTCTTATTTTTTCTTTAAATAATATATAATTTTAAAATTTAATGCTCATCTTCACCGTTTATTATCTAAATAATTATCATTAGAGTATCGTTGCAAAAGATCACCTCGATCTGATAGTCCTGACTTTATTGATCAAAAAAATTTGATTTCGATGGTCATGAACAACGATGCGATGATCTGATAGATCGAGACCTCCGATAGATTCTAAAACCTGCAACGATGATCTTAGTTATGTTTGTAACGTACTATCAAAGTTTCACTTCAATCGGATATCGTTATCTTGGTCAATTTAATATAGATTAATTTTGATCGTTAAATGATAAACGAGTGATCAAAGAATCAGACGATATCCAATTATGAGATAATTTTTTTATAAATAATCTTAGCTACTACTTTAATCTTTTTTTATAGTGGTAATTATAAAATTCAACTCATGAGATTAAGAATGATCTAAAACTATACGTCGCCTGATAACCATTCTTAAACTCCGTTGGTTGTTATATATATATATATATATATATATATATATATATATATATGCTTGTGCTTTTGCAATATCTGCTTAACATGAATAGTTCATATGAAAATGATTTGAATTTTACTATCATCGTCGTATAAAATGATTAAAATTATAGCAAAGATCATTTAACTAAAAAATTGTCTCGTAATCGAATGCCGTTTAACCCTTTGATCGATTGTTTCTAATTTAACGGCTGAAATTATTCCATACTAAATTGACCATAATAACGATATCCGATTGAAGTAAAATTTTGATAATATGCTACAAATATCATTGAGATCATCATTGCAGATTTTTGGATCGATCGAAGGTCCCCATTTATCAGTCATCGCATCATCATTCGTGATCATCGAAATCAAATTTTTTTGATCGATGAAGCTAGGGCCATCAGATCGAGGTGATCTTTTATGATGACACTCTAATGATAATTATATAGATAATGAACGGTGAAGATGAGCATTAAATTTTAAAATTATATAATATTTAGAAAAAAAAATTTTATTTCCAACCTACAGTAGCGGTTACTAAAAATTACTGCTATAGATCTATGGCAGCGGTTATAAACCACTGCCATAGATCTGTGGCAGCGATTATAAATCGCTGCCATAGATCTATTGCAGTGGTTTACCGTAACCGTTGCCATAGATCTACGACAAAAGTTCGAAAATCGCTGTCGTACGTTAGGTTAAAAATCCTTAATTTTTCTTTCCTCCCGTGCGCTCGCTCTCTCTCTCCCCTCCTCTTCGTCGCTGGTGAGACTCCACCCATCCCCGATCGCCCTCCCCCCACCCTTTCCATCCCCGATCGCCGTCCACCCCCCACCCTCCCCATCCCCGGTCGTCCACCCCCTGCCCTCCCTGATCGCCCGCCGCCTACCCTCCCATCCTCGACAGCCGCCCCCACCCCCACCCTCCCATCCCCGGTCGCCCGCCCCGCCACCCGCTCTCCCCATCCCCGACCACCGCCGCCCCTTGCCCTGCCAATCCCGCCGCGCGCCCCTGTCCTCCCCATCCCCGACCGCCCCGCCCCTGTCGTCCCCATCCCCGGCCACCACCCCTTGCCCCCGCGACCTCCCGCCCCCCACCCTCCCATCCCCGATCGGGCCACCCGCCCCCTGCCCTCTCCATCTCCGGCCGCCTCCACCCCTTTCCCCCCTATCCCCGACCGCTCGCCTCTTGCCCTCCCCATCCCCGACCACCATTGCCCCTGCCCTCCCCATCCCCGACCACCATTGCCCCTGCCCTCCTCATCCCCAACCGCCCACCCCATGCCCTCCCCATCCCCTGGCCTCCCCATCACGGCGCCCCTTTGAACCCCCTCTCCCTCTCTCTCTTTCCTCTTTCTCTTTCTCTCTTCTGTCTCTATCTCACTATCTTGCTATTGTTTCGTAGGTTACCTCAAGCGTCGTTGTCTTCCTCCAACGCCATCGCCGACGACCCTTGGAGCTTTCGGTGTGACCCCCTCTCTATAGTCATGGGTATATTTTTTACTTTAATTTTATAGTATTATTTATTAATCACTGGACTAGACCTGTCAATGGATCGAATTCGAATCGAAATTTAGATATTCATATCCAGATCCGATTTTAATTACTGGTACTGGATCTAAATCTGAATATTCGATGGATTCGTACTTGAAGTACCAGACCCAGACCCTAATGGATCTGGGATATTCGGACCCAATTTTGGGACCCAAAACTAAGAAAGGAAGAGGGAGAGAGAGAGGGAGGGGGTCCGACCTTGCCGCCATCGTCGATGAGGAAGATTGAGAAAGAGAGAGAGAGAGGGAGGGATGGGGTGCGGCCTCGTCGATGAGGGAGATCGAGAGAGTGAGAGAGGGAGGGAGGGGTTCGGCCTCGCCGCCATCGTCGATGAGGGAGATCAAGAGAGGGAGAGAGAAAGGGAGGGGGTCTGACCTCACCGACGAGGGATGAGATCGAGAGAGGGATTAGGAAGGGGGTTCGGCCTTATCGACGATGGAGATTGAGTGGGAGACGGGCAGTCGAAAAGATTAGGGAAGGGCGGAGATAGCCAAGAACAGAAGATGGCACACAGTCGAGCCGACTCGGATAAGCAGCAAAGCCGGCTTAGATTGAGATCGAGCCAGCTGGGAGAGGATCCGAGCCAAATGTCTCAAGCACGAAGTCGGCTGTCTCAGGCATAGAGCCGGCTTAGCTTCTGAGCGAGCCAGCTCGATGGGTGCGAACAAAATTTGATATGTCTCTCTAAGATTCCAACTTTAAGTCCTAAGGTACGCCATCATCTACTTCGTTCTTCTTTCAAGTTTCTGGATTAACATCCAAGTTTGCGCAAAAGATTGGATCTACGATGGTTGCTCATCCTTAATTATTTATGAATAAAATTTATATTTTAGAATTTATTGGATAATATTTTTTGGATGTTTATATCTTGTTGCTTTTGTTTATTGCATTGCATAATAATAGACCCATCAATTGATTAGTGTACATAATCTTCGGCATCTGTATAATTATATGTAATTATACGGATGAGAGAATTATGTATAATGATCAATTGATTGTTTAATTGGACGGTTTGAAAATTACAGATAATTTTATAGGTAGTTACAGTAATTAAATGATATGCTAAGAATTTTAAATAAAATTTTGGATAGTATTTTTCTTTTATTCTCCCTACATAGGAGAACTAAGAAAAAATGCTGTCAAAATTTCATTCATTTCTTATTGCATATCGTTTGATTACTATATTGAATTTATAGAATTAATGCAATTTTTTAATGGGATAGGACCCATCTTTACCTATTAGTTGGTGATAGGATGCATTTATTACATATTTATTTATAATGCATTAGTATATAATTTAAGTTTCATAAATGATTTAATTGCAGTATCATTATTTTTAAAATGGGTAAGTGGAAGATGAAGTTTAGTAGGCTCTTGCCAAAATATGAAGCTGGACTGTAAAATTTTTTTGATTTTGCTATAGAAAAATTTGGAGACCATAGACTGATCCAATATTCTTGTAAAAAATGTATGGATGGATCGTGGCTATCTCATCAAGATGTAAATGATCACCTCACTAATTATGGCTTTAAAGTCGGTTATAAAATTTCTTGGGACCAACATGGTGAGAGCAGACCGCAAGAAGGCGATCAACATGATGGGGGATTGGAATAAATGATTCATGATATTTTTTTGTTTGTTGGCCACAATGACGGTGCATCTACGTTCATGCCTGATCCTGTGGTAGGTGGAATGACAAATAGTGAGGATGTAGAGAAGGTCCATAAGTTGATGAAGGATGCTAATGTTTCGTTGTATCCCGGATGTGAAAAGATGGCGAAGCTAGAGTTCTTAATCCGATTGTATCATACAAAATATTTCAATGAGTTCAGTAATAATGGAATGAACTGCATATTAGAGCTTTTGGGGGACATTCTTCTGGACGAGGCATAAATTCCAAAGAATAATTATGAGGCATTGAAGATTATTGAATAGCTGAGCTTTGCTTATACTAAGATACATGCATATCCCAATGATTGCATGCTCTATTGGAGGGATGTCAACCAAAACGAGTACATTAGGTGTAGTGTGTCAAGATGGAAATAGAATAAAGATAGCACATCAACTCATGTACCTCAAAAATTGATGTGGCACTTTTCTTTGATTTTGAGACTACAAAAGTTGTTTATGTCGGTAAGGATATCAAAGGACATGAGATAGCATGAAGAGAATCGAACAAAAGATGATGCATTGAGGCATCCAGCCGATGGAGAGACATGGCAGAAGTTTAATGAATTATATCCTGACTTCGCACATGAGATATGTAATGTGAGGTTAGGCTTATCGTGCGATGATTTCAACACATTCAAGTATATGAATACCGTCCATAGTATATAGCCAGTATTTATTCATGTTTACAACCTTCCACCATAGATGTGTATGAAAAAATCCTTTGCTTTCATTACCATGCTCATCCCTGGACCGATGGAGGTAGGTAATGATATTGATGTTTATTTGTAGCCTCTTATTGCCGAGCTGAAACAGTTATGGAGCATTCAAGGTGTTTCAACTTTTGATACTTTACTGAATGAGTCATTCTCCATGCGTGCAGCACTTTTGTGGATAATAAATGACTTTCCAGCCTATGCCCTAATATTGGGTTGGAGCACCAAAGGTGAGCTAGCATGCTCAATTTATGAAAAAAATATCTGATCTAGAAGGTTGACACATCGAAGGAGCTTTAGCTATATAGGACATCGACGTTTCCTCCATCGAAACTATCCATACAGAAGGGATGCACACTCCTTCGATGACACTATTGAAGAAGGTAAGGCACCTAGTCGGATGTCTAAAAGTAATGTACTTAGAGAGTTGGATGGTCTCAGTATTGAATTTAGGAAAGGTGATCCAATTGATGATAAAAAAAAGAAGCGTCGATCAAAGAAAGATAAAACACACTTTAATTGAAGGAAAAAGAGCATCTTTTTTGACTTGTCATATTGAGAGACAAACTTATTGCACCATTGCTTAGATGTAATGCATATTGAAAAGAATGTGTGCGAGCTCATATTGGCAACAATCTTAAATATCAAAGATAAAATTAAGGATGACTTGAATTATCGATTTGATTTGAAAGAATGGGGTATTAGAAAATCACTCCATCCAGAGTCGGTAGGGAGAGAACAGTGGAAGCTCCCTCATACATGCTATGTTATGAATGCCTCCGAACGATCCATATTTCTTTGTGTGTTGGAGAATATAAAGATCCATGATGGATACTCAAGCAATATATCAAAGCGTGTGAATAGTAAGGATGTCAAACTTAAGGGATTAAAGACTCATGATTATCATATATTGATACAAGAATTAATCCTAATAGCTATTCATCGCATATTATTAAAAAAATGTTAGAATCGTTATTATTCATCTTTATAATTTTTATAGAGATATTTGTGTAAAGAGGTTGCTTAAGAAAAATATGAAGAAAATGAAGGCAAGGACAGTGACTATATTATGTGATCCGAAGAAGATATTTTCACCATCATTTTTTACGATTATGATGCATCTTACCGTGCACCTTGCAGGAAAAGTTATACTTGGAGGCCTAGTATTCTGTCGATGGATGTATCCTATTGAGAGGAATATTCAAACTCTAAAATCTTATGTAAGAAATATGAATCGCTCAAAGGGATCCATAGCAGAAGATTATTTAGGTTAAGAGTATATGGATTTTTGTACCATATACTTAAACAAGCTTGAGATACGTCATAATCAGTCAATGAGGAATCAGGATGATCAGTATGAGCCAATTAAGCCCACATTTGAGTCCATTCCATAGTCAGGTGGACTTTCTACTTCATACTGCCTCATTGATTTAAGCATTGAGGAAAGAAAAAAGGCACACCACTACGTGCTCTTCAACTATGATGTCATTAAGCCATACATAAGGTAAGTCATTCAGTCTTATTTATTTTATAATAATTAAAAAAAATATCTAATTATATCTAAATTTATTTTTTGTGCATGTAGCAAACATAAAGAGGTCATAAGAGTAAAATATGGCACTCTAAATATGCAGAAGAAAGAGAAAATGCACGGTAAAGAATTTTCTAAATGGTTCAAAAATCATGTAAGTGATTATATATTCTTGCCTTATACAACTTATTTGAACATGTTTATTAATTAGATATCATCTTCTTAATTAGGTGTGGAGATTGCCGCTCAATGATATGAGTCTTGAAGTACGTGCTCTTTCAATGGATCCTAATTGTATCATGCATGAGTATAAATAGCTCATCATTAATGGCTACAAGTTTAATATTCATAGCAGGTCCATAAATATGGCAACACAAAATAACGGCTATAGGTTTAATATTCACAACAGGTCCATAAATAACAGCGTCATGTTGAGTGCCACTATTGGTTGTTATGCTAACTCGAGGGATTCACAACCTCGTGCGAAGGATTTGAACTATTATGGCATGATGGAGAAGATAGTCATCTTGGACTATTATTCTAAAGGAAGGATTGCGTTGATGAAGTGTGATTGGTTTGACAACTTATCACAGTCTAGGATAAAGATTGATGTGTGTAGTTTTACTCTCATTAACATGCAACGCCATCTCCATACTAAAGAACCGTATATACTTATCTTCCAAGCTAGTCAAGTCTTCTACATTAGTGATCCCTTGGAGTCTCAATGGGGTGTTGTTGTGAAGATGGTACCTAGGTATATTTTTGATGATACCGAAGTTAATGATGATGTTGGACCATGCATGCAAAGTGCTCCTCTATGACAAAACTTACCTCGTATTATTGAGGTCCCACACACATTTATCAGGAGTGATGGTGATGTCCATTTTGTAGATGCCACTAGACGATGATTTTAATATTTTGGTATAAATTATTAGAGTTTATTTATTGATGTCTTGCTAATATTATTGTTCAAAATGTTAAATTTATTGCTTAAAGGTTGCAACCCCCATCCCTCAAATGACTACGTGGAGCTCCACATCTAAGTCATGCCGTGGATCGTGCCATGCCATGCCATGGGCCGTGCCGTGCCTTGGGCCGTGTTGTGCCGTATCGTGCCTTGGGCCATGTCGTATCGGTAGGCCATGCCATGCCATATTGGTAGACCATGATGTGCCATGCTGTGCCATATCGGTAGTTCGTACCTTGGATCGTGTCGTACCGATAGGCCATGTCGTGAGCCGTGCTGACTACTAAGAGAACCTCCGATCGCTAAGAGAATCCCTATCTTGTTGCTTTTGTTTATTGCATTGTATAGCGATAGATCCATCAATTAATTAGTGTATATAATATTTGGCATATGTATATTTATATGTAATTGTATGGATGGTACCTAGGCATATCTTTGATTATTGTCCAACATGTTATATTGGTTAATGTTCATTAACGTTGCAAATCATGATGACACCGAAATGCTATCTAGCTTTCACCCATGCCTCTCGATGGGGTACGCAGAGTTCAGCATCTGAGAAGCAGTCAGAGCATATTCCATCCACCTCCGCATCGACTGCTTAGGGACCTCCACCATCGGCATCTACTCCACCGATAGCATCTAGTACTCCACTGATATCTGAGCCTCTACCGTCGCCCACATCTCTGACACATGCTACTCCACCGACATCTGAGTGTATATTTTTATTATATTATATTATTTATTTTTTATATAGTATTTATACACTTATATATCTGTATAACGTATTTTCATTAAAGGTGCATCATCCAGTAGGATATTTCACGGTCCCATGAGTATGGCGCATGTATGGACTGCCAGCATCAAATAATGGTATAGTATGATTCGAAGGAGAAGCCAGTTAGAGAGATCGCATGGGAGATGTATTCTTTTTTTAGAGTGCTTGTGAGGCGGTCAGATATTATTTTCGTAGAGCCCAGAGACTGATGATTGATGGATGATACTGTTAGAAACTGGGTGTGGGAGGAGATACGGATAAGTGCATCTTAATTATATTTATGCATTTTACATATCTATACTATGTTTGATTAGAATAATTTTATAACTAACTTTTGATAACTTTATATAGAGGAGGTACGACTTTTCTGATCACGAGAAGGTTTGAGATGTTCGATTGAAGAAGATCGGAGAGTTGTACCGGAGCTATAAGATCAAGCTCCATGGATGATAGCTCGAGCACCAATGAGACACTCTAGAGGAGCTTATTTCATGGATATAGGACTGTCTTTCGAGTCAGTGGGAGAGGATGGTTACACATTGGTGGAGCCAGAAGTTCGAGATAAAATTACTAACTTTTAAATTTTTCAATACACTTAAAGTTATATTTAAATATTTTTTAAATTTTTATTATTTATTTAAATACTTATTAGGCTATCTTCCATCAGAATCGGGAGAACCGGACAGCCCAAGAGTATATGCACACTCTCGATCGTGAGTCTATGGCCAGTCGTGTGCATAGAGAAGTAATAAATTCTAAATCTTACTAAATAAATTAAATTGATATTTTTTTCATGTTTCTGATAAACTGATCCATTGTTATAGCTGATGAGAGATGAAGCGATGCCTAGCCATAGCAAGATCTTTCGATCCAGCCGTATGGACAAGAAGGGCAGGTCAATGAATGCCACGATCGGAAGAATTTTTGTAAGTATTAAATATATTAGTATATATGATAAATATTATAGCATTTTTTATAAAATTTTATTTACATTTATAATTACAGGATCAGTTAGATGCGCTTACGAGCGAGGGCCCGGATACTTCTGGTCCTCATGACCATCTGTCTTAGGTCTTGAGATCTGAGCACTCTAGGAGGATCCGATGCAGGCTCGGATATATGCCGACCAGCTATTGGTCAGAGACGAGCATCTCTTCACAAGCTTTTGGTATCGTCAGTTGGAAGGAGCTTGAAGCAGCATTGGTATGGATAGATCATGCTGCGATGTGGGTAGATCAGGCTGAGGAGTATGCATCTCATCTGAAGGATATCGTAAGAGACATGGTGTCGATGCTCAATGCATATTTTGGAGGTGCCTTCATGGGCTTTGAGGATATGTTGGCGCGTATTCCAGCTCCAACTCCTCCGGCTCCGACTCATGCTCCATCTTTCGGGGACGACGATGATGTAGATTTAGAAAACTTTCGATGTATTTTTTTTTAAAAATATTATAATAAATTTTATTCAATAATAAAATTTTAGAATTTTAAAAATATTTTTATATTTATAATATTTTTTGTATTATATATCTTTATATTTGTCAGATAAAATATATAAAAAATTAAAAATTTTATATTTTTTAATTATTTAAAAGCTACGGTAGTGGTTTTACAACTGCTGCTATAGACGTGCCAACCGCTGTCGTAAGTAATGTATCAACCGCTGCATTAGACCTATGACAGCGGTTATATAACTGCTTTTATAGACAAGTCTATTGCAGCGATTCCATAACCGCTGTTATAGATAAGCCTATGACAATGATTTAAAAATTGCCGCAATAGGCATCTATGGCAACAATTTTCATAACTGCTGTAATAATCGCTGCCATAGACCTACGGCGATGGCTGCAGTGACAGCTGTTAACTAACCACTACCATATCCTATAACAGTAATTTTTTGGGCTATGACAGCCATTTGTACGGCGATGGCTGTAGTGGCAGCAATTAGCTAACCGCTATCATATCCTATAGCAGCGATTTTTTGAACTACGATAGTGGTTACAAACTACTATCATAGCCTGATTATGTAGTAGTGGATTATAAAAATTATTGTTTCTTAGTGAGTTATAATGATATTTAATTTATTGCACAAAGAGGAGAAAGAAGTTTTGGTATTCTTATTTCTTAATTGCAAATTCTTCCCAACAACTATTTTCTATTATAATGAAAATTATGGACATTATTTGCCAATTTAAGTCATAAATTTGAATTTATACATGGTAATAAAATAATCAATGGTAGAAAAGATGTATGTGGTTCTATACCAAAAAAAAATAATGGAAAAATGAGAATATCATTTGATTGTGTTGCTATTAACTTGTGAGAATTTGACTACTTATCTCTTATAATGTAAAGAATCTTCGTAATTACTAGTTTACGATGGAAATCATGAATAGAAATTGATTAATTCCATGGCCTAAATCCTTTCTTATATTTTTCACATAATTGAGTGATAGAAAGTGTATGTTAAAGTGAGAGAGCGGAGAGTTTTTTTTTAAATTTTTATATCTTAGTTTGGAAGTTATTTCTAAATGAAAAACCAAATATGAGATAACTGCTAGAGACTGGTAGTTATTCTCCACATCCCACTTTCTTTAATAGACTGGGCCACCCATTATGGGCGAATCTGAATCTATAACCCAACATCTCCCACTCATACATAATGGATTCTTTAATCTCATAATTATTCTAAAAGAATGTAATCTCTTTTTTTTGTATAAGTTCATATAAAAAAATAGACCGTGTGACCAGCATACTTTATCATTTCAAGAGCTCATTGCTATACAACTATTAGGTATATATAGCAGCTTAAATATTAAGTAGAGCAAGTATGTAATATCCTAGATTTATTTAGTCACATTTCAAACTCTCTTGATCTCTTTTATTACAATAGATTTGTAACCATAATTATGCATAAAACTTAATCGATCAATCGATAAATACAATTAAATATGACACCAAAATAATCTTCTCTTTTTCTAAAGTCTTTCCATTTCTAATCTAACTGTTCTCTAGATATGCTTCATTAGATCGAATCATTCATGATCATTAGCAACAATCCAGGATAATTAATATTAAATTAGAACTTCAAGAAACAGTCAGAAGTCAAGGATATCAATTTGAGATTTCTTGTAATTTAAGGGTCTCACACAACTAAGAAGTAGAGATCTTGCCTTCTATTATGCTTTTGGTCGAATATTGCACATGTGGTATATATGAAATACATATTATGGTATTATTCTTCTTTTTTCATGGAGCGTATATTTATATTATAAAAATAATACTATATAGATGATAGTTCAGATATACTCAAAATCTAACTTGAGTCCTCAACTCTACTTTTTCTTTTGGGAATATTTCAGCGGGACTTCCATATAGCATATAAAGGTAAGGTGAATTGTGGGTTTATTCACCTCGGTCATAAAAAGAACTTATATTATTATAATGACCTCATCTAGACCCATCATCAAAGCAATTTCTTTTTTTGAGTTTGGGCTTTTTAGATTCATAAAGAATACTCAAAACTAATCTTACCTCTATAATAATTCTAAAATTATAAAGATGATTGCCTGTGTGAAAAGGCCAATCTCCTGTCCAACATACCATTTCAATATATATGTGCAAAATATAAAAAAATATTAAATTTGTGTGCATGCTTTATTTGATAAGATTATCAAATTAATATTAATTTGATAAAGGAACATCATTCATTACTCATAAAACTGAAAAAATCATTATAGATTATTATAAAGCTAGTTTATGCAATTACATTAGCATCTATGCAATCCTAGAGACCTAACATAGCTATTATATACATCATTAGGTATGGGCTTTGTAAATGGATCTGCAACCATTTTGTGAGTAGAGATATGTTGCATATTGACTACTTTACGTGCAATCATGTCCTCATGAAGTTGTACTTGGTGTCAATGTATTTGATCTTTGCATGATATTTAGGATTCTTGATGAATGCAATTGCTATTTGACTATCATAATTCACTAACACAGAATTTGATCCATCTTTATTGAATCCTAGATGGGATAGAAATCTCTTAGGCCAAATTGCTTCTTGCACTACGGCAGAAAATGCCACAAATTTTGGTTCTATAATGGACAAAGCTATACATGTTTCTTTCTTGCTACTCCATGAGATTGATCTATTATTTAGCAAAAAAATATAACTAGAGATGAACTTTCTTTCATCCAGATTACCTTCTCAATCAGTATCTGTATAGCTCACAAGACGTAGATCATGTCTTTGGTAACATAGTGAATAGTTCATAGTGCCTTTGAGATATCTTAATATCCTCTTTACTACCTTCCAGCGAGATTATCCTGGATTTCATTGATACATGCTTATCATGCCAACAGCAAAAGAGATATCTGGCATTATACACATCATTGCATATATTAGGCTTTCTATAGCATTGGAGCGACGAACTTTTGCCATTTGTTCCTTTTCTTGTGGAGTCTTAGGATACATTTTTAGATTTAGACCCTCATCTTTTGTGATAGGAGTATCAATGAACTTGCAATCTTCTATATAAAATTATTTAAGAATTTTCTTAATATATTGCTCTTATAAAATAGCTACCAATCTCTTAGAACGATCTCTAGAAATATTAACTTCTAGAATGTAAGCTGCTTCATCTATATCCTTCATCTCAAAGTTGGAGGATAACCATTTTTTTGTGGTTATAATATACTTCTTATCATTTCCAGCCAATAGTATGTTATCCACATAAAGTGAAAGAATCATAAATTTATTTTTAGATCGCTTGACATATACGCAATAGTTTTCATCGATCATGATAAAATCATATAAGATTATCACTTAATGAAATTTGATATACCATTGCTTGAAAGATTGATTAAGACCATAGATTGATCTTAAAAGTCTACATACTTTATGTTCTTGACCTTCACTTACGAAACTTATAGGTTGTTCCATGTAGATTTTTTTTTTAATTCTTCATTTAGAAAAGTATTGATTACATCCATTTGATGTAACTCCAAATCTAAACTTGCCACTATGATCAGAATTAGACATATAGAGATAAATCTCATAACAGAAGAGAAATTTTCTTCATCGTCAATTTTCTCTTATTGAGTATACCGCTTTACTATAAGATAGGCCTTATACTTTTTAATTGTCCCATCCACCTTACGCTTGATTTTGAGAATCCATTTGTTTCCAATCACTTTGCATCCCTTAAGAAGATCAACTAATTTTCAAGCATTGTTTGATCTTGTTGACTCTTTTTATTCACTTATATTTCGTAGGACAAGAAAGAGCTTCACAAACTATTTTAGGCTCATCTTCATCTTGTGGCATAACTATGAAGGCTTCACCTTCAATCTTAAAATATCATCGAGAAATATTTCCATGATTACTACACCTGATTTGTGATTTTGATGAACTAATTTCATCATCTTTTGTCTTGCTTCCACTTGGATGAGATATTGTTGGCTGATTTTTAGGTATATATATTAAGCGATTTGCAATAATCAAATCATCTTGATCTTTAATCTCATAGAGAAATAGATCCAAATTTATCTTACCTTTATTTGAAGATTCATTTTTGAGAAAAGTAGCATCCTGAGATTCAAATTCGGTTACTCTTCCACTCTCTTGTTCACCAATGAACACGTATCCTTTTGAATATTTAGAGTATCTTATAAATATAATCTTTTTACCTCTTGGACCAAATTTACCATGTTGATAAGCTGACTCATGAACATAGGCAGCATAACCCCAAGATTTGAGGTAATTAAGATTTGATTTTCTTTCAACCCATAATTCATAAGGGGTCGATGCAAGCGATTTGAAGGATACTTGATTGAGTATATATGCAGCAGTTAACAAGGCATCATCCCAAAAGGTGACGAGTAATTTGGCCTAAGTTATTATTGATCTAACCATCTCCAAAAGAGTCATATTTCTTCTTTCAGCAACTCTATTTTATTGTAGAGTGCTTGGTATTGTTAACTGTTTGTCTACTTTTTTTATTACATAATTTCTTAAATTCGTGAGACAAATACTAATGTCCACTATTGGTCCTTAACACTTTAATTTTCTTGTCTAATTGATTTTTTACTAGTATTATATATTTTCCAAAGTATTCTAAAGCTTTAGACTTGTAGGAGATCAAATAGATATAACCAAAATATGTGTAATTATCTATGAATTTAATGAAATATATACCTCCATGTCAAGCCCTAACAGTCATTAGGCTATAAATATCAGAATGTATCAATTGTAATAGAGTATCAGCTCTAGTTGCTTTACCAAATAGCTTTCTTGCCATTTTTTCTACTAGACAATTTTCATAAATTGATAGATTAACTTTTTCAATTAGGCCTAATAGTCCTTCTTTAGCTAATCTATCCATTCGATGTTGTCCTATATGGCCTAATCTAGTATGCCATTCATCTACATCAATATCATTAGAAGATGTAATAAAAAAAGAACAAACACTATATATATTACTACACAGAATGTAGTTAACATCCAACATAATAAAATTATTCAATAGATAACCAGAACTATAATAACATGTATCTAAATACATATTTAATATAGTATCATGAAAATTTAAAGTAAATCTAGACTTAAGAAGAATAATACCTAAAGTAAGATTTCATCGGATATCAGGAGTAAAAAGGACATCATGCATGAGTAAAGCAAGTCCATTTCACATACATAATTTACAAGTGCCAATGTCCTTGACCTCAACAAAGTATTGTTGTCCACATAAAGCCATCTTATTCCATGCTGAATCGAATGAAAGTCCACAAACACTTCACGATCTTTTGCTACATGGTCGGTGGCCCCTAAGTTTATAGTCTACAAAGGAGGAGATTCAGTATAAATAAGTAGAACTAGCAACTAATGCTATATTTGTAGTTGCATATAAAATTGAAGCATTTCTATATGCTTTTAAAATTTTCATACTGACAATCATATTAGAATATGAAACATATGTAAACTCATGTAAGGTTAATATCTTCTTTGGCTCGTTGCACTGATGAGCGTAATGGCCTTTCTTGCTGTAGTTGTAGCACTTAATCTTAGCCTTGTTCTTCTTCTTGGGATGAACCATAGGATCTTTTCCCTTTTCTTGATGTTTTCTAGGACCACCTTTTTGCTTTTTGATTTCTTGCCCTTATAACCATATCCACCATATAATTTGCGCTTATGCCTAGAAGCTCTATGTAAGCTCGAGCTAGTCATATATATGTCAATATTAAGTCTTGATGCCTCAATACAATCTTTCTCAAGCTCCAAATGACATGCAGCATCAATGAGAGTCTTTATACTCTCATTATAGATAAGTTACACCTTCATGTGCTCCCAGTTATGGGGTAAGGACTGAATAACATCTTGAAACTTGTTGTTCATCGGTAAGCATGTGACCTACATTCTTTAACTCAATATTGGACATCTCTCTTAGATATTATCTTATATTATAATTTAGATGTTTCTTAGAGGTATCAAACCTAATAGTGAGTGTTGGTGCAAAATCTGGTTGACGTCGGATCGAGCTGGAGTGGAGGAGGACGAGGTCGCCATCGGTGACCTACAAAATAAAGTTTCATCCGAAGTCAGTGGTGGTGGCTCCGACAGAACCCTCCAACGATCAAGTCAGCTCTTCTGGCCAACAGAAATAGAGTACTCAGAAATGAGAAGTGAGCTTTGAGCTTTAGAGGGGAGAGAAGAGCTTAGAGAAACATATCTAGAGGGTTCCTTTTTATAGACGGAGCTTGATTGATGGTGACGGCCATACCATCTGGTAACAGGCCGCTCGGGGCTGCATGGAGTTTGATACGGAGAGGAAGGCATCATCAGATGAATAGTGACAGCCATTCTGATAGATCGTGGATCGCATGGGGCTGGTTATGAAGAGAGTAGTATCATCAGTAGTGGTGGCCATGTCGTCCGGTCATGGGTCGTATGGGACTTATTACGAAGGAAAAGGTGTTGCCAGACTGGTAGTGGTGCCCATACCGCCGAGGTCCGATAGTCGTAGCTCGAGGAAGCAGGCGTTGGTTGGCGGACTTGGGCATATATCAATTCGAAAAAAGTTCGAACTCCTGAAGGAGTTCGATCGAAGGGGAGGCTCGAAAGAAGTTCGACTCTTATAAGAGTTTGACCGAAGGGGAGGCTCGAAAAGAGTTCAGCTCTTGTAAGAGTTCGATCGGGGCACGATCGATGAGGAGTCCGATCGAAAGAGCTCGACCTCTAAAGAGTTCGATCGATTGAAGGAGTTCGGCTAAGGCTCGTCCGCTGACGTCCTTCTGTGACTATCGGATGTACTAGGCTGAGCATCGGACTGAACTTTGGTAGGAGCGAGGTTTATCCCCAATAATAGTACCCCCCCACTTTCGAGTTCGAAACTCAAAGGAAGGAAGTAAAAAAAAGGCGACTATCGAAGCTCTCTTCTAGGCTCTGTGTCGGTTCAAATTGAAGCTCGGGAGAGATCTCATCTCCAACCAAAGTTGATGTTAAAGTTGACACGGTCATCTCGATCGCTCGAAAGAGATCTTATCTCTAGTCGAGGTTGACCCAAATCCTCAGGGAAGATCTTATCTCCTACTACCGAGATTATCTCGGGGGAGATCTTATCTCTAGCAACCGAGATTGATGCGAGTGCTCAGAGGAGATCTTATCTCCTATAGCTGAAGTTGGCCCGGACCCTCAAGGGAGATCTTATCTTCTACGGTCGAGATTGGCTCGGGCGCTTGGAGGAGATCTTATCTCCTACGGCCGAGGTTGCCTCGAGGAAGATTTTATCTTCCATAACCAAGGTTGATGCGGGTGCTCGAAGGAGATCTTATCTTCTGCAATCGAGATTGCCTCGGAGGAGATCTTATCTCCTACAGTCGAGGTTGATGCGGACGCTCAGAGGAGATCTTATCTCCTACAATCGAGGTTGCCTTGGGAGAGATCTTGTCTCCTGCAACCGAGGTTGATGTGGATGCTCGAAGAAGATCTTATCTCCTATAGTCGAGGTTAGCCCGAACCCTCAGGAGAGATCTTATCTCCTACTATCAAGGTTGCCTTGAGGGAGATCTTATCTCCTGTAGCCGAGGTTGCCTCGGAGGGGATCTTATCTCCTACAGCCAAGGTCGGTCCAAATCCTTGGAGGAGATCTTATCTCCTGCGGTCGAGGTTGATGCGGACGCTCGGAGGAGATCTTATCTCCTACGATCAAGATTGCCTTAGAGGAGATCTTATCTCCTGCAGCCAAGGTTGGCCTGGACCCTAAGGGAAGATCTTATCTCCTACAATCAAGGTTGGCCCGGGCGCTCGAGGGAGATCTTATCTCCTAATGGGCCGAGGTTGCCTCGGAGAAGATCTTATCTCTAGCAGCCGAGGTTGATGTGGGTGCTTGGAGGAGATCTTATCTTTTTGCAGTCGAGGTTGCCTCGGGAGAGATCTTATCTCCTGCAGCCGAGGTTGATGCAGACGCTCGGAGGAGATCTTATCTCTTACAGCCGAGGTAGGCCTGGATCCTTGGGAGAGATCTTATCTCCTACGGTCGAGGTTGATGTGGGCGCTCGGGGGAGATCTTATCTCCTACGGTCGAGGTTGCCTCGAGGAAGATCTTATCTCCTACAGCCAAGGTTGGCCCGGATCCTTAGGAGAGATCTTATCTCCTACGACCGAGGTTGCCTTAGGAATGATCTTATCTCCTGCAGTTGAGGTTGATGCGGACGCTCTCGGAGGAGATCTTATCTCCTACAGTCGAATTGGTCCAGACCCTTAGGGGAGATCTTATCTCCTACGGTCGAGGTGGCCTCAGAGGAGATCTTATCTCCTACAGTCGAGATTGATACGGGCGCTCGAGAGAGATCTTATCTCCTACAAGCCGAGGTTGGCCCAGACCCTCAAGAGAGATCTTATCTCCTGCGGTCGAGATTGCCTTGGGGGAGATCTTATCTCCTACAGTCGAGGTTGCCTCAGGAAAGATCTTATCTCCTGCAGTCAAGATTGGTCCGAACCCTCTGGTGAGATCTTATCTCCTACGATCGAGAATTGATGCGGACGCTCAGGAAGAGATCTTATCTCCTATGATCGAGATTGCCTCAGAAGAGATCTTATCTCCTACAGCCAAGGTTGGCCTGGACCCTCAGGAGAGATCTTATCTCCTACAGTCAAGGTTGCCTCGGAGGGGATCTTATCTCCTATGGTTGAGCTTGCCTCAGGAGAGATCTTATCTCCTACAGCCAAGGTTAGCCCGGATCCTCAGGGGAG
This sequence comes from Cocos nucifera, assembly GCA_006176705.1. NCBI lineage: Eukaryota > Viridiplantae > Streptophyta > Magnoliopsida > Arecales > Arecaceae > Cocos > Cocos nucifera. The sequence goes on along the minus strand of QRFJ01001386.1, from coordinate 133,895 downwards.
ATCTTATCTTCTGCGGTCGAGGTTGCCTCGGGGGAGATCTTATCTCCTACAATCGAGGTTGATGCGAGCGCTTGGAAGAGATCTTATCTTTTGCAGCCGAGGTTGGCCCGGATCCTCAGGGGAGATCTTATCTCCTGCGGCTGAGGTTGGCCCAGATCCTCAGGGGAGATCTTATCTCCTACGGTCGAGGTTGGCCTGGACCCTCAGAAGAGATATTATCTCTTGCGATCGAGCTCAGCCCGAACTCTCGAGAGAGTTTGGGCTCGCCTGCACCCAGAAGAAGTGCAAAAATACGGTCGAGCTTCACTCAGCTTTTCTTCATTATTCTTGACCCCGAAGGCCTCTTCGGCCTAGGCATAACCTTCGGCTCGAGCTAGCAGATCGGCGAAGTCCTTGGTATACTTCTTCTCCAGGAAGAACAACAGGTCGTTCTTCTGAAGGCCATCCTTGAGTGCAGCCATCGCAATGGACTAGTCCAGGTCCCGGACATTCAATACCACGACGTTAAATCAGGTGACATAAGTCTGGATGGATTTTTCCTACTTCTGCTTGACATTCATCAGAAAATTCGAACTTCGATGTGGACGTCGACTGCTGGTGAAGTGAGCCACGAACTGATGGCTCATCTGATCAAAAGAGAAGATCGTATCCGACTTCAATGTCGAGTACTAGTTTCTACCTGCTTTCTTTAAGGTAGATGGGAAGGCTCGGCACAGTATGGCTTCTGAAGTACCATGGAGTAGCATCATAATCCGGAAGGCCTCTAGATGATCAACTAGATCAGAAATTTCATCGTAGCTTTTGAATTGAGCGAGCTCAAAATTCGACGGGATAAGCTCTTGCATAATTTGGAGGAAGAAAGGAGGATCGGTGCGGACGTCGGCATTGTTAGCCAGGCGACGTAGCCGAGCTCCTCAATCCATCGATCCATCTTCCGCAGCCTATGATTGAGGGTATCGTCTTGATTGCGGATCTTGGAGGGCTTTTGACTATAAATAGTAAAGGTCTCCAGAGGAGAACCATGATTCGAACACGAATCCTTTGCTCTCTATTTTTCCTCCAAAGGAGAACCATGATCCGAACACGGATCCTTTGATCTTGGAGGGCTTTTGATTATAAACAGGAAAGGTCTCCTCCAGAGGAGAACCATGATCCAAACACGGATCCTTTGCTCTCTATTTTTTCTCTCCAAGGATGACGGTGCTAGCACGGCCTTTACTCTTTCTTGGAGCCGATTTTCGACATCTCGGTGGTGGATTTTTTGGTTGAATCATCGCTGGAGGCTGCTACATGACCTGCATTACCTCCGTGAGGCCACGGACCTATTGGACAAGCAGGTTGAACTGCTCCGCATCTACCATGAGTATAGGTGGAATCTGAGTTGTCGGGGCTAAAGCAAGAGTAGATGGATCTGGACGGGATCAGACTGTCGAGACCATGAATCGTCGGATCCAAGCTCTCCTGAAAGACATTTTCTCTTGAGAAAGAACTTCGAAGAGGAAGAAGGGAGATCTCTAAAGAGAGAGATCATCGCTGAGCACTTCTTTAAGAATAAGAGAGCCTCAAGAACAGAGGGCCCTCCTTCTAGCACCAAATCTGTTGGTGCAGAATCTGGTTGACGTCGGATCGAGCTGGAGTGAAGGAGAACGAGGTCACCATCGGTGACCTACAAAATAAAGTTCCATCTGGAGTTGGTGGTGGTGGCTCCGACAGGACTCTCTGACGATCAAGTCAGCTCTTCTGGCCAATAGAAATGGAGTGCTCAGGAATGAGAAGTGAGCTTTGATTTTAAAGGGGAGAGCAGAGCTTAGAAAAAATATATATGGAGGATCCCTTTTTATAGGTGAAGCTTGATTGATGGTGACGACCATACCGTCTAGTAGCAGGCCGCTCAGAACTGCATGGAGTTCGGTACAGAGAGGAAGGCATCATCAGACGGATAGTGACAGCCATACTGATGGATCGTGGATCACATGAAGCTGGTTATGGAGAGAGTGGTGTCACCAGTAGTGGTGGTCATGTCGTTCAGTCGTAGGCTGCATGGGACTTATTATAGAGGAAAAGGTGCCATCAGACTGATAGTGGCAGCCATACCGTCGAGGTCCAACAGCCGTAACTTGAGAAAATAGATGTTGGTTGGCGGACTTGGGTATATACCAATTTCAAAAACGTTTGGACTCCTGGAGGAGTTCAGCCGAAGAAGAGGCTTAGAAGGAGTTCGGCTCTTATAGGAGTTCGATCGAAGGGAAGGCTCGAAAAGAGTTCGGCTCTTGTAAGAGTTCGACCGGGGCACGATCGATGAGGAGTTCGATCGAAAGAGCTCGGCCTCTAAAGAGTTCGGTCGGCTGAAGGAGTTTGGCTAAGGCTCATCCGCTAACGTCCTTCCATGACTATCGGATACACTAGGCTGAGCGTCGAACTGGACTTTGGCAGGAGCGGGGTTTATCTCCAATAGTGAGTTATCTAAGTTTGGTAACAGAGATCCCACCAAATTTCAATTTCAAAGAATCCCATACCTCCTTATTAGTATCAAATTTTTGGAATTCATGCATAACATCATCTTCCATACTACTAAGTAAGATAATGCGAGCTTTGGCATTTTTTTCTTCTAGGTCATATAAGCCTCTCGGTTCTTTCTATGTTAGGCCATATTTTCTTCTTCAGGTTCATCAAGGACATAGTTCAAAACATCAAGAGTCTCTTGCTCTTCCAGGACATATTGGATTTTTATATGCCAAATTTTATAATTTTTACCATTAAGTTTTATTCCACTATTCAATTCAGCAACTATATTCTTTGTTGCAGTATCCATTTTCATAATTTATTCTACATAGAGAGACATATATGCATTAATTAATATCTAGCATAGCACACAATCATCTTTACATAATCCAATAAATTATCATAATTAATCATATAACATGTAATCTAAAGATTACTAAGTTTCATAATCATCATTCATGTTTACATATTTCATTACATTAGTTTACTTTTTTATGTAAAGACTCTCACTTAGGTAACAAATACTTAATTGAACATGGTTAAACATATTGATGCAATGGAAGCAAATTAGCATAACAGTAATAATAAAAAGAATACATTAACCAATTCACTAAAACAAGCAAAACGAGGAAAGTATAAAAAAAATAAACCAACAAATTGTTCAACTATATGAATTAAAATAAATATTTACAAGATACATAAGTTCTTTGGAAAAACACTAAGGGACTATGTTTAAGAAAACACCCTCCTAATAGGGATCGAGTCCACAAACCTATCATGCAGGTCCATAGGAAGTGTATGGTGCAAGTTCAATAGCCACAGGGTTTTCGAGCAGACACGCCTCCCACTACGAAGCGTCATTCCTGCAAATAGATAAATAAATCATCTAGTTTCTCTGCTTATATACTCAACTATGAACTGAATTACAACTCGATAGCGCTCATGTCCTGGTTTGATTTTCCAAATTTGGATGAGAAGCCCTTATTGATATGGGCTACACAAAGATCTATGCATTATCAAGTACATTTCTAAGTCAGTTTTCAAGCTATCTATCCATATGACATTCTGAATCCTATGATGCAGGTAGATGATTGTTAGAGAAGCATGTGATTTTCATGCATGATTTTCAAATTTATTTTGAAAAGTAACACAGCGAAAGACTTTAGATTAAAATTTTTAATCTAAATATGCATTAAATCTAATCTATAAAATTCTTTATCGGGACCTATGATATGATATCATGCATATAAAATCTAAAATAAAAAATTATATGAGATCAAATCTCATATCTAAGTAGAAGATCGTGGCTTTTATAGATCTTTATTCATTGCTTCAGCCGCACACATGAATGGCCTCTAAGGGTATCCATGTGAAGCCCGATCGATCAACTCTCGAAGTGCTAGCTCTTTTGCAAAGACCTTCTTAATGGTTAATTAAAATAAGGAAGAAGAAGGGATTTGCAACAAGAGAACAACCTTCTCTAGTTTCTCTTGTAAAACCCTAGCCTCTCATCTAATAGAGGAATAGCTTTCTCTAGATCTCACACGTCAAGAAAGTCCACCCCTTGCCTCACGCCTAAAGACTCTCTCTCTAGGTTGCTCATGCCCAAAAACTCTAAAGAATTCTATATGTTTCTTTGCCTCACAAAAGTCTCTTTATATAGCGTGCTGAAATATAGAGTTGGAAATTGGTATAAAGTCCAAATTTAAAATCTTTTTAAACTGAAACTTCACCAAACACAAATCCTATCAAAGAATGGACGGCAAGGTACTGGGTGTCCTGATCTCACATGCATAAACCCTTTATGCATGGAGAATAAGGGGTGGCAACTTAGGGCATGGTGTAAGGAAGATGCAGTCCAATGTTTAGACTTTAGGATCTCATCTAAACTGGTTCAAATCAAACAACCTTTGATTAGACCCAAACATATAAGTTGGCCTAATCTAATTAGGCTCTTAATCTTTGATCAAATCAAAGATTAATTAAGTTCAAGATCTGATCAAATTAGAATCACATCTTTCTTAGCAATAAGATCATCCAATAACTTAATCGGGTTAGACCTAATTGAATCCAATTCAATTAGTCTTGATCCAATCCTCATAACTCAATCAAATAAAATTAATTAATAGTTAAATTATTAATTAATCTTTCTTAATTAATTATATTAGATTAATCATTAATTATATTGATAATTAATCCATCAATGATTTATAATCCTTTACCAGCCACCAGATTGGATCGAAATCTCTATATGTGTGACCCCATAGGTTCGAACACTAAGCTGGTAGCATAGGAACAACTTTTCTGTACTAATCGAAGTGACCATCTAGCCATGGTATCCGATAACTGGATAGAGTCAAATATAACAAAACAATATTCATAACCTACTGAAATATGGTTATTGTATAATTCATTTCTTTAACCAATATTACTCAGAAAAATATCAAAGTTTACTATCAACTCTAAATTAATAATCCTTATAGTATCTCAATCTACTTAATTCTGTAACTCTCATAAGGACTATCCTGATCAAGATTTTGCTAAATTAAAACATATTAAGATATTTTTTTAATTTTATTTGGAGTGGTCAATTTCTATCTTGACTCATGCACTAACTTAACAAGTACTTGACTGCATCCAAAAATCTTTCATCATTAAATTAAAAATTTAAATAGTCCAGTACCAAATTACAATGAGTTGCCTGCAAGTCATTATGGTGATCTTAGGTCGACGGGATATTTATGTTAGAAAAATATTTTGATTAAGTGATCGATTTATCATGGATTCTAGAATTTGAATTCTAATAATGGTCAACTTAAATTCAAATAGAATTTAAATCTCATCCAATTATTTGATTGGAGTACCAATAATTATCTATAAATAGAAGTTCTATCCCTACCCATGAGAGAGATGTAAAAATTTCATCATTATAGCTATGCTATAAGGAATGGGAGAAAGAAGAGAAATTGATCTATAGGTAGAAAGATGACTTCTTTTCTTTTTGCATCAAGTTCTTCCACATCAGATAGGAAGATCATAAAACCCTCTTTATGATCCTTAATTTAATTGATTTTCTTGATCTAAAGTATGCATCTAAAATATCAAAATTAAGATTTATATTTACATGTGGTATCAGAGCCTGTTTTTCATGATTTTCATGAAACAAAGAATTTATTTATTTATTTTAAAATTTTTAGATTAAAGTTTTATGATGAAATAAATACATAAATAAATTTTATGATGTATCTACTACCGGATCCCTTTCTCCCATTAGGAAGGCCAAATCTCGTTTGTCGGCAAGCCATGAGGATCGGGTAACGGCAAGATCGATGAATCTTCCCCAGCAACAAAACCCATAAAAAAAAAAGGGGATCTTTAGGACCGACTGCATCGGCCAACCCATGTGCTCCGATCAACCAACAACAGGACAAAACATGGCCGTGGCTACTTTTAAAGTCGGCGTGGTGGCAGTCGTTCGATATGGCCACATGCTGCTTCATGATGCGAGGAAGACCATGAGATGGAGCCGGCATCGGTGCCGTGCAGGACTGCGGTGGAGTGCGAACGCGATAGGCGGCTGTGCACAGCGATGGTGTCGTGCAGGACCGTAGCGTGCAGGGAAGCGCCGCACTTGGTGGTGGCTGTTGGCTGGGAGAACACCATGCAATAGCGACGATGAGTAAGGAGATGCCGTGCAAGGGCAGCGGTGCACGACGTGGTGGCTGGGAAGAGGCTGGGCGGTGGCCATAGAGGTTGATGGGGTTTTTGGGTTTAATTAGGAGGAAGAAGGGGATGATGCCCTAAAGGGCTAATGGGTTTTGAGTTTGGGTTTAACCCACATCCATGAAGTACAATAACCAATTAATGTTTTTAAAAATTGGTTGAGTCAAACCAATTAGGTCTATTTTAGTTGGGTTCGAGCTCTTTTGTAATTAAGCCCATAATAAGATTAAATTATGAAAAAGACCTGAATTATAGTTTTGGACCTTTTTACAAATTAGCCTAATTTTGTAAATTAGCCCCTGAAAATTTTGAAATTTTAGAATAATCCTTAAAAATTTCTTTTCAAGTCTCTGATTAACTATTTTATTATTTAACGATCCATTAAGTTTGCTTTAAACTTTTATTTAATAATGATCTTGGGATAATTATTGATGAAATTTTAATTAATGTTTATATGCATGTTCTTATGTTTATGTATAGTTTGTTAGTTACCAAAGTGGCCAAACTAGAATGTTTAACATATATTTAAAATTTTAATTATTGATTATATGCATATTCTTATATTTATGTATAGTTTATTAGTCACTAAAGTGACCAAACTAGAATATTTAACATGCATTTAAAAATCTAATTATTATTTATATGCATAATCTTATGTATAGTTTGTTAGTCACCAAAGTATCCAAACTGGAATGATTAAAAGAATTTATCATGCATAATCTGATCATTTATCCATGATTAAATATCTATTAATAAAATATTCAATGGATAAATTGATGTTCACTATTCATTGGAACTTCAAGATTTACCCAAAGGTAAATCGTTATTCTATGAATGGTGAGCATGATAAAGGTAAATTAATATTCTTTGATTAAATATATTTATATATCCAAAGATAATAGGTATGTTTGATTAAAAATATTTAATTACTTATTAAAAAATTAATAATGGCATTAAATTATGATAGTATGTTGTAATTTTTATCCAAAAAAAATTATAATATATTTTTATTATTAATTGTCTGAATTTATTATGAAATTATTTTAATTTGAGTATTTATGTATTATTTATGCAGTTGTTTCTCTTCATTCGCATGTTTCATCTGTTACCATATTTAATGGTTTAAACTTCTCGAAATAGAGTGAATAAGTCAACTTCTACTTAGGTGTTTTGGATCTTGACTTAGCATTATTGAAAAATAAATCTACTACTCTTATGGATTCTAGCAGTAAGAAAGAAAAGTTACATCATAAAGCATCAAAAAGTTCTAACAGATTAAGCCTTATGTTTATACGAATGATCACTGTCAATAATATTAAGAAAATAATTCCACTAATAGAAAGAGCAAAAGAATATTTGAAGTTCGTGGAAGAATATTTTTGTTCTGTAGATAAGTTACTTGCTGGTACTCTAATGGCAAAACTCATGATCATGAAATTTGATGGATCGTGAAGTATGCAAAATCATATTATAGAGATGACTAACGTTGCAGCAAGATTAAAGATCTTAGGAATGACTGTTGCTGACTCCTTAATGCAATTAATTCTGAATTTATTACCTTCTGAGTATGGACCTTTTCATATTAATTATAACACTATCAAGGATAAGTGGAATATCAATGAATTATCCCATATGCTTATTCAGAAGGAAACAAGGCTGAAGAAATAAACTAGTCATTCTATTAACTTCATAAATCAAGAAGCTAATAAAGGATACAAGAAGAAAGCCAACAAGTTCAAGAAAAAAAAGAAAATACCTACTAAAGATCTTCAGGTTGAAAAGAAGGAACAAAAGCCAGATATGTATCATTTCTATAAGAAAGTTAGACATTATAAGAAAGACTGCTTGAAATATAAAGCTTGGGTTGAAAAGAAAGGTAAACCTAATATCTTTGTATGTTTTGAATCAAACTTAACTAAAGTTCCTAATAATACTTGATGGCTTGGTTTTAGCATTATCACTCATGTTTCTAATTTAATGCAGAAATTCCTTTCGATCTAAACCAAAAATCTAGTTGAAGACTTTATGTTCATGAAAAATCATATGACGATTTTGATTGAAGACACAGGCACTTATGGTTTGATCTTGGATACTGATTATCATTTAAATATATTACAGATAGCTTATGTATCTTCAATTTTTAGGAATTTAGTTTTTCTTTCGAAACTTGATATTTTTGGATTTAATTTTAGGTTTGGACATAGTTATTTTAGTTTATATAAAAATACTTCTTTTATTAGTTCTGGAGTATTTATTGATGGTTCATATAAATTGAAACTTGATAATCTTTTTACTGAATTTTTTCGTACTATACATCATAATTCTAGAGTAAAGCATAGTTTACTGAATGAAAATTCTGCTTACTTGTAGCATAAATATTTGGATTATATATCCAAAGAAAGATTAGAAAGATGAGTAAAGAATGAGATTCTTTTGAATCTAGATTTTACTGATCTTGGTATATATATATAGATTACATCAAAAAAAAGTAAACTAAACATAATAAGAAATGTACCATAAAAAGTAGTCAGCTTCTTGAAATTATACACACCAATATATGTGGATCTTTTGATATTTCATCTTTTAGTGGAGATAAATATTTTATCATTTTTATCGATAATTTTTTATATTATGATTTTATCTATTTACTTCAAGAAAAAACTCAAGTAATGAACGCCCTTGAGGTATTTGTTAAAGAGGTTGAAAGGCAATTAGATAAAAAGGTGAAAATTATAAGATCTGATAGAGGTGGTGAATATTATGGAAAACATAATGAAATAGGACAATGTCCAGATCCATTTGCAAAATTTCTCAAAAGATATGGTATATGTGCACAATACACTATGCTAGATACACCTTAGCAAAATAGTGTAGTTGAAAGATGAAATCGGATATTAATAGATATGGTTAGAAATATAATAAGTAATTTCTCATTATCCAAATTATTATGGATATATGCCCTTAAAACCACTATGTATTTATTAAATAGGATTTCTAGCAAGGCAGTCTCAAATTTTTTTTTTGAATTATGGACTGAAAGAAAATCTAGTTTAAAGCACTTTCATGTTTGGGATTACGTAGCAAAAGCAAAAATTTATAATCCACATGAAAGAAAATTAGATTCTCGAATGATTAGTGATTACTTTATTGGTTACCCAAAAAAATCTAAAAGGTATAAGTTTTATTATCCAAACCATAGTCCAAAAATTATTAAAATTAGTAATGCAAGATTTATTGAAAATTATGAAGTTAGTGGGAGTAATGAACGAAACGGTGCGAAAATAAAAGAAGTCAGGATAGATATTTCATTATCCATAAGTGTTCCTTCATCCATACCTACACAAAATATTATGTCTAATAATGAACAATAATTAAATAAAGAATTATCCCATGAAGGAATTTATTCAAAAATGTCTGATGTACCTGAACCATAAGAAATACCTTTAAGAAGATCTGAAAGAAAAAGAAGATCAGCTATTCTTGATGATTATGTGGTGTACTTACAGGAGTCAAATTTTGATATTGGAATTAATAAAGATCTGGTTTCATTTTCATAAGTCATAAAAAATTCTAAGTTCGATATATGAATTGATGCCATGAAAGATGAGTTAAAATCTATGAAAGATAATAAAGTCTAGGATCTTGTTGAATTACTAGAAAGTTTTAAATGAGTTGGATGTAAATGGATCTTTAAGACCAAGCATGACTCGAATGGTAATGTCGAATGATATAAAACCAGACTTATTGCCAAGGATTATACTCAGAAAAGAGGCATTGATTATAAAGAAACATTTTTACCAGTTTCAAAGAAAGACTTATTAAAAATTATTATGACATTGGTAGCTCATTATGATTTAAAGTTACACCAAATGGATGTGAAAATAGTCTTTCTTAATGGAGAATTAGAAGAGAAAATTTATATGGATCAACCTAAAGGTTTTTCGAAAAAAAAAGGTCAAATGGTGTGTAAATTAAAGAAATCAATATATGGACTAAAACAAGCTTCTAGACAGTGGTACATCAAGTTTAATGATACCATAACATCTTTTATATTTAAAGAAAATGTTGTTGATCGGTATATATACCAAAAGAACAGTAGGAGCAAGTTCATATTTTTAGTTTTATATGTTGATAACATTTTGTTTGCTGCTAATGATTTAAGTATATTACGTGAGACGAAAAATTTTTTCTTAAAGAATTTTGAAATAAAAGATATGGGAGAGGCATCGTATGTGATAGGAATAGAAATATTCCATGACAGATCACAAGGTATTCAAGGATTGTCTCAAAAAAAATATATCGAAAGAATTCTAGAGAGATTTAATATAGATAAATATTTAGCCGAAATTATCCCAATATAGAAATGGGATAAATTCAGTCTCATGCAATATCCAAAGAATGATGTAGAACGAAAGAAAATAGAATCAATCTCTTATGCTTCTATTATGGGCAGTTTAATATATGTGCAGACTTGTACAAGACCAGATATCAATTTTGTAGTTGGGATGCTAGGTAGATATCAAAGTAATTCTGGTAAAAAATCATTGAAAAGCTACAAAAAAAGTCTTGAGATACCTATAAGGAACGAAGAATTATATGCCCATGTATAGAAGATGCGACTACTTGGATCTGATCGGATACTTGGATTCAGACTTTGCTAGATACACTGACAGTAGAAAATCCATATATAGTTACCTCTTTATATTTGCTTAAGGAATAATATCATGAAAAAGTGCTAAAAAGTCTATCATTGCTTTATCCACTATAGAAGCTAAATTTGTGACATATTTTGAAGCCACAATTCAGACATCATGCTGTGGAACTTTATTTTAGGACTTGGAGTTGTCGACATCATTACCAAGCCGCTAAAAATTTATTATGATAATTCTATAGCAGTATTCTCCTCTAAAAATGATAAATATTCAAAAGATGCAAAATACATGGAGTTAGAATATTTTATTATTAAGAAGGAGGTTTAAAAACAAAGAGTGTCTATTGAACATATTGGAACTGATCTCATGATAGCAGATTCGTTAATAAAAAACTTGCAATCGAAGATATTTAAAGAACATATACATAGAATAGATCTTGATTGTATTAATGAATAATGTATTAATAATGTTTTTGACATTTTGAGTTCAATAAAGTATTTTCTAATTTATATAAATAATTTTTTTATTTCTTATGATAGTGTACATATAAATTATATTATTTTTTAATCATAATAGGAAAAGTCTCTATGAGATATTATTGTGAACCATAATGAAAACATATATATATATATATATATATATATATATATATATATATATATATTTATCTTATTGACCTAGTATATTAAATTGCAAGTATTATGGTGTATGGAAGGAAGTATGCTAATTAAATGACATATGACCACCATAACTTATATTTAGTAATTTACCATGCTAAGGTAATTATGATGAATATTAAGAAAAAGATTTATTTCATTATAAATGCTTAAGGTTCATATATAATGTTATAATCAGGTCAAGTGGAAGAATGTTAGAAAAATATCCCGATTAAGTAGCCGATTTATCATAGACTTTAGAATTTGAATTCTAACAATGGTCAACTTGAATTCAAATAAAATTTAAATCTCATCTGATTACTTGATGGAAGTACCAATAACTGTCTATAAATAGAGGTTCTATCCCTACCCATGAGAAAGACGTAGAAATTTCATCATTATTGCTACGCTATAAGAAATGGAAGAAGGAAGAGAAATCGATCTGCAGGTAGAAAAATGACTCCTTTTCTTTCTACATCAAATTCTTCCACATGAAGTATTAAGATCATGAAACTCTCTTTATGATCATGAATTTAATTGATATTCTTGATCTAAAGCATGTGATAAGTGGTAAAAATATACTAATAAAAGTATTAAATTATAAAATAAATTAATTTATTTTATTAAAAATTGATACTTTATTAATCTTATTTAGGAAAGAAGGCCAGCAATGTGAAGATCTTATTTTTCTAGTTCTGATGAAAAAAATTTCAGACAAAATGGACTTCAAACGATCCCAAAATCAAATTTCAAAAAAAAAAATCACCGATGCAACGTTGACGTCAGGATGACGTCAGCATTTTTCGCGGCGCATGATGGACCATCTAAAGGATATTTTGGAAATTTCACAGCAAAAGGTGCGCTTTGATTGGTTGAAGAACGCGTCGGTCCATGCAACACCGGGCTCGCGCACGGTCTACGGAGGGCAATTTGGGAATTCTGGTTGATCCAACGGGTGGTTCTCACTGAAGATTGATCGGACGGCCGAAAAGAAGGCGCTGATGGATGGCATCCGTAGCTCCCGATCGAGATCCAACGGCTGAGATTCATTCCAACATAAAACTAAAGATCTGAAGGCTTCTTTCAATGCGATCGGACGGCCCAGATTTGATCCAATGGTCGATCCAACGGCTGGGATTAAATTCAACTTGATCTGGGTTATTTTAAGGGATTTTTGAGTGATTTTTGGATCGTTTGATCACCATCCAACGGCCAGAATTACTCAGATCCTAATTTGAGTTATTTTGGGAGTCTTAAATCTAGTTTTTAATGGATTTTGGAGGAAAATCAAATTCTTTATCTATAAAAACCTATGGTTTTTGTGAAAAAAATATGAATTACAAAGAGACAAAGAGAGAGACGGAGAGAAAGAGAGAGAGGGAGAAAGAGAGAGAGAAAGAGAGAGGAGAGAGATAAAAAAAGTGATTTGTGAGAAAATCAAAAAGAATTTTTGATTTTTCTTCGACGATCAAGACATCGATCAAGGAGCCTCTTCTTCTTCGCCAAGTTCTCCACATCAAGAGCAGCAGACAATCAATTTCAGTAATCAAACAGTCTAATTTCTCTATGCTTTTTATTTTATTTGCTGTTTTTGAATTTGTTATCATGAACTAAATTTTATTTTACTAAGGCTAAGGTGTAGCCACTCTTTTGATGCAATATTCAGTATGATTTATTTTTAAATTTTATTCATGAGGAGTATATAAATCTGATCTTAATGCTTTTAGATTACTGGCCATCTTCTAATTGATCTGATGAACATAGATGTTACGGACCAAGTACATCTATGTTAATGCTTCTTGATTATATACCTTGTATTATGAATCAAATTAGAATTCATATGCATGCGAAAATTTTAGTGCGCTTTGGATGCAGCGTATTTTAATTAGAGGAATTTCACAAAACCTAATGCATTAATATTTATTTAAATTACACCTGGACCAAAGGATAATTAATAAATATTAATAGTTTTGCTATGCCTGGACCAAAGGATAGTGAATAAATTAGGAGACTCCACCATCACATGAAATAAAATTAATCTAAAAAATCTAAATATTGTATTGACTGAGTTGGTGAACCGATTGCCTTAGTAATCCATTGCTCTTGAATTTAAAACCCTAATAATTTACACTCTCTCTATTTAATTAAAAACTTTTAATTATTTTTTTTTATTTTCTTTAATTTCTTATTCTCATAAATCGATCTTCTAAATAAAGCATAGGAAAGAGCTTTTCAGTACTTATTTTTCAATCCTCTAGGGACGATACTCTACTCATTCACTTTATTACTTGATCGACTGGTGCACTTGCCATAGCTATAAATTAGCACGCATCAAGTTTTTGGCATCGTTGCCGGGGATTGTGTCTAAAATAATATTAAAATTTTGATCCTAGCTTTACTTTAAAAATTTATTTTTAATTTTTATTATTTTAAAAAAAAAAATTTAGTGCATGACACGTACTGGACATAGTAACTTACTACCTTTAGATCCAGAAATTGAAAGGAACCATTAGAAGACTACAACAAGAGAGAAACATGGCAGCTGAAGATCCTAACGACATCAATCTAGGAGTGGATATGGCGACTGAAGGACAGCATGAAGCTATTCGACCAGTACATCATCCATTAAATGATTACATCACACCATCTGTAGCCGATGCAGCTTCGAGCATCAGGAGACCGCCTGTACGAGCAAACAACTTCGAAATAAAATCGGCGATGATCCAGATGATTCAATCAACTGTCCAATTCAGTGGACACATGCATGATGATCCGAATGCCCATATTTCTAATTTTCTTGAACTTTGTGATACTTTTAAAATTAATGGGGTGTCGGATGATGCTATTAGATTAAGGTTATTTCCTTTCTCTTTATGGGATAAAGCTAAAAATTGGCTTCATTCTCTTCCTGTAGGTTCTATCACAACTTGGGATGTCCTAGCCCAAAAATTCTTAGCCAAGTACTTTCCACCTTCCAAAGACTGCTAAGATGCGCAACGATATCACTTCTTTTATGCAGATGGACATGGAGACACTATATGAGGCTTGGGAGCATTTCAAGGAACTGCTGAGGAGATGTCCACATCATCAACTATACCCGTATGGCTTCAGGTACAAACTTTCTATAATGGTTTATCTCCTACTAATCGATTCTATGATTGATGCAGCAGCAGGAGGAACCATTAATCAAAAAATGGAGGAAGAAGCCTTCGATCTGATCGATGAGATGGCATCAAATAGCTATCAATGGCAGACAGAGCGCATGATGCCAAAAAGACTAGCAGCTGTGCAGGGAGTAGATTGCGTGCCAACCTTTACTAGCTGAAATTGCAGCCCTTAGAGCCGAAGTCAACAACTTAAAGGGAACAGCTATGCATGTTCAGAGCATTACTTGTGACCTGTGTGGAGGAGGACACGATACGAGCAATTGCCAGACAGGTAATCCTTTTGCTAAAACAACTGATACAGCTAATTATATTGGATAATTTTTTCAGGCCGCAACAAAACAATCCCTACTCCAACACATACAATCAAGGGTGGAGGCAGCACCCAAATTTCTCATGGAGCAATCAAAATGCAGCACAACAGCCACCCCCGGGATTCCAAGTACCTGAAAAGAAGTCCAACATGGAAGAGCTGATGGTCAAATTTATGCAAAACCAAGAAGCAACTATAAAAAATTTGGAAGCCAAACTTAGGCAGGACCAAACAGCAGCAATTCGAAACTTGGAGATGCAAATAGGTCAAATGGCTAAGATAATCTCCGAGAGACCTCAAGGATCCTTGCCAAGCAATACGGAGACAAATCCAAGGGAGCAAGTCAATGCTATCACCCTAAGAAGTGGTACAAAGCTGGAGGAGCCACATCAAAAGAATGAGACTGAAGAGCCAACTACAAATAAGGAACCATCAACTAAAATTCGTCAGTCACCAAAACAACCAGCAGATGGATGGTCTCCAGGTATACGGTTTGCTGATCCAAATGTGAAGCCCTACGTGCCGCCACTACCATTCCCAGAGAGACAAATACAGCATCCAGATAAGAAATTTTCTAACTTTTTCAAAATTTTAAAGAATTTACATATTAATATTCCTTTTGTAGATGCTATTACTCAAATGCCCAGGTATGCCA
Source organism: Cocos nucifera (assembly GCA_006176705.1). Lineage (NCBI taxonomy): Eukaryota > Viridiplantae > Streptophyta > Magnoliopsida > Arecales > Arecaceae > Cocos > Cocos nucifera. Next base: position 118,230 of record QRFJ01001386.1, on the reverse strand, counting down.
AGTTTCTCAAAGAAATCTTAACAAATAAGAAAAAGCTGAAGGAGCATGAGAGAATAAATTTGAATGAAGAATGCTCAGCAATACTTCAAAATAAATTACCACAGAAGCTAAAAGATCCAGGGAGTTTTACTATCCCCTGCATTATTGGTGATTGTAGTTTTGATAAAGTTTTATGTGATTTAGGAGCAAGCATTAATCTCATGCCTTTTTCTATTTTCAGGAAGCTGGGTCTAGGAGAACCAAAGCCTACCACTATTACTCTTCAATTAGCCGACAGATCCATTAAATATCCAAGAGGTATAGTGGAGGATGTCTTGGTAAAGGTAAACAAGTTTATTTTTCCTGTTGATTTTATTGTTCTTGATATGGAAAGAAGATTATGATGTACCCCTTATTTTAGGGAAGACCCTTTTTAGCTACTGGAGGAGCTTTAATAGATGTTCAACAAGAAAAATTAATTCTTAGAGTCCAAGATGAACAAGTTACTTTTAATATTTTCAAAGATACTAAACATCCTGATGATAATCAAACTTGTTTTTCTAATTGATATTATTGACAATCCATTATATGAGAATTCTGTAGAAAATAGGTTTGAGACTATAAAAGCGAGCAATGTCAAATTGAAAGAAGACTCGATCAAACATGAAAGTATTCCAATTGAAGTGGCACCGGATTGATCCACTTTAGAACTCAAAGAAAGTCAAGCTGAAGACTATAAATCAGAACTACTAGATAGGTTGTTTCTTTTCTTTTTAGTTTTGATCATTTTTCTTTTCTTTTATTTTTTCAGTAATTTTGTTGTTGCTCTTTTACTGCTCTGGTGTGTATTTTCAATTTTGCAGAAAAATCAATGAGAAGCTCAAGCAAAATTTCAAAGCTCCAAAGAACCAGACTGAACCAAATCAGGTGTATTCCTTCCTATCCTTTATTACATCCTTTATTTTTCTTTCTCCTTTAAGACAATGTAGAATAAGTTTAAAAAAAAAAAAATCATGTGTCAAGAAGAAAATCTTGAGCAAGATAAACTGGATAAGTGATAAAAGATAGAATTATTTGCTAATGAATGTAATGAGTTAAAGAAGTAGATTAGTTGGTCAACTTTTAGCAGCCTACTTAGGTCATTAAAAGATTATTAGCACTTTTTATTGCACATGCACACTAACAAGGCAAAGTAGGTATTGATTATAAGGCCAACTGAGGATTCAATTATCACTAAAAATTGATAATTAATATACATTCTAATCAAAGAAACTTGAATTTAAGGAAAGAGCTACCTGCCTATAAATAAAGTGCAAAAGATAGAGTATATGTGGATTGCCCAAAGCCTAGTAACTGGGTCTCTGCACCTAGGTCAAGTGTGAAAATTCACGTAAAATGGTGAAGGAAAGGCCAGGATGCTCAGCACAGTAAAAAAAAAAAAAAAAAAAAAGAAAAGAAAAGAAAAGGCAGTGTGAAAGCTACCTTAATTCATGAGTATAAAATTGAGAATGTATAGAAAATTGACCAAAATAGGTGATAAGAGAGGATACTTTTGTTCTTTTAATTTAATACTGAAATGCTAAAGTTAGTCATCACGAACACAAGTGCTATAGATCTTTGATGTACTCTAAGAAAGTTTTTAATTGTATTGACTGAAAAATTTGCTTCTGAAGCTCAATGCTTAGTTAGCAGTATTTTCTAAACTTTTTGACCTTTAATCCTAGATTTTATCTTTGTGATGGATAATCTTATTGAAATATGGTATTAAATAAAACATTGCTAAGGGACTAGCAATGACTAAGTTGGGGGGTGTGATAAGTGGTAAAAATATACTAATAAAAGTATTAAATTATAAAATAAATTAATCTATTTTATTAGAAATTGATACTTTTATTAATCTTATGTAGGAAAGAAGGCCACCAATGTGAAGATCTTATTTTTCTGGATTCAGATGAAAAAAATTTCAGGCAAAACGGACTTCAAACGAGCCCAGAAATCGAATTTCAAAAAAAAAAAAAAAACCGTCGATGCAACGCTGACGTCAGGATGACGTCAGCATTTTTCGCGGCGCACGGATGGACCATCTGAAGGGTATTTTGAGAATTTTACATAGCAAGAGGTGCGCTCTGATTGGCTGAAGAACGCGGCGGTCCATGCAACACCGGGCTCGCGCATGGTCCTACGGAGGGCAATTTGGGAATTCTGGCTGATCCAACGGGCGGTTTTCACTGAAGCTTGATCGGACGGCCGAAAAGAAGGCGCTGATGGACGGCATCCGCAGCTCCCGATCGAGATCCAACGGCTGAGATTCATTCCGACATAAAACTAAAGATCTGAAGGCTTATTTCAACGCGATCGGACGGCCCAGATTTGATCCAACGGTCGATCCAACGGCTGAGATTAAATCCGACTTGATCTGGGTTATTTTAAGGGGTTTTTGAGTGGATTTTTGGACCGTTTGATCAACCATCCAACGGTCAGAATTATCCAGATCTTAATTTGAGTTGTTTTGGGAGTCTTAAACCTAAGTTTTTGATGGAATTTTGGGGGAAATCAAATTCTTTATCTATAAAAACCTATGGTTTTTGTGAAAAAAATATGAATTAGAGAGAGACAAAGAGAGAGACGGGGAGAAAGAGAGAGAGGAAGAAAGAGAGAGGAGAGAGATAAAAAAAAGTGATTTATGAGAAAATCAAAAAGGGTTTTTTTTGATTTTTCTTCGACGATCAAGACATCGATCAAGGAGCCTCTTCTTCTTCGCCAAGTTCTCCACATCAAGAGCAGCAGACAATCAATTTCAGCAATCAAACAGTCTAATTTCTTCTATGCTTTTTATTTTATTTGCTGTATTTTTGAATTTTGTTATCATGAACTAAATTTTATTTTACTAAGGCTAAGGTGTAGCCACTCTTTTGATGCAATATTCAGTATGATTTATTTTTAAATTTTATTCATGAGGAGTATATAAATCTGATCTTAATGCTTTTAGATTACTGGCCATCTTCTAATTGATCTGATGAACATAGATGTTACGGACCAAGTACATCTATGTTAATGCTTCTTGATTATATACCTTGTATTATGAATCAAATTAGAATTCATATGCATGCGGAAATTTTAGTGCGCTTTGGACGCAGCGTATTTTAATTAGAGGGTTTCACAAAACCTAATGCATTAATATTTATTTAAATTACACCTGGACCAAAGGATAATTAATAAATATTAATAGTTTTGCTATGCCTGGACCAAAGGATAGTGAATAAATTAGGAGACTCCACCATCATATGAAATAAAATTAATCTAAAAAACTGAATATTATATTGACTGAGTTGGTGAACCGATTGCCTTAGTAATCCATTGCTCTTGAATTTAAAATTCTAATAATTTACACTCTCTCTATTTAATTAAAAACTTTTAATTATTTTTTTTATTTTCTTTAATTTCTTATTCTCATAAATCGATCTTCTAAATAAAGCATAGGAAAGAGCTTTTCAGTACTTGTTTTCCAATCCTCTAGGGACGATACTCTACTCATTCACTTTATTACTTGATCGACTGGTGCACTTACCATAGCTATAAATTAGCACGCATCAGCATGCATCTAAAATATCAAAATTAAGATTTATATTTATAATTTATATCCATATTTTCTCAAATAATACTCTTGATAGCAGAGTGCTTTGGAATGATCATGTTTAGTGCAGATTATATTCCACTTATATACTATATTAGTGTCAATATACTTCTTGGTTAAGAGGATAACTAATCCATATAGCACATAATGACCTATACTCAATACAATTATTGTCCTTATTAATAATATATCATTTGGTCATGAATAAGTCTAAGAACCACATGATAAATCTCTTTTATCATTTTAGATATAGTTCTAAGGACTTTCATCATAACAATGAAGTTCAAATAAGAAGATATACAATCTTATGATGAAATATGTTAAATAACTTTTATTATTAAATAATTTATATATATTTATAAAAATAATCTCAATCATCTACAAATTAGATGATTGGATTTAGGACATATTTTCTAATATTGATATGGTTTAAAGGGTTGGAGGACTTCAAGGTGGGACTCGTCGCAACCAGTCATCTTGCCTACATAACCAGGTATGAAGACGGTCAAGATGCAGTTGGCCAACTATATCCAGACCTGGACTTGAGTCGCATCTCCCTTCCTAACTCTGACGAGGAAGGGTTCGATGGTGAGGACGGGTTGGCTGAAGCTAGTCCAATAGTTGATACATTGATCGAAGGAACGACTCCAGTTGTAGATGCTCCTACCAATGAAGCGGCTTCGATTGCCGAACCTACTCCAGCCTCAAAAGGAATTATTGTAGAACCTCCTCCAATTGAAGAAGAAATGGCATCGGTGATGGTGATCATCGATGCAGTAGCTGTAGATGGTTCAAATCATTGATCGGTTCTCATGTATCTTTTTCTTTTTATTTTTTTATTGTAATTCGGCTTCGGCTGATTTTTGTAAATACTTTCATATGAATGAAATGGACAAAATTTTTCCAGGTATTGTTGTTCTTATCTTCTTTATGATTTGCTCACCAAATGTCGGATTGGATAGTCAATAAGCATGCCATCTAATCGAATATTAATTGGTCGGACTTTAGACACAATTCTTTTTTGTTTGATAAATGGGAGCAAGCCGAATATCTTTCGATTGACTAGAGTCAAGTCGGCGTGGTTTTCATCAAGTGGGCATAAGGTTCCGCTCAACTTTGGTTGAGTTGGCATAATTTTCTATTTAGCTGTAGCTAAATCGACATGTCATCAAGTCATCTGATTATAAGTCGGTCAGAGCGATCCTTCAACTTTAAGTAGGTAAGTTGTAGGATCATTGTTTGTCGACCGATGATAGGTCGGTTATGTATGATATGTCATTGATCAGACATGACTTAGTTGAATTAAAAAGAAGTCGGATCCCGATCATTTCATTAAAACACTTGAACAACTTTATTGATAATACATCTTTAGATTATCCATGTTTTAAGTTCATGGAATAGTCATCCCATCAAGAGTCTCGAGTCAGTAGGCTTTCGGACAAAGTATTTCGATCATTTTATAAGGTCCTTTTTAATTTGGAGACAACTTTTCTTGATCTAGAGGTTTGAAAACTTCTGCTTTTCTCAGTACTAAATCTCTAGAAAGAAATACCTTTGGCTTGACCTTTGCATTATAATATTGGGCAACTCTCTGTCGGTATGCAACCATCCAAATTTATACTTCTTGCCAAACCTCAGGGAGTAGATCTAAATCAGCTCTTCTTGCCTCGAAGTTGCTTGGTTCGACATAATGCTCGACTCTCATGAACGGTAGATCGATTTTTATCGGGATTACTACTTCAGTCCCATATGCTAAATTGAATGGTGACTCTTCCATTGGAACTCAAGGGGTTGTCCATATATCCATAGGACCGAATGTAATTTTTCTACCCAAAGGCCCTTTGCATCATTCAGTCATGTTTTAAGTCCATGTAGAATCATCCAGTTCATAACTTTCACTTCACCGTTGGATTAAGGATGGCCGACAGATGTTAATTTATGCGTGATGTGAAACTTCGCACAAAAATCTCTAAGGTTTTAATTATTAAACTGACAACCATTATCAGTGATGATGGTATGCGATAATCCGAATCGATATATGATTGACTTCTGAATGAAATCTTTCATTTTGCTTTCGATGATTTATGCTAATGATTTAGCTTCTACTCATTTGATGAAGTAATCCACTGCAACCATCAAAAACTTTCTCAAACCAGATGTCGGAGGAAAAGGGCCAAGGATGTCCATTCTTCATTATGCGAATGGCCATGGTGCAACAATAAATGTCAGTTGGCTTACCGGTTAATATTGAATGTTGGCATACTTCTAACATGGGTTGCACCTTTGAACAAGATCGATTGCATTTTTCTTCATAGTCGGCCAATAGTGTCCTTATCATTGAATCTTGTAGGCCAAAGACTTGCATCCCAAGTGATTTTCGTAAATTTTTTCATGGACTTCTCGAAGGGCATAGTCGGCGTCAGTCAACCCCAAGCATTTGAGCAACGAAAGCAAAATTGATCTTTTATAGAGATGTCTATTCATCAGAATGTATTGTAATACAGTCCATCTAAGTTGTTTTGCTTCTGAAGGATTATCAGGCACAGTTCCATCGATAAGATATCGGATGATCAAATCCATCCAACTCGGCTCATTATTTATTTGTAATACTTCGTCGACTTTGTCGATACTCGATTGTTCAAGATATTCGATGAATGTTCAATCGAATAGATCGAATGATATTATCGTGAGTCAAGAAAGTGCATTGACTTGAGCATTTTTTATTCTTGGAATGTAAGAGATTTCAAAATATCCGAATGTTGACATGAGATCCTTGGCTTTCTGAAAATACTTTGCCATATTCGGGTCTTGGGCTTCATATTTGTCTCTGACATATCCAACTATTAGTTGTGAGTTGGTAAACACCTTCAGATTATTCATGTCGAACTTTTTAGTGATTTTCAAGTTGGATAGCAATGCTTTATATTCAGCTTGATTATTGGGAGCTTTAAAGTTAAATCGAAAGGCATATTTAGCAACAGTCTCTTCAAAATTAATGAGGATGAGACCGACTCCACTTTCTTGAGTGTTGGATGCTCCATCTATATGAAGTATCCATGTCAAATCATAGTCGATCTTAGATCTTTTCTTTAATTTTGATTTGCTATCGATGTCATCGACTTCTTGTTTCGGTTTCTCATCGATTGCGGTGCATTCGATGACAAAGTCGGCTAACACTTATCCCTTCATTGATGGTCGTGGACGATATTGAATATCAAACTCGCTGAGTTTAATCGCTCATTTTGCCATTCTGCCTAAAGTATTAGATCGATGTAGGATCTCTTTCAATGGTTGATCGGTTAACACTATGATCGAATGGGCTTGAAAATATAGTTGGAGTCACTGTGCTGAGATGATCAAGGTATAGATCAGCTTCTCTACTCTCGAATATTGGATTTCAGTATTATGAAGTACTTTACTAGTATAGTAAATCAGTTATTGAGTTCAATTTTCATCTTCTTGAACAAAGACCGAACTTACTGCTTCTATTGATTTAGCAATGTAGAGATACGATATTTTCCCCACTTCAGGTTTTGTAAGTAGTGGCAGGGACATCAGATATTTTTTCAAGTCTTCGAAAGACTGTTGGCATTCATCCGATCATGAAAAATTCTTCGCTTATCGTAGAGTCTTGAAGAAAGGTAGACATCTCTTAGCCAACTTTGAGATGAATTGATTGAGCGCGGCAATTCTATCATTCAACTCTTGTATTTCTTTTTTGGAAGTCGGATGTTTCAAGTCGATAATGATCCTTACTTTTTCTGGATTAGCTTCGATTCCACGTTGCGATACAAGAAATCTCAGAAATTTTTCAGCAGTTATGTCGAAAGCACACTTAGTCGGATTCAGCTTCATCAGATATCGTTGAAGTGTGTTGAAAGCCTCTTCTAAATCACGAACATCGTCGTTGGCCAAAGCACTTTTCAGCAACATGTCGTCAACATAGATTTTCATATTTTGTCTGATTTGATCTTTGAATACCTTATTGACTAGTCATTGATAAGTCACCCTGGCATTCTTCAAATTGAATGGCATTACTTTGTAGCAGTAAATGCCTTTATCAGTTACGAAGGCATGTGTTCTTCATCTTCTGGCGCCATTCGGATCTAATTGTATCTTGCAAAGACATCCATGAAGGTCAAGAGATGGTGTTCTGATATTGCATCAACTAACTGATCGATCTTTGGTAAAGAAAAGCTTTTCTTTGGACAAGCTTCATTTAAGTCGATATAGTCGATGCAAATTCACCACTTTCCATTAGCCTTTCTCACCATCACAATATTTGTAAGCCAATCAGGATAATATGCTTCTCTAATGAAGTCGGTAGCAAAAAGTTTATCTACCTCTTCATCAATGGCTTTTTGTCTTTCTGGGGTGAACGATCTTTTCTTTTGTCTCACCAGCTTAACTTTCGGATCAATATTCAAGCAGTGAGTTATGATTTCTATAGGAATGTTCGATTTGTCGGTTGCTAGCCAGGCAAATCTATTGACGTTCATCCTTAGCAAATCTATTATTTGATTCCATTCTTGCTCAGACAGTCGAGATCCAATCGAGATCATTTTTATTGGATCTGCTTCTTGTAAGGGGATCAGTATTAACTGTTCAGCTAGTTCCCCCTTTATTCATTTTTCATCTGATCTAGCTTATCAATCCTTAGAGGATCCTTTCATTTTGCTTCTTCGGTGGAGATCATAAAGTAACGCCATGCTAATTATTGATCTCCATGGATTTTGCTGACTCCTTATCGAGTAGAAAATCAGACTAATAGATGGAAGGTTGACATCATTGCTCTTAATGCATTGAGAGCAAATCGTCCAAGTAAGGCGTTGTAGGCCGAAGAAACCCGGACAACCATGAAAGTAGCGAGGATGGTACTTTATTGTAGTTCGATCCCTACAGTAAGAGGGAGAGTAATTTTTTCTTTCACATTAATTGTATCTCCAGTGAAATTGACTAATGGTGTTGAGATCTTTCAAAGTCGATCCGTCAATAGTCGCAGTTGAAAGAAAGTTGAGTAAAACAAGACATCTATCAAACTTTCATTATTTATAAGAATTCTTTTTATATCATAATTAGCTATCATTGCCAACACAATGACAGCATCATTATGGAGAGTTTGAATTTTTCATACATCATCATCCAAAAAAGAAATAGCATTATCTTTGCACCATTTCTTAGTCGATTCTTCTTCGGAAGTTGCCCCTTGTCCCTCGATCAGCTAGAAATCATGTTGATGATTTCCACTATCGATCGATTGTCATTTGGTTCTTTTGGTTGGTGCTGCGGCTGTTGATTGGTTGGAGTCGGTGCTGGACGATCGTGTCAATATTTGCCAAGGTATCCTCGGTGTATTAGATTCTCGATCCATTCCTAAGTTAGATGCACTGTTCAATATCATGATCATGATGAAACTGACAGTACTTCTTTCAATCGTAACTTCTTGACGGTGCTTTCATCAGTGGAGGGCATCGGACATATTCTGCTCCTTCATTTTTTATTAAAATTTATACCCGAGGAGCAGTCAACGGAGTATAGGAGTTAAATTTTGTGCTGAATATATTCAGCCTTAGACTCCATCGGGATGGTGAAGCTCTTTTGATGGTCGACTATCGACTTGATTCGGCAGGAGCTCCATTTTTCTTTTGTTTCTTTTTCTAACTTTTACCTTCTGCTTGGTGCTGGTTAGAAGTGGCTTCGTCTGCGTGGATATGCTTGAATGCATGCTCCAAAAGTTTAGTATAGATCCGAGGATGATTCTTATCCAGCGAATAGGTAAACTTGGATCTCCTCAGATCCCTTTTCATGTTCGAAATAGCCATATCTTCGTTGAGATCCTTGACCCTAAGCATGGAGGCATTGAAACGCGCTAGAAAATCTCGTAATGTCTCTCCTGAAGAAGAGACTATCGGATGTTCACGACATCCTTCATTTTGTCTAAAGTCTCGTAATCTTCCAACAGCTCAAAAAAATGGATGCTTCCTAGCTGCAGCCCAGAATACCAGGCTCGAGCAAATTTTCGAAGGATTTCCAAAAAGCCTTTACACAGAAGAGCATTAGAAGCCTCTTAGATCATCATGAGAGTTTTGTAACTCTCTAGGTGATCGATTGGATCTGTTGAGTCATCGTACGGCTCCACCTACGGTATCTGAAACTGACTCAGGATCGGTTCATCCATAATTCATCGAGAAAATGGAGGGGCTATGTGAATGCTAAGGTCATTGGGACCCCCAGATTACTCACCTTCAGTCGGATGAGTTGGCGGTTGATTTTCTTAAACTTTCATTCATGATCGTCAAGCCGCTGTTATTGTGAGAGGCTAAGGGGAGAATCTCTTGAAGAAGTCGACGATAGACGTAGTCTCTTTCCCTTGTGAATATTGCATTGAGGGAAAGGAGAGGCTGATCGTCGAGAATGGCGGGTGGCATGGTGTGAGTGCCGCGATGGTGATGCTTCAGAATGATGAGAATATTGGGTTGATCGTCATTCTGATGAAGGAGATGGAGATCACCATGGGGAGCGACGACTGTGCCTTGATGGCACCTTTGTCAGTGGTTGTTCTACCATCGGTTGCTGCTGTTGTTGCTAAAGGCTATGCACTGCCTCCATCAAGATCTTCATTTGCTGCATTAGCGCAGCGAGTTGTTGGGTTTGGGCGTCTGTCGAAATTGCCGAACGCGGGAGGCTGGACTCTACCATTGGAGGTGGAGGAGGAAAATGTTCTTTTTGATGGAAAGACTATCTGGTAGAGCCGGTGGAGTGCTGGGCACGTATTTTCGACATCTTTTTAGAATGATTTGCTTCCTTTTGCTCTTCCTACTTGGTGTGCCAATCTGTTACGGTCAATCCTCTGATGCGCCTATCGCCGGCCAAAGTCACCTGCAAAAAGAAGTCCGCACTGACCAGAAATATTTCTGGTGGGGATCTTCTGATGCTTAAGCCAGTGGAGGATTGGTGAACATGATAATCTGAATAGAGTTAGGCAGGATTTTAGCCCAGAACCTTCTTACCAAAGTACTTGCCTTACTTTCCTTTTATATGTGAGTGTAGTAGTAACTGTTTGTAACGGTTAAAAGTTATGGGATCCCACTTATTTCAGCATTAAAGGAGCAGTTAATGCCCACTAATTGATCATGAAAGAGCCGTTATACGCATTCTCCGCCAGAAATATAGCTCTTGCTGACCATATATCAATTACACCAATCATATATCGGTATCTGACGATCAATTGTTGGTTGACAGATTGACAGTCGAGAGTCGACGAGTTGATTGATGGCCGGTTGAAGGGAACCGATTGACAGTCAATGTGCCGATTAATAGTTGGTCTTCTGTAGGGCTTGTCCGACTTGTTGTCGCCCATTGCAAATCGGGAATTCATCATGGTTGTCATTTAGTCGGACGTGTCGACCTATGGCCAGCAAAGCTGATCATAGTTCATCGCTCGGTCAAGCCATTATCTCCAACTATTATCTATTTGTCGAACTCTTTATTATGACCCGCAACGAGTTGAGGCATGCACATGCCTTTCGAATTACACATCATGTTATATTGAGAATCATGAAAATCCAATTTTTTATAATTTTAATATTTAAATTAACAACTGCTTTTCCTCTCTTGTCTTAGTCTAGTAGTACACAATGAAAAAATGTATTAGTGTAGTATTCACATCCTTAGGTGATCAACCAAATCATGTACATATGTTTCAGGCCATGCCATTATGACATACTGCATTTCTTTTCAGCTATAGATGATGTACTACCTCATCTTTCTTCTCAAGTTTCACGACATAGGACTCACAAACCAAGATTTGGTTTTATGTTTCTGTGCTTGGAATTCACTTACAAAAGCAGTGCTGGTTATCTGATGTTTACATTATTCATCACCTCATGATATACTCATATGCATGCCAATGTTTATGTGCATGTGCAGACATAAGTGCAAGCATGTTTGTATGTGCATGCATATGTGTAGGGACACACGTGCACAAAAATAGACAAATCCAATGCTGTTGGATGATTCTTACCAAACAGTGAAACTTCAGAGGTTTTGAAATATCACCAACTTCACATTTGTCTTCAGCAATGCTAATATGACCATAAAAAGTGGAAATTGATTAGCATACCTAATATTCTTTGCACCCTAACAAACATATGGAATTTCTTGAGACTAATCGTTTTTCTACTCGAAGGATGAGGTCTCATGTTGTTCTCATTTTTGAATCTGTAGGTATATCCACTCTTTGCTGCAGTTGGTGTTGCTGTTGGTATGCGTGGCATGCAGTTGGTACGTAACATCACCACCAACCCTGAAGTGAGGTATACTTTCGTTCTTAATATTTGTTTCTAGGCCCTGGATCAGTATCTATTCTAATGGATGAAGCAAGCGGCATGTATTAAGAATCCAAGTCTCGATACCTTACCTACTTCAATAAAAATGCACCTACTCGTTTATGGCTTCCTTTATGATTAATATGTTGTACATCTCGAAGGCACAATAGTTTAAATCTCAATTATCTCATTCTTTTTGTTTCAACAACGTCCTTTTCTTTCAAATTTAGCAGATGTCCATTGACATAGGCTACGAGCTTCCAAGAATCTCTCCCGGTTAACATTAATTTATTTTGCTCCGAGTTTTCTGATAGAAGTTGGTTCGGGTTATTGGGAAGTGGAGGAGATTTAAGAAGGGAAATTGTTCGTATGAGTTTGATGATTTTGTGAGGCCAGATAAGCTATCGGCACTGTTAGATCCAGAAACATCATGTTGTTACCATGTCCATGTGTAGGGAATGCTATTTTCACCTTTGGATCAGGAAATCCAGGTATCTTGAATTGGTGACTTCTTTCCGATTGAATTTGCCTTTGCAACATCACATTGATCGAATATATAAGTTGTTTATATGCCTATTAGAAAACTTGGGAGTGCATTGTTGTTTTGCATAACTATGTGTACTTTAGATGAAGGAATTGGCAAATGACTTGCATTCACTTTTTTTTTCTTTTTTTCTTCTTTTTTTTTTTTAACGAGGTATCTAAAACATTGCTAAATTAAGTGGTTGCTTGGTTTTCATATCTAGCCTGACCATGTTAGATCTGGGCTATCATGGTCCTGTCTGGTAGATGAGAGCAAGGGAATGACGTCTACAGCTTGTCGATTTTTAATACTTCTGATATTTCTAATAAAATCAATCACTTTCTTGTGTTTTTAGAGCAGAAATGAAGGTAAAAGAACATATGATAGAATAACAATCCTATATTAATTTTGTTGACAGGGTTGCCAAACAAAACAGAGCTGCAGGAGTGCTTGATAATTTTGCAGAGGGAGAGAAATATGCAGAGCATGGCCTCCGAAAATTTCTCCGTAACAAGGCCCCTGAGATCATGCCCTCTGTGAACAAGTTCTTTTCTAGTCCAAACTGAGAGATCATTTTGGAAAGCTCACGAATCAAAATTTTTAATTTAATGATGTTGTTGCGTTGGAGTAGAACTTGTTTTCTTAACAGGGCAATTATGCTTGCAACAGGAGTTCTGTTATGATCTCTATAACATTTGTTGGGTAAAGTTGTCATTGAACTTATCTCTTTTTGGGTTCGATATATAATTGACTTTAAGTATTTATATGTCCCCATTCATTGCCTTTAGTTACAATTTGTCTGAGATTTAGATCTTGCTAAAAGTTATTTTTATTTGGTTACATATAACGAGGAAAAATCATGATTTCTACCACAGCATAGGTGTAAGCATGGTGGGTGTTAGTTTTTGCCATCTTGATTCTTATAATTTTGTTTGAATCCGCATTCGAGATTTCGGCAGTTATTCTATGTTGACTTGTTGCAATTTGTTTGATTCGACTTGGCTTGATCTAGGAAGATTTCGAGCTTGGTACATTAAAGATTTTATGTGATACCTTAAGCAGCCATTTTACCATCAAAAAAATAATATACATGTCTAGGAGAAGAACCCTCAATAATGAAGGGTGTAGTTTAAGTTCTCACATAAGGCAATTATTGGTGCAGAAAAATGTAGACGCCGGAAAGCTAGAGTTGAAGAAGAAAGGGTCGCCGTCGGGACCTATAAAATAAGTCCAAACCAGAGTTAGGGTGGCTCCGACAGAACCCTCCGATGGTCAAGTCAGCTCTTTGATCAACAAAAATGAAGTACTCAGCGAATTTTAGCAGGATTTTAAGCTTAGAGAGAAAACGTATTTAGAGGATCCCTTATATAGGTGAAGCTAGTAACAAACTGATAGTGACAATCGTAACTGCCTGGTAGTAGACCGTTCGGAATCACGTAGAGTTTGTTATGGAGGATGGTGTCCGTTATCGTGACGTGCTAGTCTGTTGGAAATTAATAGTTGAAGTTTGAATGAAACTATTATAGATAGTGAAGGACTTCACACCTCAGCAGTTTAGGGGAGGTTCGGACTTCTCTAAGGTCATCCGCACGTGGACGATATCCATTGTTTTGGGGGTTGATCTTGCGCAAATGTCGAGGTCCTCCAACTGTTTAGGCCTGCACGATTGATGCTCAAGATGTAAGGTGGCTAACTTGTCCGCTGAAAGAAATTCAGCGGACGACTGAAAGAAGTTCGTTTGGAAGACTTGAAGGAGTTCAAATAGAAGACTTGAAGGAGTCTAATCGGCTACTGGAAGAAATTCGTCTAGATCAAAAGTTGGCTGGTAGCTGCGATGGATGGACACAACCAGAATACTCTGATGAGTCTCGACTATTTCTCTAGAGTCCTTCCACTTTCAAGGTCGTCTGCGAATGAATAGTTATTTTAGGTTGAAGGTTGATAAGGATAGCAGGTTCACTGATTTAGAACTGCGGCAGGTTTTTAAGGAAGAAGTTCAGACTTATTTTGAAGACAAGGTCCCTTTGTCAACTCTGGATTGCACATTCAAGTTCTTGACATAGGAATGCCGGGATCCGCCACTCACGATAAGATATAGAAGCTCATCTAAGGAGAAGCTCTATCAGCCTATGATTCTTGTCATAAGATCCAACTGCGATGGTGAGATTCGGCTTGAAGAAGATTTGAATGGAAAGAAGTTTGGCCTTTCTCAAGGTCGGCTGGGCTAGGCTGCCCAAGGACTGGATACTTTGCACTTAACTACTTAGGCGATTGCTTTCACTGTCCAAGTTCGTCTGAAAGAAGTTTGACTGGAGGAGGTTAACTACTTATAGCGGAGGAATTCGGCTGCCTTTATTATTCAAGCTCGTCCAGATGAGGCCTGCAATGCCTTACGGGTTATGCAGTAATCTAAAAGAACTGACTGTCAAAATTGAGAATCATCCGACTTGCACAAGTTGGAGGTCGGCTCTCTCGAAGTGAATTGGAGCTAGAACTCATACGGGTCAAGGTTCGGTCATGGTCGCCACGTCAGACAGGACCATCCTAAGGTCGAGCATCTCGCTGAACTTCGACAAGAGTGAATTTATCATCAACACTAGTCCCCCCACTCTCAAGTTCGAAGTTCGAAAGAAGGAAGTACAAATATGAATGCCGAAGTTCTTTTCCATCTTCTCGCTTTCATAAGGCAGAAAGTTTTGATATTATCTGCAATGGTGCCGATGTTTCTTCAATATGGGATGATCCGAAAAGATAAATTTTGAAATTTCCACCGAAGAGGTGCTCGAGGTATGGCGTCATTAAGGCCCTGCCAGCCGCCATGATAAGTGGGATATGCATCCAACAAAGATCAAGCAGGAAGAACTCGCAATCATAACTGCGCTGGATCTCCCTCGGGTATTTAAATACTTTCCTTCCTTCCGGCGTCTTATTTCATTCTTCAGTTTTCTCTATCTTCCTAATCTCTGCCTTCCTACTGCCTGAGAGCTTTGATCCTTTCTGCGATTTCCTCTAGCCACAAACGCTTCTCGTTCTCTTCACACCTCGTCGGTTGCCTTCTTGCCATCTCGAACCATTCTAGGTTAGTGCCCAAACTTTCTCTTGGTTATTTTGTTACTTTTCAAACTCTGACCCTTCAATTTTTTTGAGAGGCTTCGCTCCATATTTTTTCTTATTTTTAAAATCTTTTTCAAGTTTTAGTTTGATCCGTATGTCTTCCGCGGGATCCTGGTCGATCGATTTCGGAAGCCTGGCCTACTTAGACTTGATAGACTTGGATCATAAGGAATTAGCTGATCCCATAGAAATACCTCATCCACCTTTCGTCTTTAGTACCATTTCTTGTTTACTTCATCTCGAGGATCTTTCTTTGATAAGGATCTATTATGGGATACCCTCGGAGTACGAACTAGAATTTTTCAGATCGAGCGGTCGAGCTTGCTCTCCTCTTCTAGGTCATTTTTATCTATACATCGAAGCTCTCCATGCCAGACTCCAACTTTCAATCTCATCTTTTGTTGTTGTCCTCTTTAGATTTTTGAATATCTCCTTTGTCTCCATAGTGCCAAACTCATTTAGGTTCATCATAGGATTTCTATCTCTGTGCATCATGGCCGAGGTCCGACCTACGATTTCTTTATTTCGAAACTATTTCACTTTCAAATGCCATCCTACCACCAAAAATTGGTGGTACATATCTTTTCAATTTGATAAGAAGGGATTGCTAAAGGGTGCCCCCACCTCAGTTTATAATTGGAAGGAGAGATTCTTCTTCGTCTCATGCCCCCTCCTAGAACTAGGGTTGCCCTCTTAGAAGAATTTGAGAGAATCGGTCCGTCGAGCTCCTAGACTAGAAAGGGAGGATCAAGACTCGACTAATAAGCTTAAAGACCACCGAGCTTCCCTCGTATCCAGTTTACTGGACGACCAGACCTTGTTTAACTTCGGACTTAGTCCCCATAATCCGGTAGGTAGATTTTCATATCTCAATGACTTCATCTTGTGCTCTCTTCTGACCTTAATCTTTATCGTTGTAGAGATGAATCCAGAAGAGCGAAACTACCTAACCCAGAGGATCAAGACCCTCAAAAGAAAGGGTGGTCATGGAGAAGAGCCGTCAAAAAGAGCCAAGGTTGGGAAAACAAGTTTGGCCACGCCGACTCAAACCTTGCCCACCCCGAAAGCCATCACGGCCGTGCCAAGCCCGACCTTGCCCGGCGACACCAACACCCTCGCACTCTTTGAGCAGGGAAGGGTAGCTGAAAAAAGAAAGAAGGTCGCCATCAGGAAGGTCAAGAGAAATGCTGGAAGGTCTGATGGTGATAGCTCCAGCCAGAAGTAGGATTCTCTGGACGACTAAAAAGTCATCCACACTTTGATGGATAGGAGCATCCTTCCCGATATCATAGAGAAGATGATCTGAAAGGACAATGAGGAACAATTCAAAGAATCTTTCGTGGCCTTCCTCAAGGTAATCGATCTCTTCTGAGTCTTGGTTGATTGTCGGTGTACTCCGGAGCCATAACTCTCATTTTATTGTTTGTAGTTGGGACATTATTTGTATACCCACTCAGAGATGGCGAACCTCCACAAGGACGAGGCTTAGAGGGCTATCCAAGAAGCCCAGGCGAAGATCAAGAAGGTTTAGGCTGAAGTTGAAGGTCTGAGAGAAGCTTCAAGGTCCCATTCCGTCGAGGTCGAGCACCTTCAAGGAGCACTACAGAGGGAGGAGCAAGTATCGACAGGGCTAAAGACCGCCTTGGCACTAGAGGAAGATAAATAGAGAAAGGCCAAGGAGGAAGTCGACACAAAGAAGGAGCGAGCTGTCGAAGTCTTCAAGTCCTCCAAAGCAATAGAGGATATCAAAATTGCCTTCGCCCAAGAGGTCTTTCTTGAAGGATTCGAGGTCTACATGAAGAGGGTCGCCAAGAGGTTCCCTGATATAGACCTTGACTTTTTAATTGAGGAGCCTGGTGATGAGGCAGAACCTTCCCACATTGATGCTATTTCTCTAGTTATCTGACCTGATGCCGAAACCTCCGATCCTACCGTGGTGATTCTAGAGCCTATTCCAGAATCAGGAGCCACCGAGGATGCATCAACCTCATCTGTTGTCCCACCTCCCAAGGTTGAAAATCTTTGATAGTTATATTTTTCTTTTTCTTTCATGTACTCGAAATATTTTGAGCAATGAAAATAAGTTTTCCTTTATGTCTGATGTCGCGACTTGTCTATTATCTAGAATTCTCCTACTGAAGGTAGTCATGACTCACCGCCACCCACCGAGGCCGCACCGCTGCCCCAAGGTCTCCCTCTGAAATCTATCATTAGAGACCTGTAGAAGGAGGTTCACCAAACTAAAGAAAAGTTGAAGAAGATAAGGGGCAACTTCAAAAATTGAAGAAGCATTATTTGAAAGCTACGATTGAGATCACTCACCTTCGACAAGTCCATAAAAAGAATTTTATGGACTACATAAAAAACAAGCATCTTCTAGCCGAAGAGTTGGAATGGATGAAGAAGTCTGATAGTGAGAAGATCTGGGTTTTGTCTACCCAAGTCAGTTCCCTCGAGGCCGAACTCTGAAACTGAAAAAAAAAAATTAGGCAATTGGAGAGTGGCTTAGCCCGGGGCCAGAATCAAGCTGAGTTCGATTGAGATTGATCGAAGAAGTTTTCTGACCTCCAAGCATAGCTAAGTGACGTCGAGCAATTGTACAATTCCCATCAGGCTAGTTGGTGTGAGGAGATCAAGGGTTATAAGAGGAAACTTAATAGGATGAACTCCGAAGTTGTACGACTTCAAAAATAGTTGGTGGACAATGCTCAGATCGGCCCAAGTGTGCATCTAGACAAAGTCGCCACTTTGAAGGATGCTCTTGAAAATTTCACCGTAAAGTTTGAGGATGCAAAGAAAAAACTTTGTGATCAAAAAGTTCAGATGGTCTACCAGGAAAGCTTGGTGAAAGATGTCGAAGCCGAATCGACGATTCTTAGGAAGGGGTTGAGAGAGATGGAGGAAGAGTCGCGCAGGTGGGAGAAGATGCTGAGGGAGAGCCTGGCAACGAGACAGAAGCTTAAGGAGAGAATAGAGGGCTTGGAGCACTCCCTCGCAATGGCTGGGGTTGGTAACCCAAAGTTCAATTCTAAGTAGGACATCATTTTTCTCTCTCTTTTTTTTGTAACCGATCCTACCAATTCATGTAACGACCTTTATTTTTAATGAGATGAAACTTCTTTCATTTATCTATGTTTCACTTTAGCTAGTTGCTTGCTAGTTTACTTTATTTTCTTGTTGTGTCTGATCTCGATGTCATCCTGAATCATAGTCCTTACTCTGTACCCTGGGTATCCATTTTTTTATTTAAGAATCGAAGACCTTCGCTTTCCTATAAGATCTTTATCCACATTAGGACGAGGTTTACCTCCTATTTCTAATATGGTTGGCTATTTTTCTTGTTAGGATAAGATCCTTCTCCTGTTTCTAACAAGATTGCTGGGGCATAGAAGAGCCGTTGGGAGGATCTCTCCCTAGCATCACCGATTTAGGAACTGGAGGTCTTCATCTTTGTTGTGATAGGGTTAACCTCCTATCTAGAATAACTAGAGGACTTCACTTCATCCTTGCTATGATGAGGTTAACCTCTAGTCTAGAATAACCGAAGGCCTTCACTTCACCCTCGCTACAACGAGGTTAACCTCCTATCTTAAATAACTAGAGGCCTTCATCCTCGCTATGACGAGGTTAACCTCCTATCCTAGATATAATCTTCTATCTTAACTAATCAGAGGCCTTCACCCTCACTATGATGAGGTTAACCTTCTGTCTTAGATAATCGAAAGATTTCATCCTCGCTATGATGAGGTTAATCTTCTATCTTAAATAATCAGAGGTCTTTATCCATGTTAGGATAAGATTCTTCTTCTATTCCTAACATGGTTAGCTTTATCTAAGGATGAAGTTCGAAAAGTTATTTTCTGTCATCATAGCTTTACACGAAGGATGAAGATGTTAAAGTAAAAAAATTTTATTAAAATGAGATCATCGATAGCACATTCATAAATTTTTTGAGTTTCACGATCATGGGAGTGCAGTTTCTCCATCCTTGGTGGCTCTAGCTGTGGTAGTGCTCTCGATCGATCTTTTCTTCCTTCAAGCTGATGTTGAAGAAATCGATCGAACCGATCTTATCTGATGAGCTCCTCAATCTCATCTTGGAGTTGAATGTATTCTTCTATATTGTAACCATGGTCATGATAATAGAGATGGTACTTATTTGGATTATACTTGCCAGGATAGGTGCACATCCTCTCTGGCCTTGGCAATTGCTTCTTGATCTCCATCAGTACTTGAGTCTTTGGAGCGTTGAGGAGGGCATAGTTGTGGAACCTTCTGGGAAAAGAGTTCCATCGTGCCCTTCAATCAGGACTTCTTTGTTGACGAGCTCAGGGAGGAGTCCGAGCTCGTTTATGCTCAGGAGCTCTGGAGCACGGTCGAGCTTCACTTGGCTTCTCATCAGCAACGGACTTGCTAGATTCACCCATTTGTCGCTCTCCCACGGCCTCATCATCTTTCAGTTTGAAGGCCTCCTCAGCTTGGGCATAACCCTCAACTTACGCCAGCATATCAGCAAAATCTCTGAAATATTTTCTCTTTAAGAAGGACAAAATATCATTCTTTTGAAGACCATCCTTCAACATGATCATGGCTATAAATTGATCCAAGTTTCGAACTTTTGGTGCAGAAGCATTGAAGCGACTAAAGTAAGCTCGGATAGACTCTCCTTTCTTCTGCCTTATGTTGATGATGGAGTCTAAGCCTCATCTTGAACGTCGGTTGCTTATAAAATGAGTCATAAACTGATGGCTCATTTGATCGAAAGAAAAAATCATACTCAACTTGAGGCTCGAGTACCAGTTTCCTGCTGCTTTCTTCAGGATAAATGAAAAAGTTCGATACAAAATGACATCTGGTGCACCATGAAGTAGCATCATCATCCAAAAGGTCTCAAGATGATCGATTGGATTCGAAGCTTCGTCATAGCTCTCAAATTAAGAAAGCTTAAAGCTCGACGAAATGAGCTTTTGCATGATTTGCAGAGAAGAAAGAGGGTCGGTGCAAACGTCGTCACTGTAGGCGAGAGGAGCGTGACAAAATTTCTCAATCCATTGATTCATTTCTTAAAATTTTTGATCGAGCAGATCTTCTCGATCATGGATCTCATGGGTTCATTAGCTGAAGAAAGGTAGGGATCTCCTAGGGTAGAGTCATGAGTAGAGCAGGGACTCTCTACCCACTGCTTCCCCTTTCCAGGGGCCACCGGATGGCTCGCCCAGGTGGGGCCAGCCCACACCAGTTCCTGGTACTCCAGCGAGGGTTTTCCTAGTCAGACTGGTGCCAGAGGTCGCTGCATGACCTGCACCACTTCGGTGATGCCCTAGACCTATTGGATCAGCAAGTTGAACTGCTCCACGTCCACCACTGCCATCAGTGGAGGAGCCTGTGTTGCTGAAGATGAAGTTGGAGGAGGCATATTTGGTCAAGATCTGGTTGTGGAGGCAATAGACCGCCTGGTCGATGCCTTTCTGGGTGGCATCTTGGTGAACTGATTGGAGAAGAGGAAGAAGTCGAAGCAGAGTAGAAATTCGGCTGAGTGCTCCTTTAAGAATAAGGGATAAGGGTGCCCTTCCTCTAGCGTCAATTCTATTGGTGCAGAAAAATATAGATGCCAAAAAGCTGACTTGGAGAAGAAGGGGTCGTCGTCGAGACCTGCAAAATAAGTCCAAACTAGAGTTGGGGTGGCTCCAATAGGATCCTCTAACAGTCAAGTCAGCTCTCTGATCAATAGAAATGGAGCACTCAGTAAATTTTAGCAGGGTTTTGAGCTTAAAGAAAAAAATATATCTAAAAGATCTCTTATATAGGTGGAGCTGATAACAAATTGATGGTGACAGTCGTAACTGCCAGATGGGTCGTTCAGGATAACGTAGAATTTATTATCGAGGGTGGTGTTCATTATCATGACATGCTAGTTTGTTGGGAATTAATAATTGAAGTTTGAATGAAACTGTTATAAATAGTGAAGGACTTCACACCTCAACAGTTTAGGAGAGGTTTGGACTTCTCTGAGGTCATTCGCATGTGGACTGATATCCACTATATTGGGGATTGATCTTGCATAGATGTCGAGGTCCTCCTGCTATTTAGTTCTGCTCGATTGATGTTCAAGATGTAAGGTGGCTAACTTGTCCACTGAAAGAAATTCAGTGAATGTTGATCCATTAATTGATTTTGATGATTCTAAAATATTGAGTATAAATTATATTAATCATGTATTTAAAGAATGTATGTAAAATTTTTTAAGTATCCAAAATGAAGAATTTACCTTAAGGACAAATTCTCTTAAGAAGCCATGCTAAAATACTTAAAAAAAAGAAGTTCTCATAAATTTGGATGGCTCATTACAAAGAAAATGAAAGAGGAAGAAATAAATATCATTTAGAAGATTTAGGATTAAGAAATTCAAGTTTGAAAGGTCAAACAATGAAAGAAAATAAAATTAAAAAGTTTAGAGCTGACCTACCCAAGAATAGAGCAAGCTCTGGCACAAAATAGAATTAATACTTTGATTTGGCATGCAGTCGAGCCAACTTGATTTGGATCCGAGCCGACTATCTTAGAAAAGCAGAAGATTAGTTTTGAAAAACTATTGATCGAGTTGATCCGATTTTCGATCGAACTGGCTATCTCAGAGTGGCAAAAGACTTATTTAGAAGTTCTACTGGTCGAGCCAATCAAAGCTCCGATCGAGCTGGCTATCTTAGATCAACAGAAAATACTGTTTTTGTTGATTATCGATCGAGCTAGCTTGATACAAAATTGAGTCGGCTCTCTCAGAAGGACAGAACGATGCTTTGCATAGAAACTATACTTGAGCCAACTTGAAGCATGAATCGAGCCAGCTCGACGGAGTCTGACAGACGCAATGGTTAGTTTCTGCCACCTCTCCAATGGCTCTTTTTCATCTCCAACGGCTATTTCAAGGCTTTCAATAACTAGAATTGATCCTCCAATCATCATCAAGAATATAAAAGGCTAGAGAAATATTTGAAAAGTAAGATCAAGAAATTTTAAAGTAAAATCATTTTGGATTTAAGAGGTTTTTATTGCACATCAAAAAGAGAGAAAAAAGAGAGGAACTAAGCTTTAATTTCAGAGGGCATTTAAGAGTTATCTTTCACAACATCTCAAGCAACCTCTCAGCATCATTTGAAGAGAAGTGAAGCTTCAAAAGAGCACATATTCAGCCACTTTTTTGAACTTCAAAAGAGTTCTTTTTTTGTTTTTATTTTTGTGCTGAATTTTTATATTTGTATCTTTGTTTCTTTACAAATTTTTTTGAAAGAAAAAACTTGGGGTATAGGCTAGTCCAAGCCGGTAATTGGATGGTATAAAGGTTGTGGTTGATGCTCCTAGGTTAAAACCAACTGGGTTGATAGTGAATCCGAAAAAACTATCGGTATAGGATTGTGGTTGGTGAGCCCGGCAAAATCAACTGAATTTATTTGTGATCCTTAGTCAAAATAAACGCATTATAATCTAAAAATTATAGTGGAACTCCCAAGAGGATATCTTGGGGAATGGACATAAGAGCAGATTACTCCGAACTACTATAAAATCTTTGTTCTTTCTTTACTACTTTACATATCTTGCATGCTTTAAATTACTAATCACTTGCTGATTTGGTTTTACTCTTGCTTAAGTTCATTCTGTTGCATATATTATTCAATTTTATTAAATTGAATTAAGTTAAGGTACATACTTGTTTAGAGTTAATTTTGGCCAAACTTTTATAAACCTAATTCACCCCCCTTGGGTTGCTATCTCTGGGCAACAGCGGATGACTGAAACAAGTTTGTCTAAAAGACTTGAAGGAGTCCAATTGGCTACTGGAAGAAATTCATTTAAATCAGGAGTTGGCTGGTAGCTGCGATGGACGGACACAACAATAATACTTTCGCGAGTCTCGACTGTTGCTCTGGAGTCCTACCACTTTCAAGATCATCCGTGAATGAATAGCTGTTCTGGGTTGAAGGTTAATAAGGGCGGCAAGTTCATTGATTTAGAACTGCGGCAGGTTTTTAGGAAAAAAGTTTGGACTTATTTTGAAGACAATGTCTCTTTGTCAACTTTGGATTGCACATTCAAGGTTCTTGACGCAGGAATGCCAAGATCCGCCACTAGGGATGAGATAGAGAAGCTCGTCTGGGGAGAAGCTCTCAGCCTGTGATTCTTGTCGTAAGATCCAACTACGATGGTTAGATTCGGCTTGAAGGAGATCTGAATGGAAAGGAGTTTGTTCATTCTCAAGATCGGCTGGGTTGGGCTGCCTAGGGACCGGATACTTTGCACTTAACTACTTAGGTGATTGCTTTCACTGTCCAAATTCATCTGAAAGAAGTTCGACTGGAGGGGGTTAACTGCTTATAGCGGAGAAATTTGACTGTCTTTATTATTTAAGCTCGTTCGAGTAAGGCCTGCAATGTTGTGCGGGTTACGTGTTAATCTGAAAGAGCTGACCATTGAAATCGAGAATCGTCTGGCTTGCACGAGTTGGAGATCAGCTCTCCCGGAGTGAATTAGAGCTAGAACTCATACGAGTCAAGGTTCAGTCACGATCGCCACGTCAGACAGGACCATCCCAAGGCCGAGCATCTCGCTAAACTTCAGCAAGAGCGGATTTATCATCAACAAATAATCATAGGCATATAAAAAAACTATTGCTTGTTCAAATCTGCCACAATGTTAAGCAATTAAGGTATCTTCCTAATTTCTGTACTTTATGCATTTGTTTTTAATGTACCTTGTTGGATGCAAGGTTGGACACTTGATTCAGAATCAATTAAGCTAGTAGAGTTTCAGTTTTGACGGTTTTCCTCCATGTTTTGGTCTTTCGATTATAAAAATTCAGAAAAAATTAGAAAAAAAGTGAACAAATTAACATGTACAGATAAGAAGCCATAAAAAAATTATGATATAATATTTAGAATATTTTAGCATGGCCTGAGATTACATGAAGTGCTAAGATGTTGGCCAGTGCCTTTCCATTGAATCATAGTTTTTCTCTAGAAATATGAAAGACCTCCAAATATAGCTCTTGTATATGGCCATAACATTATGTACCTCCATGTATCATAATAAAGATCCCCACAATATCCATTAGCAAAACTCGATCTTTTAGTCCAAATTAATGCTATTAGACCTGCAACTTCTATTTGCATTACTATGAATTGTGTCTGCAATGGATGCTGATATGAACATAAAAATTGTGATAGAAAATAAAACGTTCTTTGTAAGATGGAACTAATCCACTCAAATTGTTTTTTAAGCATTGTCCTGTATCACCTTTCATCATCATGTTCTTTGATCATCCTTTCTTGTTATCAGCTGTTGTGTATCCTGGTACATGTGCCATAATATTTAATCATTGCAGCTTCTACTGATGCGAGTCTTTCATCACCCTTTCTGCTGTCTTTCATGGTGGAATTATACTTCCAAAAATACCCTAAATGACTTCATAATCTGCTATATCAGCAACTATATATTTTCCATGATATCCTCCACCTGTTTCAAGCGAATTCTGTGTCATGATTACACCTTGACCTGCTGAAGAACTCCATCACCAACTTTGAGAAGGTTGATGTTTCGTCTCTAGGAAGAAACCCCGGAGAATCAAACTCTAAAATTCTTCCTGCATCATAAGATTAGCAATTTGTTGATTGAAATATTCAAGAAAATCGTTAGTTGATTAACTAAAAAAATTTCTTTCTCTATAATTATTGTTTCCAGGGATTAACCTTTATCGAGTACCAGAAGCAAGCAACTACCAATGACTTCTATTCGGTGTTCCACTATGATGACACTCCATTTACCGTTTTCTTCTCTCGCTGTCTTCTGGGTAAAATTATCAGTTGCAGTTTCTACTGAAGCTATGGCTTCATCTAACGCAAGAATCTTCCCTTTCTATAGCAACACTCTCGCCAGGCAAACCAACTACCTTTGCACCACACTCTAGTTTTCCCCATCTTCTGCAACTGCACCATGAAAACTCATTTCTATTATATGATAACTAGACGTTGAGGAGAAAAGAAGACATCTAGAACATGCATGTGTTTATATCTTAACAAACTTTTTGACTACCTGGTGCTTCAAGTAGCCTCTGATCTGGTTTTATTATCTCCTCAAGACAATACTTACATGAGCCTAGAAGTTGTATGATATCAGTTGAATTATTTTTTGGTTGTGCACCTCCAGAATGGATAGAAATAGTGTAATATGCTTACATCCTAGATTTCTAAATCTGAATGTCGCTGCAAAGTATCCAAATTTGTCCTCACATTTCTGTAAAAAAGTCTTAGCTCTGGAGGTATTGTGCTCACGTTAGATCTCAAATCATGAAACCCCAATTGATAGATATCTACTCCAATTATTATCCTTCCTGCTGATGGCTCTACCACCCTGAAAACATCTTAGATGAGTATAGATGTCCCACTCCCTGTCTAGCCGCTGACAACTACTTTCTTCTCTCCTGGGAAGGTGTGGTTGAGTAGAGAAACATAGGAAGCCTAGTGTTACGCCAAAAATGGAGGTCATCTAGCTGCATTGTTTCATAGTTCTGCCAGTCTTGTTCTGGTCTGCAATTCTCTCTTACCAGAGGGGTCTCACTTGGTATGTTGGAAAACCGCAGTATTCTTTCTACACAGGTTATATATATGGAATCTCTTCATTGCAAAGATTCCATATGACCCAACCCTGCAGTGCATTTAAATTCAGACTGTAGGTAACAGCAAGTTGTGCTAGGCTTGAAAACCCCATTAAATCAGTCAAGATCTTTGACAGCACGTATCTCACTATCTGAAGGCATGTTATTGGATAAAGCCTAGTGGGATCAATACCATTCCTTGGCACCATCACTACGATGATTAGTATAATGAAAAAGGTAAGGTTGAAAGGGAAATTGATGTGAAAACACAGCCATTCCATGGTTGCAGAATTGTGAAAAGTGGAGTCACACCGAGTTGCATTACACAAGTCCGCTTACATGAACAGTTTGCCTGTTTGACACCCTATCTCTTGAGCTTCCCATATATTTATAGACATTCTACTAGCTTTGCATGGAATCTTTCAGAGTTACATCACAAGACAAGATTATTTAAGTTATGCAAAACATGCAAGGAAGTCACATCAGAATAAGGTGGAGTCACACTGCCAAAGAGATGCTCAAAGAGAGCATTGAAACTCAATAATTTTCATTGCATGTCAAAAAAGAGGATTACAGGTGGGTTTTTTTTCTTTTTTTGGATAGAAAATGCCCAAAGGCATCACATAACCATTGAATAGTTACATATAAGACCCAAGGCTGTCAACAAAAAAGGATACAAGCAGCCTTGAAACAGAAGTCTGAAGCACGTCAATACATAATGGTATGAAATATTAATCTATATGCGAAAATAAACATACCTCAAGCCATTATTGTTCAAGCCTAAAAGATTCAATCGCATCAATCTACAACCTGCATTAAGAAATTCTGGATGTGCTCCTCGATGTCGTGGACCAACATCTTGGTTTCACTAACCCTAATCTGAATATTCCCGATGAAAAGGATCTCACAAGCTCTCAGATGAGTAGGAAACCAAGTCCATAGACATCCTTTTATAACGTACCTCATCCATCAAAGATAGTATCTGAATCAATTGCAAAGATTGGAAGATGGACGGTATCCATGATAGTTGTATAGAGTTCAAATTCATCAAACTATCAAATATATCCCTATTGCTTTATTTGGATGTTTATCTTTAGTTAGAGTCCAGATTAATTAAAATATGTAAAATAAAATCTGATGCGTGTTAGTGTGAGCTACATCTAGATGGGTTCAATTGAAAAAGTCACAACATTCTTTCATTTGGCCCAACTTAACACAAGCATCTTCGTTTTAATTATTTAAAGCATTTCAAAAATCTTTCATGAAATCTTATCTAGATCTAATAGTTGAAAAAATGATATGGCCATATTTAAAAAACTTAATTCCTCTGCAGGATATATAATGTATACTTGATTATAAAATAATTATTAGTACGAATTATGGTAGTAAATATGTTATTAATCAACACACGATCTTTCATGTATCACAATATTAATCACACCTCATAGCCAAGTTCTTTATGTGGAATTTTACTATATGAATAGACGAAACTTTATGCCTATTCTTTGGTCATCTTTATGTCATATGGTAAATAGCTAATCAGCATAAAATAAACTGAATTACAAATTCAATATGATCACTTTATACATAGTGTCCAATACATATCAACCACTAAATGAGCTGTATCCCTATATGATCCATGTGACCCTCAAAATTTCAAAAATAAGTCCTTTAGTCAGTGGATTTATAATTATCAACTTTATATGATATGTTCCACAAACACTATATTCTTTATTCTCTCATGAAGAGCCAAGTACTTAACACCAATATGCTTGCTAGTACTTACACTTTTCATATTGTAGGAGAATTATACTTGTAAAAATATTATCACAGAATATTTTTATCGGTCTGCTAATAGAGTCAACAGCTCTAGTCCCATATAAATTTCTACAATTTTATAGCTTGTAAGGAAGTCTCATATAAGCCACGTACTCTGTTTTCATATTGAATATAGTAAACAAGACTTTATTTTATATACTTCCATGACATAGTACCTCGGGTAGGTAGAAAGATGTTTCAATAATAGGCTTTCTACTATTGGTGCATCTAGCAAGTCGAAACCTAATATCTTATTATTTTATGATGATCAAACCGACTGTATGTAAGCATGTAAACTTTATACCTTATAGATAATGCATGACTTTCTTTACAACTTTTCTATGCTCCATTTCTAGATCATGTTAATAATATCCAAATATCAATGCAGCAAAAACAATGTCTGGACACATATGGACTTGAGCATAGACTCCCAACATCATATGCATAAGTTATGAACCTTATTTTCTTTATCTTTATCTTAATTCTTGAATTTTGAGCTTTATTAAATTTATGACCCTTCACTATATGATCACACCTAGAGAAATATTTTTTCATCTCAAATTTAGTAATTTAGAGATATAGGTTCTTTAAGATAGTCCAAATAATTCCAAGAATCTATCTTTGTAAATCTGAATGCCGATAACTTAAGCAGTTTTACTTATATCTTTCATCTCAAAATTTAGGGACAAAAACTGTTTAGTTTTCTTAAGTGGACCAAAATCACCATGGCAAGCATAATATTTATCACATAATACCAAATTATGAATTTGCTTCCACTGACCTTTGGGTATATACATTAATCAATAGTATTTTTTTAGTCCCAAAGAAAGTGATTATCTCATTAAATTTGAGATACCATAATGTGAAAGACCGTTTAAGTTTATAACTAAATTTCTTTAATCTGCAAACCATATGCTCTTGTCCATTGACCATAAAATCTTCGAATTATTTCATGTAGACATCTTCCTTTAGATCACTAATAAGGAAGGCCGTTCTCACATCTATCTAATGTAGCTCTAAAAATGAGTTACTAGGCCATGACATTCCTAAAAGAAGAATAGTCGATGCTTTTTTTTTGTGTAAACCCCTTAAATACAAGTCTGGTTTTTTACCTTTTAACCCTCCTATTGAGATTCCTTATGGTCATATAGACTCTTTTGTAACCAATCTTTCACATCCCTTAGATAGGTCAATTTATTTCCAGATATGGTTATTATCTATAGAGCCTAGCTCTTCTTTTATCACATCCAACCATTGTAAGGTGTTCACACCACTTATGGCTTGTAAGAACATCTTAAGATCATCAATTTTTTCACTCACATTAGCCAGATACACTATATAATCTGGATGTATAGCAGATTTTCTTACTTTAACAAATCTTTAGAGAATTATCCCTTAATCTGTTTATAACGATAGTTAGACAATTGCTTCTTTGACAATAGAAATCTCATAAAGTGAAACTTGATGAAGTGATGATTTCTTCTGAGTATTATCTCAAAGAATAATAATATGAAGCATTATTTTAGTCTATTTTATAGGCTTAGTATTTTCTCAAAGATAATATCTTAAGATTTTTCACTCCCACTAAATATGCCATTCTCTAGAATTTAGCTTTATTAATTTCTACTATCTATGATATATGATATAGACAATAAAATTTGAATCTTTTTGATCTCTCTGGATAATCAATAAAATATCACTAGTTATTTTGAAATCAAATACCTTTTCTTATAGATTATAGACTTTGGGTTCAGCTGGATATCTTATATAAATATATATTTCTAACTAGATTTTCTATTAGCCTATAACTTATAAGCAGTCTTTTGAACTGCCTTAGTAGGGATCCTATTTAAGATATGCATAACTATTTTTATAGCCTCATCCCACAAGTTAATAGGTATAGTAAGATAACTTATCATAGTCTTAACCATCTATTTAAGCGTTCAATTCCTTCATTCAGCTAACACCATTTTGACATGATGTGCTAGGTATTATGTACTAGAGTACATTGCCTTGTATCTTTAAGAATTTTACTAATGGTCCCGACTATTGTCCCATCTCAATATATCTAACATAGTACTTGTCACCTCTATCACATCTGACTATTTTAATTACTCTTCCTGATTATCCTTTTATCTTTATTTTCAACTCCTTAAAGCCTCAAAAATATTAGCTTTGTTGGTGCAGAATCTGGTTGATGTCGGATCGAGTTGGAGTTGAGGAACAAGAGGTCATCGTCAATAACCTACAAAATAAAGTTTCATCCGAAGTCAGTGGTGTTGGCTCCGGCAGGATCCTCCAATGATCAAGATAGCTCTTCTGGCCAACAGAAATGGAGTACTCAAATAAAAATTCGGTAGAATTTTTGGAAGAAGAAGAAAGTATAGAAAAAACGTATATGAAGGATTTCTTTTATAGATAGAATTCGGAGTATATTGATAGTGACAATCATAATCGTCCGATCATGGACCGTTCGAAGCCATGTAAAATTTATTATGGAGAGAGGTGTCATCCGTAGTAGACTGATAATGATAGTCGTAACCATCTAATCATGGGTCATCGGAGCCACATGAAATTTATTACAGAGAAAGGTGTCGCTCATAATAGACTGATAATGACAGTCATAATCGTTCGATAGTAGGATCGCTTATAGCAAACTGATAATGACAGTCGTAACCGTCCAATAGTGGGGTCGCCTGTTCGTTGAGATTTAATAGTCGAAGTTCGGATAAAGCAAGCGTTGGTTGGTGAAGAGCTTTGACATGTATCAATTCCAGAGGAGTTTGGACTCCTAAAGAAAATAGGGCTAGAGAAGATCATCTGAAAGGAATACTACTTAAAATCTGAAAGTAATCCATTAAAAAAATTTGAATGGAGTTTGACTGATGGAGAAGTCCAGAAAGAGTCCAACTGATGGAGAAATCCTATTGAAGGAGAAGTCTGAAAGGAGTTTGGCTCCTGAAGGAATCCGACTAAATAAGAAGTCTAGAAGGAGTTTGGCTCCTGTAGAAATTTGATTAAAGGAGAAGTCCGAAAGGAGTTCGGCTCCTGGAGGAATCCGACTGAAAGAGAAGTTCGAAAAAAATTTGAAAGGAGTTCGACTTTTGGAGGAATCCGATTGAAGAAAAAATTTGGAAGTAGTTCAGCTCCTATAGGAATCCAACTAATGGAGAAGTCCAAAAGGAGTTCGGTTACTGGAGGAATCTGACTGAAGAAGTTCGAAAGAAGTTTGACTGCTGGAGAATTCTCGATCGAAGCTCTTCTAGGCTTATCAGTTATATTAAGCTAAGCATCAGACTAGACTTCAATGGGAGCAAAATTTATCTCCAACAATAGTCCCCCCACTTCCGAGTTCGAAATTCGAAGAAAGAAAGTACAAAAAAGATGACTGACAAAATTTTGTTCCGGGCTCTGCATCCATTGAGATTAAAGTTTAGGAGAGATCTTATCTTCTATTGAAATTGAAGCTCGAAAGAGATCTTATCTCCCATGGAGGTTGAGAGAGATCTTATCTTCTTTTGAAGTTGAAGCTTGAAGGAGATCTTATCTCCAACTGAGGTTGAAGAAGATGTTATCTTCTATTGAGGTTAAGGCTTGAGAAAGATCTTATCTTCAACCGAGGTTGAAGAAGATCCTATCTTCTATTGAAGTTGAAGCTCGAAAGAGATCTTATCTTCGATCGACGTTGAAGGAGATCCTATCTCCTGTTGAAGTTGAAGCTTGGAGAAGATCTTATCTTCGACTGAGTCGGAGTCTCTCTTCTCATCTCATCTAAAATGAATGAAGCCTTCAACTTTGTTCACATTATGATGAAGTTCTCCTCCTATTCCTAATGGATTGTAGGAGCACATAAGGACCGTTATCGGGACCTCTTTTCTCACCTCATCTAAAATGAATGAGGTCTTCGACTTTGCTCACGTTAGGATGAGGTTCTCCTCCTATTTCTAACAGGCTGTAGGGGCACATTAGGACCATTGTCAGGGCCTCTCCGCTCATCTCATCTAAAATGAATGAGGTCTTCGATTTTGCTCATATTAGGACGAGGTTCTTCTCCCATTTCTAATGGATTGTAGGGGCACATTAGGACCATTGTCAGGGTCTCTTCCCTCATCTTATCTAAAATAAATGAGGTCTTCGACTTTGCTCACATGAGGACGAGGTTCTTCACCTATTTTTAATGAACTGTAGGGGTACATTAGGGCTGTTGTCAGGGCCTCTCCCTTCATCTTGTCTAAAATAAACGAGATCTTCGATTTTGCTCATATTAGGACGAGGTTCTCCTCCTATTTCTAATGGACTGTAGGAGCATATTAGGACTATTATCAGGGCCTCTTTCCTCATCTCGTCTAAAATAAATGAGATCTTCAATTTTGCTCACATTAGGATGATTCTCCTCCTATTTTTAATGGGCTGTAGGAGCACATTAGGGCCATTATCAAGACCTCTCCACTCATCTCGTCTAAGATAAAATGAGGTCTTCGACTTTGCTCATGTTAAGATGAGGTTCTCCTCCTATTTCTAATGAATTGTAGGGATACATTAGGATCGTTGTCAGGGCCTCTTCCCTCATCTCGTCTAAAATGAATGAGGCCTTCGATTTTGCTGGACGAGGTTCTCTTCCTATTCCTAATGGACTGTAGGGGCACATTAGAACCATTATCAGGGTCTCTCCTCTCATCTCGTCTAAAATGAATAAGATCTTCGACTTTGCTCACGTTAGAACGAGGTTCTCCTCCTATTCCTAACGGGCTATATTTATCATGAAATTAAGTTCGTGGGGTAGTCCTTCTTTATCATCAGTACACAACAAAGATTAGGATGTTAGAGTATGAAGATTTTATTATAATCAAATTATCGATAATATATCCGTAGATTTTCTAAATTCTATGGTCGAGGTAGGTCTGCCCCCCGAGTTTCTTTAAGTAGTACGTCTTGGGTCGGACGACTTCCATGACCTCGTAGGATCCTTTCCAAATTGGGGTAAGCTTTCTTTGGATCTGAGGCTGAGAAATAGCAGCTCGCCGAAGTACTAAATTTTTCACTCTGAATATTTTATCTCTGACTCTGAAATTATAATATTGGGTCACATTTCGTCTGTAGGCCGCCATCCGAACTTGGACTTCTACTCTTTTTTCTTCCAGTAGATTGAGATTGACTCTAAGATCCTGTAAGTTACGCTACTCATTGAAGGCCATGACCCATGCTGATGGGAGTTTAAGCTTGATTGAAATGACTGCCTCCGTTCCAAAGGCCAGGGCGAATGGTATTTTTCCAGTCAGTAGCCTTTGAGTAGTTTAGTACACCCAAAGAATATGGTAGAGTTTGTCCACCCATGCTCTCTTTGCTCTATCGAGCCTTATCTTGATGCCTCACAATAGGATCAAGTTGGTTACTTCAGCTTCCCCATTTGCCTGTGAATGAGCTACCGACGTGAAGTGATGAAAGATATTTAGATCTTCGCAGAACTCAGTGAATCTTGTCCTAGCAAACTATCATCCATTATCTATTATGAGAGTTCGAAATAGGCCAAATCGACAGACGATTGACTTTCAGATGAAGTCCTGTACCTTGACCTCGATAATTTTTGCTAGTGATTTGGCTTCAATCCATTTGGTGAAATAGTCGATCGCAACCAGGAAAAACTTTCATTGTCCGGATACCACTGAAAAAAAACCAAGTATATCCATTCCCCACTGTGCAAATGGCCATGGTGCGCTTAGTGAAGTAAGTTCGGAGGTCAGCTATCTTTGTATGTTTATATTTCTCTGACAGCAGTCATATTTCTTGACAAACTCCATAAAATCATGGTATAAGGTCGGTCAATAGTATCTTTGCCAAAGTAGTTTTTGTGACAGGGATCTGGCTCCTATATGACTTTCACAAATTTTTTCGTGCACTTTTCATAATGCGAAATCGACCTCTGAAGGTCGAAGATATCTCAATAGTAGTAATGAATATGATCTTTTATATAATTTATTCTCATACAAAATATATCAGAAGGCTTGATTCCTGAGTTTTCGAGCTTCTTTCGGATCATGAGGAAGAACTTTCTCTTAGAGATAGGCAACTAACGGGTCAATCCAGCTCGGCTCGAGCCTTATCTTCATAATGAGCTACGATTCCTCTGAGCTTGAACATTTTAGAGTTTCAAAAAATACTCTTTGGATAGTTCGACTGGGGCTAAAGTGGTTAATTTAGAAAGAAGATCGACTCTTGTATTTTCTACACTCAAAATTTATCGAATGCCAAAACTATCGAAGACCGAAGTCAAATTCTTTACTTTCTCAAGGTATTTCATCATACTTTTCTTTCGTATTTCATAGTTGCCACTAACTTGGCCGACCACCAATTAGAAATCACTGTAGACTTGAAGTCGATCTACTTTTAACTCTCTTGCTATTTTTAATCCGACGATCAGTGCTTCATATTCGTTCCCATTATTAGTTATAGAAAATTCAAAGCATAGCACGTACTCGATGATAACTCCTATGGGATTGACTAAGACTAACCCCGCATCTGCTCCAACGGAGTTGGATGAACCATCCACGTACGGGATCCAAAAACCTTCGAAAAGGTTGATACTTTCTTCGGAGAGGTTCGGTTGCAACCATGGGATGCTAGTCTCATTCTACTCAAGCTCAGCTTCATCTGGAATGGTACACTCAACTATGAAGTCAGCCAGTGCTTGAGCCTTGATTGCTGGTCGAGGTCGGTAGTTGATGTCGAATTTCGTTAATTCAATAGTCCATTTTACAATTCTTTCGAAAGCATCCATTTGTTGAAGGATTGCTCTGATCGACTGATCAGTGAGGAGTGTTATAGCATATCCCTGAAAGTAAGGTTGAAGTCTTCTTGCTGCAATCAGAAGAGAATAAGTTAATTTTTTCAATTTTGTATACCTGATCTCAGCATTCCTTAGGATCCGACTTATGTAGTAGATCGGTCATTATACTTTTGCCTCTTCTTTGATCAAAACCGCTGCTAGCACCGCAGGAGAGATGGCAAGATAGAGAAATAGCTCCTCTCCGAATTCGAGTTTGGCCAGTAGGGGCGAGCCGAAGTAGTTCTTAAGCTCTTCGAATGCCTTTTAGCATTCTTGAGTCTAGTAAAAATCTTTCAATTTTCTAAGAATTTAGAAGAAGGGCATGTAGCATTCGATCGATCTCAAGACAAAATGATTCAAAGAAGTCACTTTTTTAGTCAGGCGCTGAATTTTCTTGATGGACTTCGAAGCGGTCATCTCCTGGATAGTTTGAATTTTCTTCGAATTGGCCTTGATCCCTCATCTCGAGACCATGAATACTAAAAATCTTCCTAAGGCTACCCCAAAGGTTAATTTGGTTGGGTTCAGCTTCATCTTATATTTTTTGAGTGCATCAAAAGCCTCTTCAAGGTTGGCGACATGATTGACAGTCTTTTGATTTTTGACCAGCATATCGTCGATGTAAATCTCCATATTACGATCGATCTACTTTTTGAAGATTTTATTGACCAAGTCCTGATAAGTCATGCCTATATTTTTAAGCCCAAAGGGCATGACCCTGTAACAGTAAAGACCATGGTTAGTAATAAAAGCAATCTTCTCCTCATCCTTCGATGCCATCCAAATTTGGTTGTAGCCAGAGAAGGCATCTATGAAGGTAAGAAGCTCGTAGACTGAAGTTGCATCCATCAGTTGATCGATTCTGAGCAAAGAAAAGCTATCTTTTGGGCAGGCCTTATTAAACTTCTTAAAGTCGATGCACATCCTCCACTTATCGTTGGCTTTCTTGACCAGGATCACGTTAGAGATCCAAGTCGGATAGCTAACTTCTCAGATGAATTTGGTATTGAAAAGCTTATTGACTTTTTCTGCTATTACCTTCTGCCTTTCTGGTGTATGGCCTCGAACTCTTTCTTTCACTGATCGATGCTTGGGATCAACGATCAGCCGATGTTCTATAACCTCGACATCAATCCCAGGCATATCCATCGAAACCTAGAAGAAGACGTCGGCATTCCTCCATAAAAAGATAATGAGCTGCTTCCGAACTTCATCTTCCAGATTGAAGCCAATTTGCACCGTATACTCCACGTTTTCATCATTCAGGGGACGATCACAAGATCTTCTATCGATTCTTCCATTTCTTCCATGAGGTTGTTTGGAACATCTAGCCCATCAATAGGACAAGGGTCGAATTGTTCTTCCTTTCGCAGGGTAATTGATTAGCAGTGCCTTATCAGAGCTTGATCTCCACTGATCTCTCCAATCCCATAACTTATCGAAAACTTTATCTTTAAATAATAAGTGGACACCACCATCCGAAGTGCATTTAAACCAGATCAGCCAAGAATTACGTTGTAAGCGGAGGAAGCCTCAAAAAATCCACCTATGCTCTGAATTATTTTGGATATTGTCCGACAGCCATAGCTAAAGTTATTACACCTTCAACTGGTACTGTAGCACCAGCAAAGCCTACTAAAAAAGTTTATTGATCCAAGCTGACTATTAGATATTGACATTTTGGAGAAAGCATCATAAAATAAGACATCAGCTGAACTTCCATTATCAACTAGGATGCGACGTATATCATAGTCTGCTATATTTAAAGAGATTACAACCACATCATTATGCGAAAACTATAATCCCCGTACATCTACCTCAATGAAGGTTATGAGTTCTTCAGTCCTTCATTTTTTCACTGATTTTTTAGATCCACTGATCTCTTCTCGCCGAAGTTCCCCAGAGATAGTGTTGATGATATTGAGAGATGGTCGATCTTCTTATTGTTCCTCTCTCCTTGGTGGTTCTGGCAACGGTAGTGCCCTCAATCGATTTTCTCTTACTTCAGACCAACATCTGAGGAATCGATCCAATCGATCTCTCCTGATGAGCTCCTCGATCTCATCTTGAAGCTGAATGCATTCTTCAGTATCGTGACCATAGTCATGATGGTAGAGATAGTATTTGCTAGGATTGTGTTTGCTAGGATGAGTGCACATTCTTTTAGACCTCGGTAGTTGCTCCTTGATCTTCATCAATACTTGCATTTTTTGGAGCATTAAGGAGGACGTAGTTGTGAAACCTTCTAGGGAAAGAACTTCTTCGTGCCCTTCTGTTGGGGCTTCTTTGATGACGAGCTCGAAAAGGAGTTTGGGCTCGCTTACATTTGGAGGGAGTCCGTGAGCGTGGTCGAACTTCATTCGGTCCTCCATTAGCTACAAATTTATTAGACTCGCCCATCTGCCACTCTCCTGTAGTTTTCTCATCCTTCAATTTGAAGATTTCTTTCGCTCAGACATATCCTTCAGTCCGAGCTAGTAGATCGGCAAAGCTCCTGGGGTACTTCTTCTCCAAGAAGAATAGCAAATCATTCTTCTAAAGGCCATCCTTGAGTGTGGCCTTTGCAACAGACCGATCCAGGTTTCAGACCTCCAATACAGCAGTATTAAATTAGGTGACATAAGCTCAGATAGATTCTCCTTTCTTCTGCTTGATATTCATCAAAAAATTCGAACCTCGATACGGACGTCAGCTGCTGATGAAGTGAGCCATAAATTGATGGCTTATCTGATCAAAGAAAAAGATCGTATCTGACTTCAACATCGAATACCAATTTCTTGCTGCTCTCTTTAAGATAGATAGAAAAACTTGACATAAGATGGCATCTGATGTGCCATGGAGCAACATCATGGTCCGAAAGGCCTTCAGATGATCAATCGGATCAAAGATTCCATCATAGTTTTTAAATTAGAGAAGCTTGAAGTTCGGCGGAATGGACTCTTGCATAATCCTCTGAGAAAAAGGAGGGTCGGTGCAAATATTATTACCGTATGAGAAGAAAGTATGATGGAGCTCTTCAATTCGTCATCTCATTTTCTAGAGCCTTTGATTCAGGAGATCTTCATGATCGTCGATCTCTATAGTTTTCTGGTGGGATGGAGGTAAAGCTCCCCCTGGATCGAGTCATGGTCCGAGCAAGGGCTCTCCATCCTCTACTTCTTCTTTTTGAAGGTCACTAATCAATTAGCCTAAGTCGACCATCCTTCGATCGGATCATGGGGCTCCGAAGAAGCCTGCTCCAATCGAATTGACATTGGAGCCTAGGATGTATGGCCTACACCACCTCTGTGAGATCATAAATTTGCTGGACCAGTAGGTTGAACTGCCCTACATCTACCATGGCTATAGGTGGTGCTTGAGTTACCGAAGCTGAAGCGGGAGCGGATAAATCTAGATGGGATTTGGCTATAGAGATCGTTGATCGCCGAATCGAAGCTTTTCTGAGAGGCATTTTTTCTGAAAAAAACTCTAGAGAGGAAGAAGAGAGATTGCTGCTGAGCACTTCTTTAAGAACAAGAAAATATTAGAAATAGAGGTGGCCCTCCTTCTAGCGTCAATCCTGTTGGTATAGAATCTGATTAACGTCGGATCGAGCCGGAGTTGAGAAAAAAGAGGTGGTCATCGGTAACCTACAAAATAAAGTTCCGTTCGAAGTCGGTAGTGGTGGCTCCGGTAGGACCCTTCGACGATCAAGTCAGCTCTTCTGACCAACAGAAATGGAGTGCTCAGGCAGAAATTCAGTAGAATTTTTGAAAGGAGAAAAGAACTTAGAGAAAATGTATCTGAAGGATCCCTTTTATAGATAGAGTCTGGAGCAGATTGATAGTGATAATCATAACCATCCGATCATGGGTCATTTGGGCCTACATAAAATTTATTACAGAGAGAGGTGTCGTCCGTAATAGACTGATAATGATAGTTATAACCATCCCATCATGGGCGGCTCAGAGCCACGTGGAATTTATTATAGAGAAAGGTATCGCTAGTAATAGACTTATAATGACAGTCGTAACCGTTCGGTAGTAGGGTTGTCTATTCGTTGAGATTTAATAGTCGAAGTTTAGAGAAAGCAGGTGTTGGTTGGTGAAGAGCTTTGACATATATCAATTTCAGAGGAGTTCGAACTCCTAAAAAAAATATGGCTAGAGAGGATCATCTGAAAAGAATACTACTTAAAATCTGAAAATAATCCACTGAAAAAATTTGAATGGAGTTTGACTAATGAAGAAGTCTAGAAGGAGTCTAACTGATGGAGAAATCTGACTGAAGAAGAAGTCCAGAAGGAGTTTGGCTTCTGAAGAAATTTGACTGAAGAAGAAGTCTGGAAGGAGTTCGATTCCTGGAGAAATTTGACTGAAAAAAAGTTTGGAAGGAGTTTGGCTCCTGTAGGAATCCGACTGAAGAAAAGTTTGGAAAGAGTTTAGCTCCTGTAGGAATCCGACTGAAGGAGAAGTTCGGAAGGAGTTCAGCTCCTGAAGGAATCCGATTGAAGGAGAAGTCTAGAAGAAGTTCCAAAAAAGTTTGGCTCTTAGAGGAATCCAACTGAAGAAGAAGTTCGAAAGAAGTTCGGCTTCTGTAGGAATCCAACTAAAGAAGAAGTTCGAAAGAAGTTCGGCTTCTGTAGGAATCCAACTAAAGAAGAAGTTCAAAAGAAATTTGACTCCTATAGGAATCCGACTGAAAGAAAAATCCGAAAGAAGTTTGGCTGCTGGAGGAATTCGACTGAAGGAGAAGTCCAGAAGGAGTTCGGCTGCTGGAGAATTCTCGATCGAAGCTCTTCTATGATTATCAGTTACGTTAGGCTAAGCATCAGACTAGACTTCGATGGGAGCGGAGTTTATCCCCAACAAGCTTTATCAAACATAACGTATAGATACAAATATTATGAATAGTCATAAATGGTTGTGATGAAATACTTTTCACCTATTGGATATAGAAAAAAAATTTGCATACAAAAGGTGAATAAATTCCAAAGTTTCTTAAATTATTCTGGCACTCGTAAATGTGTATGTCTGCTTTTCTTTTATGCAAGCAACATATGATCACAAAATTAGTAAAGTTTAATGATCTTAAGATTCTATTCTTTACTAGCAAATATGCCCTACTCTTCGATGTCAAGATCTAGAAGAGTTTTCATAAAAATATGAAAACCAACTTTAGAATCTAAGACTATCCCATAGCATCCAACTGCCTTAATAAGTGAACATGCTTGACTCTCAAAGAGACTAGACCATTCACTTTCAGTCAGAAGCCTTCTTAATAGGAAGCCTTATAATTTGTTGATGATATGCACAAATGCACTAGAGTTAATGCACAAGATAGAATTAGGAACATTTACTAAATTGGATTCAAAACACATAAAAGAGTAAAGAGTATTTTTTTTTTGCAGTCACATTTTATACTTTTATAGTTTTTTTTTAGGCATCCCTTTCTTTTGTAGAAGAAATATTTGACAATCTTATTAATGGCTTCACCTAATGGCATAACAAATATTTTTTTCTTTTACCTTGGGTACATTTGTTTCTTCTCTACTTTTTCACTAACTTAATGTAAATCAAAGTTCATGCTCTTTATCTTTTTCTGACTCAATCTCTTCTCCACTTGTACACATTTGGTCAATAATTCATTAACTATCCATTCCTTACTATGTATACTATAAGAGATCTTAAAGAGATTGATCTAATGAAAAAAAAGTGAGAATAAAGTGGACCAAATGGATATCTAATATAAAAACTTTAAATAAGATTAATTATGCTATGATATCCCTCATTTTCATAATGTGCTCACGAATGCTGACCTTTATCTTAAGAGCTTACTGATTTCTGCTCTACAACATACAAGAAAATATGAGCCTTGTAATATGATCTTCTAATATGCCATTTTAAATTAAATTTCTTGTAGAGCAAACTAAATTTATTGAAAGGCTTATAATTCTTAAAAAGCTCTTCTATTCTGATGTATTTTTATTCGTAAGTGATAAAAGTTCATTTACTTGATACATCAGATCAAGATCGGTACACTCTAACATAAATACTATTTTACTCTCTTTATTCCAAGAAACTCAATCCATTAAGAAAATTTTTTTTCTATGCTACTATCATTAATTATGAAAATTAATATTGCAAATAACACATGCTCATTTTATCATCAAATAAAAAGATTAATTAAATTTTATATAAAGTACATAAATTTTTTTTATATTTAACTTTGGCAGTAGTAAATTCTAACCTTCTTATGGGCAGAGATGCATCAAGCATAAAATTTACTAATATTTTATTAATAAAATCAGTAATATAGAATTAAAAGATAGTAACTTTTCATACCTATAAGTCAAGAAAAAATCCTATCCTTAATACCCAAAATATCATATTATTCTAATTAACTCATAAAAATAACTGCTTCCTATGGATAAAGTAAATTATTTCTATGACTTAATTATAAGTTTGTTCATATGTCATTATATTTTATTTTATAGTCTTTATATGGTATTTACTATATCTAAGATGTTGTGGCTATTCCTGAACATAATAAATTTACTAATTTTAATATGGTATTGAACACATTATCAATAATATGATAATAAATCTATAATTCTTTATTT
This sequence comes from Cocos nucifera, assembly GCA_006176705.1. Lineage (NCBI taxonomy): Eukaryota > Viridiplantae > Streptophyta > Magnoliopsida > Arecales > Arecaceae > Cocos > Cocos nucifera. The sequence goes on along the minus strand of QRFJ01001386.1, from coordinate 76,766 downwards.
GCATATAAATAAATTAAATAGCATAAAAATAAATCATATAATGTGCACATTTATACTTTTATGCAATAAAATCTCATGAAGGGACCTTATCATAATTTTAGAGGATCTTCATGTGATAAAATTTATTACGAGGACTAAACAATAATTTAGGGGTCTTTATGTAATAAACTCTATTATAGGGGCTAACATGTAATTTTATAAAGATCTTTATTGAATTAATTATTTTATTAGTGACTATATTGCAAAAATCTCGAAATATGGTCCAATCAATTATAGAGAAGAACTTTTATTTCAATATATAATTTAACAAGAGCTTAACAGCAAAAATCCCCTGAACCAGATTGAATTAGCTAAATGTGGTCTGATTCAATCAACTATCGGCTAATTGACTTATACTTGATGGTCCCAGGTTTACGGGTCCAAACCCGAAATCCAATACTCCAAACCCAAATCCTTTAGAATGCATCTGATTACACTTTTTAATTTTTTATTTTATATTTTTTAATTTTTTATTTTTAAAATATATTTTTTTATTTTTTTTTAATTTTTACTATTGAATAAAAATAAAAAAGTAAAAAATATGTTTGGTAACTATATTGCTATAAAGTAAAAGGTAATTATATACAAAGTAAAAAATAAAAAGTAAAACAAAATTATTTTGTATATAAAGTAATTATTTTGATTTTTTTATTTTTATTTTTTTACTTTTTATGATATTATCAAACGTTATTTTTTATTTTTTTTTATTTTTTAAAAATTAAAAAAATAAAAAATATATATATATATTTTTTAATGGCTAACCAAATGCACTTTTTTCTTCCTCCTCCCTTTCCTAATCACCATCGAATACCTCCATGGCCGGCAACTCCTTCCTCACCTATTCTTCATTAGGACCCACCAGTCAACCAATATCATCGGTGGTCAACCTGGGATCATCATCACGATCGTCGATGAGCCGGCGATTCAAAGGAAGATCGACGGAGGAGGGCCAACAATCGGCGCACCTCTCCTCCAATGATAAGCAAAAAACCTCGACCGACGGCCATCGAAAAATTCGTATGGCGGACCGCCGCCTTCTCCATAAGGACATCCATCGGTTTGACGATGGATATGCCGATGATTAGCCAGTCGATGGGAGATCGATGGAAGGGGTTTTCAAATCCTGGAGCTCCTCCCACCAAAACCAATTGACGACCGTCGATATAGGCCGGATTGATGGACCGCGACCATCTCCAATGCCTCCGACCGCCCCTTATGTTGGTGCTTGAAAGGACAATCGTCGGTGAATAGGATCCGATAGCTTTTTCCTCTTTCCCCTTTTTTTGTTTTGTTTTTTTTTTTTTTTTTTTTTTTTTTTTTTTTTTTTTTTTTTTTTTTTTTTTTTTTTTTTTTTGTGGTTGCCGATGGCTGGGGTGGGCGGTGCCAGTAGGCTAAAGGCCTGGTCATCCTCATCAAACGAGGATGCCAGCAGGAGCATGGAAATCTGGCCATGGTGATGGGAGGTGGAGGAGGGCACACGGTCAGCCCTTTTCTTTCCTCTTAAAATTTATTTATTTTATCGGGCCTGTCATCTAAAATTTTGTTGGATTAAAATAAATAAAATTCTTTATGAAATCCGGGGCAGAATCTGAATCGTAGGCCTGAGCATGGATCGAGTCCGATCTGGTTAAAAAAAAATTTTTATCCGACCGAATCCAATCATGTTGAAGAAAATTCAATCCGCTAGCGATCATTTATCATGCATAAATCATTTGAAACCGAAGTTCGTAGCTGGTTCGGATGGGTTGTATTGGTTTGAGTTTCAATATTGATTCAATATTGATTTTAAGTTCAATATTAGCCCACTTAAGCTTATTTGTGGGTTTGAATGGATTGTATTGGGTTCGAATCGATTATATCGGGTTAGGATGGGATGTGTGTTAAGAGTGTAGAAATCGATTCGACCATAAGTAATCGATTTTTTTATAAATTCCAATCCGATTTCATCCGATTTATGTCTTTCAACTAATCGAAATCGATTTTCATTAGGTCGGATTGGATGGGTTTCTTCGGATTTCAATTATTTGCTCAGCCCTAATGAATCATGACAACTCCAATCACAAATAATCAGATTGGATCTACAGCCCATCAATGATTGTTGAAAGAAGAAATCTATGGTTGTCAAAAGAAATGAAGGCCTTTTTGTTCTTTATTTTATTCATAAATAATCTTTAATATGTCAAAAATATATGTAATATAGCATATAAAATTTTATAGATAATTGCCCGACAAAATAGTATAGAGGTGGCTCCAATATCACTGAATATAGGAAATATCAATCTATATGTGGAAATAAAGATATCTCTAGCCATTGTTGTTCAAATCCAAAAGAATCAACCGCATCAATCTGCAACCTGCATTAAGAAATCCTGAATGTGCTCCTTAATGTCGTGGAGCAACGTCTTGATTTCTCTAATCCTAATCTGAGTATTCTTAATGTGGAGGATCTCACGAGTTTTTGGATGAGTAGGAGACTAAATCCATAGATATTTTTTTTATAACATACCTCATCCATCAGAGATGGTATCTAAATCAATCACAAAGACCAAAAGATGGATGGTATCCATGGCGGCTATATAGAACTCAAATTCATCAAATCATTAAATATATATCTATTACTTTATTTAAAAATTTATCTTTAATTAGAATCTAAATTAATTAATATATAAAATAAAATCTAATGCATGTTAGTACGAGCCATAGGTTCAATCGGAGAAATCATAATAATAACATCATATGGTAGTGACAGGTTTAACCGGTGAATGATACGTGAGCTATAGAAAATGGGAAGCGAAATAACATAAGATGCCACGAAATAACGAGAGGTAAAGTGTTTGGAAAAAGAAAGCTCCAAGCAGGTACATGTCGGTAGAGCGTCGATAGCAAAATTGAGCTAGTCCACTGCAACTCGATAAAAAATAAGCTTGATGGGAGCATCGAAAGGATGTTACCGGCAACAACGTCAGCTTACGAACCGATTCATTAGCTTATCCCATGAGCACTGATGTTTAAGCATCATCAAACCGTCACGTATATAGCAACTGATAAACAGTTAACACATGGCACATAATTCATTTGACTCAGCAAAATTCCCTGCTAACATCCCCATTGGCCTATCAAACAAACTTGTGGATGAAAGGGTGGTATAATTCCACACTTGCAAGAGAGCGTCAGTTTATAACCGGAAAATAGGATAGCATATTCCTCATGTTGCAACGGTGAGCAATGCGACAATGACCGGCTTGAAAAAAATGCAACCCAAGCATAGATTGAAGTGGTCACATGATCAAGACAGCCACCTCAACACATGGAGATTTGAAGTATATCTCCTCTCGTTAATACGAGTAACGTTGCTCTTCAACACGCCTAAGCCCCGAGTTTGCACGGGATGGGCAGTTCCATCAAAATTTAACAAGAATACTCACCCAAGCGACAAATTTAAGAAGAAAAAGGCAGCTAGAGAGTGCACCAGACCTTTGACTAAGTGAGATGATCAGAAGCAAGGGATGGAACATGTAGAGAGATATCCTAAAGAAAGATTAAACATTGCGTGTTGAGGTGATTTATGCTCCCGATGGAAGACTCTAGAGTTGCGGGATTCCGGCCATATAGGCAGTCACTACTCTTGCTTCCACCCTCATCGAGCTATCTGCCATCCAACAAGGGGTGGGGTTTAAAGTAAAAGATCCCCAAAGCCAATTGGGACCAACGCTGATCGGCAAAACCACATGATACCATAGAGTGCTGGTAGTCCTCGGCTTGGCATGGACGAAGGTCACAATCATGAGAAATACGACGAAGAATGCCTTGATTGCAAAGTAGCTTTTTATGTGGAAGGCTAAGCCAATGAAGTTTCCAGCAGAAATATTTAGTTCTCATAGGCAAAGGCATACGCCAAATCCATGAAAAAGGGGCAGTAAAACCAAATTCAATTTTGTTTGATATAGCTAAAGAATGTCCGAAGAAAAAACCTTTTGGGAATGAATGCGAGCCCCCCAAGCTGATCAGATCATTGCACCCGTGTAAGAGGTAGGGAGGTAATTAAGGTCATCATATCAACATTGAAATATCTAGATAAAAGCTCCCAATTCCAACTTCTATCGGGGCAATAAAGTTAGCAATGGTGTTTTAAGAAAGATTAAGAGATGCATTTTTGAAGGAGGGCCATTAATGGCTTAATGGCAGAGACATTAAGCATTGTATCGGAGAATAATTGAAAAACTTGCTTGGCAGTTATGCTGAAAGTCACTTCACCTTGAGCTTAATAGGTATCGGAGAATAATTGCCATCAAATAGTCTCATGTAGCCATCTATTTAAGCTCCCTACTGAACTGTTTGGATTGGGGGTACATGAGAGTTCATAAGAGAAGAGGAGGAGAGGGTAATGGAGGGAAGGAAAGGGAAAGATAATAGAACTAATGAACCCTTATTTGGAAAAAAAGGAGAAGGGTAAAGAAGGATACATACCTTACTCTTGTTTGGATAGAGGGGTTAAGAGAGGGATAGAAGAACTTTTATATATATTTTGACAAATATGTCCTTTCTCATTAAGCATTGTATATAATGATCTAGTTATAATTTTAAAATTTTATTAAGGATAAATTAAGAAAGTAAAACTTAAGCATGAACATTTTCCTCCGTTATATCCCAAATTGGGGTACATAAAATTGAGTGAGTGAGGGATACGGAGGGGTTGAGAGAACTCTTTTCTACCCTCCTTTATCTCTCAAAATATTTTATCAAATAGAATTCATTCTTTATCCTCCCCTCCCCTCTCCTCCTCTTATGAACCCCTATGTACCCCCAATCTAAACAGGCTATAAGGGTTGCCAATGATGCATCAATATTACTCGCATAATATTTTGCAGGGACATCTTGGCCTATATAATTTGACACCCTCCAAACTAACAATATATATAAAGTGGTAGCAAAAAAGAAAATAAGAAATAAAGAAGAAAAAAGGGTGGTGACAATCCAAATCTTTGGTCAAGTAATATGTTAGTTGTACAAACCTTGGGTAATACTATATTACCAGGGATCATATGACCTAAAATCCTCTAAGAGCTTTTTTGATAATAATATCTTTCACAAAAAATAAATAGTGAAAAGATAAAAACTCAGAACTCATAAAAATTGAATATCTTTAACAATCATGGACAAGTCATCCAAATTATTTCTCAGAAGAACAATGTTTTGTATTTATATTTTTATTTTCTTATTTGGTTTTTTTTTTATATATATTGCAACACTTACAAATCTAAGGCGTTACATAAGATCTTCTAAGTCATCCTTTGCTTACCATGTCATGTAAGGGAGATGAAGGTCATATTGCTACTTATTGGTATCCAATCCATGCTTATATGATCAAATTTAGGCTTTGGGTTCAGACATCATCTTTTGCTCAATCAGACGATCCCATGCCAGTATGTTAGATCAGGTCAGGCCATAGCTAATTGCAATCTATTCTCTTATAGTTAGCCAAGTTGAAATTATATATATATATATATATATATATATAAAGATAGATTAGGCTCCGATCGATTGAAGTTCAATCTACATTCGATCGGATCTCCGATCGTTCGATCAGCATATGTCTGAAAAAACGTACCAACTTAAAAAAATAGATACTTGCGCCTAAAAAAAATAGATCTCTCAGAAAAAAAAAAAAGAAAAGAAAACGCTAAAGTTGAAGCCTGAAAAAAATGTCAGAAAAAAACTTTTAAAAAATTTGAAAAAAATTTAAAAAAAATTTAAAAAAGGTTGAAAAAAATTTAGAAAAAAAATCTGAAAAAAAAAAGAGAAAGAAGCAAAAGAAGGCACCTTCTTTCCCTCTCTCTCTCTCTCTCTTTCATTTTTTTTGATTCTTTTTTAATTTTTTGGATCTGAAAGTACCTTCAGGCAAAAAAAATTTTTTTTGAAAAAGCACCTAAAAAAATTTAAAAAAACTTAAATAAAGCTAAAAAAATAGGGCTGTTTTTTTTCTAAATTTTTTTTGCTTTTTTTTTAGGCATTATTTTTTAGGCAGCATGTCTTTTTTTTTATTTTTTTTCAGGTGCAAGCACTTGCTTGCTTTTTTTCAGTCGACGTAGGCGTGCACGAAGTGGACGCTGATCGAACGATTGGAAATCCAATCGAATGTAGGTTGAGCTCCAATCGACCGAAGCCCGAGCTATATATATATATAACGGTACTCTATGGAGGAGTATCCTAGTGTTGCCAACTTAGCTTCTTTTGTCATGCCACGTGGAATCAAAACTCAACTTCCTTTGTTGTGCCAACCCAAATCTGACAAAAAAAAAAAAAAAAAAGACTCCTCTCCCCTCTCTGGCCTATGATGCCCCCCTCCCCTTCGGCCTCCTCTCGTCGGTCCGCTCATGATAGCCCCCCTTCCCCTTCTCCTTGCAACCACCTGCCGCTGATCTCCACCATCGAGGGAATGAGGGCGGTGTGGGTAGTCGGGGGACCGGGGTGCGGTGCCGGAGATGCAGAGTAGTGGCCAGCGGGTGCGATGCCGGAGGCACGGAGCAACGGCCGAGGGCCATGCCGAAGGTGCGGGGCAACGGCCGAGGGGGGTGCAAGTGGCCGTCGAGGGAATGAGGATAGCACGGATAGTCAAAGAATCAGGGTGTGATGTCGGAGGCATGGAGCAACGGTCAGGGGGCGATGCAGATGGCTAGGGGCCAGCGCGGGTGGCGGACAGGCGGTGTGGGTGGCCAGGGGTAGTGCGGGCGACTGGGGGGTGCGGATGGTCAGGGGGCAGTGCAGACGGTCGACGGGCATTACAGGGGGTGGGGTGCGAGGGGCCGAAGGGTGGTGGCGTGGGTAGGTGAGGGCGGCAATGGAGGCGGCCGCTCGAGGTGCATGGGAGGACAGCAAAAAAATAATAAATAAAATATTAAAAAAGTATTTAAAAAATTAATAATTTATTATTTTATAAAAAATAAAATACATAAAAATTAGAGATCATAATCAATTTTGAAAATTTAAATATTATAAAAAATAAATAGCAATAATTAATTTTTTAATTTAAAAAATTTAAAAATAATTAATGATCTATTTTATGATGGATTTTATTAATAAAAAATATTTAACAAAATTAGTGATTGATATGTTAATTAAAAATAATTTATGATCGATTTTGTGATCGATTATATTAATAAAAAATTTAAAAAATAAATAACAATCAATTTTACAATCAATTTTTAATAAAAATTAAAAATAATTAGTGATCAATTTTATAATTAATTTTATTAATAAAAAATATTTTAACAAAATTAGCAACTAATTTTGAGGCCAATATATTAATTTAAAAAATTAAAAATAATTAATGATCAATTTTGCAATCAATTTTATTAATAAAATATTTAAAAATAAATAGTAATTAATTTTTAATTAAAAATTTTAAAAATAATTAGCAACTAATTTTGTGACTAATTTTATTAATCAAAAAATTATTTTAACAAAATTGATATATTAATTTAAAAAATTAAAAATAATTAGCGATCAATTTTATGATTGATTTTATTAATAAAAAAATTAAAAATAAATAGCAACCTATTTTGCAACCAATTTTTTAATTAAAAAAATTTAAAAATAATTAGCAATCGATTTGATGATTAATATTTTAATTAAAAAAATAAAAATAATTAATGATCAATTTTGTGATAGATTTTGTTAATAAAAAAATTTAAAAAATAATTAGCAACTGATTTTGTGATCAATTTTTTAATAGAAATATTTTAATAAGTTTAAAGATTGATTTTGTGAACAATTTTAGCGATCGATTTTGTAACTAATTTTAAAAAATAAAATTTTATAAAATTTAAGTTATTTTTTATTTTTTTTATCATAAAATTGATTGTAAATATTATTAGCGATCGATTTTTAGTTTTTAGTAATCAAGTTTTTGATTGCTAAAAAAATTTTTTTAGATATTTGTCGAGATGGAAGAAGTTTTTTTTTATGCGTTTGTAAAAGAGCCATGATGGGGGGGCAAGAAGTGGGGCGGCACCGGTAGACATCATAAAAAAGATAGAAAAATAAAAAAATAATAATAATAATAAAATATTATTTTATAAAATAATAAAAATATAATATATATTATAAATAAATAAAATAAAATATTAAAAAAATAAAAAATATTTATTATAAATATTTATTATTAAAAAAATTTAATAATTATATATCATAATTATCTGTCCCAGAACGCTAGTCTAATTTAAGATGCAACACAAATAACATAATTATATTCAAATTAAATATGAAACAACATAATTGTACTTGATTAGAATAAGACTAACGGATATATTTATTATTATTATTATTATTATTATTATTATCTATTTTAATTATTATAAATAATTATTGAAAACATCCTCTCTCTCTCTCTCTCTCTCTCTCTCTTAGCACAGTAGAAGAAAAATTTTAAAAAATAAATAAAAAAATAAATCAAAATCTTTCGGCGCGCAAAACGCCGAATCTGAAAGCAGCCGTCTAACAGCACGGACAGGGATTGCAAGAATTCGGTGCCCCGCCGCCTCTGCGGCCCGCTGCCTCCGGCGTGGCGGATTCCCCCATCCCCAAACCGGATCGTACTCCCTGGCCACCCTCTTCCCCCCATCTCGATCGGACGTCCGTAGATCCTCTCGACTGGCGTTCGCCGCCGTGACCGCCTCTACAGGCGGCAACGGCCCACCTTGACCCTGGGCTAGCTTTTTCCCTGTTTCTCCAGCGGACGGCGTCGAATCCCCAACACTGGCATTCGCCGCTGCGACGGCAAGCCTCTTCCCCGTAGCCCAAGCGGACGGCGTCGGATTCCTCCTCCCCTCCGTTCGACGGACCGCGATCATCTTCCGCACCGCCTCGATCCTCGACGCCAAGATCCCTCGTAGCGCTATCAGCTTGTCCTCGTCGTCGGGAAAGGGGATGCGGAGATGGTCGGTCTCCTCCGGCGCCTTCGACATAGCCGCTTTGGTGGCATTATTCTTCTCGTCGGCACCTTTTTTTCTCGTCGGCGCCGGAGTTAGGGTGGGGGTTGTCGAGGGTGATTTGGTTCTTGGGGAGCTTCTTGTGGGCGGGGATTTCGAAGTAGTGGTGGATGGCGTCTTCGATCTTGGAGCGGTCGGGCGGCCAGGTGGTGGGTTCGTCGGCGTCGGAGGAGTAGCAGACGAGGGCGAGCTCGAAGTCGCAGAGAGTGGCGAGATCGTATGCCTTCTTGCAGAGGCCCTTCGTCCGATTCTTGATGGACAGCCGAAGGGCTTTCTCGCTTCGACCGTCGTCTCTGCCGCCGTTTCCTTGGGGAGGAGCCATCGCCGACCGGAAATTCTTTTTTGTAGACGGAAACGGAGGAAGAAGAAGGAAGAAAGACGAGGGAGCCAGACTCGGAAGCAGGGAAGAGAGGTCTTTTCCCCGGATATTTATAGGCTTGATGGTTTCGTGCTGCAAGTGTACTTCGAGTGAAGCCATATTTCCCAAACAAACCCGTCTAAGATCCCTTCCCACCTTTCCCGATAGGCCCGCGCTTCGCGGCGGATATGCCTGGAAGATGGAAAGAATACTTTTAATATTATACGTTTGTATTCTATTAAAGAGTATATATAATGTTATTTTATTTTAGAAATTTACATCACGGCTGGTTTTTATCAGATAGATAGGTAAATGCTGCTTCTTGTCAGATACGAATTGAGAAAAACTAAAAATAAATATCACATTAATATGCTATAAAATTAATATATTATTTTTTATAGATTAGATTAAATCGATCACAGTAAAAAATGCAACAAAGCATATATAACATTGGTGTATAACGCCCATGATGGTTACGGCTTTAGTTATAAATTTAATATATTTATGATGAAATTCGCCTGCATTTAAATAAATAATAGCAACTATAAACAATCATCTAAGTAACAATTTAATATTTAACTACACTTTTTTTTTTTTTTAGCTGAATCAAAGCAACCACAACAAATATAGAAAAAATATAATATTAAATTTTAAATATTAATACAAAATTATATCTAAAATTAAAATCATCATCAAAATTAGAACTAAAAATAGATCGAATACGGATCAAATACTAGCATATTATATTCATATTTATTTTATTTAACAAATATGGTTACGAATATTAATTGGATACAAATATTTATATTCATATTTATTTTAAACTAATATGAATACAAATCGAACATAAAAAAATATGGACATAAATATAAATATAAGTCAAATGATTATATTTTATGATCATAAAATCAAAAATATTACTAAATAGATAATAAATTAAATTAATAGTATGCTGATATAGTTATTTATTTTTTTAAAAAAATGATAAATACTATATAAAATTAAATAGATTATAAATAGAATTGGATATTGAATTAGATAGTTATCTACCTATGTCCATATTTATTTTTCTTTCATGGATATAGATATTAGTCCGATGCTCAAATTTCTATCCATAGTTGGATAGATTTGGATACAAAAATAAATCTGGATAGATATATTTGATCCACTTTTATCCCTAATCAAAATGAATAACACAACAGCTGCACACCTCTTTAGAAGAAAAACATAAATCATTATTATTACTTTGCAATGGTAATAAGCTTAATAATTATTTAAATCTATGCAGTAGAATAAGAATCTCATATATTAGCTCATAGAATATGAATATAAATTCATGCATGTGCAAGAAAAGTAGCACACCAATTAATCAAGTACTCACTATATTTTCTCATTGCAAAAAAAAAAAAGCAAACAAAAAAGAAATAATTTTTTTTAAAAAAAAAGAAGGGAAAAAATTATGTTATATTGCCAATAGAAAAAAAAGAGCAATTCTTGGGTTAATTCATAATTCACAATGCGAAAAAAAAAAAAAAAAGATTACTTTCTTGGGTTAATTCATGCGTAGACATTCTATGCAACCATCTATATAAAAAAATAAAGAAAATCCAGCCCTATATTCCTAGAGCGCATATTTTTTTTATGCACCCTGACCTTTTAAAACCTTAAATCTCCCCCCTTTCATCCCATCCTCCCAAATCACCCCATTGCTCCCCTCCCGATGTCTTAGTTGGTTTCTTCTCAATTTTATTCCCTTCCACTCTCCTTACACACAACCACCGTTCTCATAGTCGGAGACAATGGTGCACAAACTCCTGGCTGCCACTGCCCCTTCCCATTCTCTCTTCCCCATCCCCATCATTAGTCTTTTTACCGACCTCCCTTTTCCATCATCTCTCCACCCTTTTGTATTAAGCCATGGCAATGCCTTGGGGACTACGGTCACCATTTGAAAATCAGAGCTAGCAATGATCATTTTTCATCCTCTTTTTTATACCCTTGCCACCACTCAAGATAATATTTGAATCCATCTTCTTTTTCTTACTTCTATGATCCACTCTACTCACCTCTTTGTATAGTCTATCACTCATTATTTTATTCTTTTCTTTTCTTTTTCTCACCTTTTCTCTCTACCATAATCTCCTCTAAAACCATAATTTTAACCCTAATCCTAATCCTCTGCCCACTTCATTGGTGATCTATTCTTAACTACATCCTTCTCTATAACCCTAATTTGAATCCTAACCCCAATCCTGGCCCAGGCTCCAACCTGAACGATAAATCAAATCCTAACTATAACCCTAACGGTTATAGTAAGTTTGGAAAACTTGCTAGAATCTTTCTACCACTGCAAAAGTTGAGCTCAATAGGTACCGAAGAATGATTGCCATCAAAGAGTCTTATGTAGCTATCTATTCAAGCTCCCAAAGGGTTACTAATAATGCAGCATTGCATTTTATCGTGGCATGATATTTGAGGCGAGGCATTTTTGGCTTTTACTGTTTGATGTCCTTGAAACTAACAGTATACGGAGCAGCAGCAAATAAGGAAGACAACAAGAGGCTATTTGGTTGGAGGTAATCTGACATGAAAAATATTTTTCCATGTCAGATTATCATGTTTGATATGAGAAATGGAAGAAAGAGATGATAAAAAAATTAATGGGCCCCATACTTATTTTTCGGAGAGATGGTAAAATAAATACCATACAAAGTTGGTATTTGACAAATTTTTAAGTGGTGGTAATTCATATTTAACAAAAATATCATCAATAAAGCTGTATATATAATCATTGATTTTATTCTAATATCCTTCAAATTTTATTTAATAAAGAGATTTTGTAAAAAAATTAAGATGAAGATGGCATTATGCAAAGAATTATGTGATTATAGTCATTATATAAAAACTAACTAAAGATGACGATACTATTTTAATATTAAAAAAATTATTTTATATTGAAGGATATATTTATAAATTTTGTCATATTTTCATATAGGATTATCTTCAACCAAACGTAATAATCCTTTTCTGATATCATTTTTCGGAGTAATGTTTCCATCAACCAAACATAGTAAAAGTTATTTTCCTCCACAATCATTTTTTTAGGTAAATGATTCTCATGAATTATCAGATCATCCCATAATATGATATATCCCAACCAGACAGATTCTAAGAAAAGAAAAAAGAGGGGGTATAAAAGGATGTGTAGGGTAAAGCATTGATTTTATTTCAATCCAAGATCTCTAGAGAATGAGAAATGCCCACTGGCAAGTGACAATCCATTCCTGTTGACCGGAGCTGACTTGATCGTCGGAGGATCCTGCCGGAGCCACCTCCCGTCGGCTTCGAATGGGACTTTGTTTTGCAGATCCCCGGCGGCGACCTCGTCCACCACCGCTCCAGCTAATTTCGGCGATGATCAGATTCTGCGTCAATACTAATAATGGAACCACGATATTTGTTAACAAATATAGCGTAGCAGCAGGAAGAACGGATTGAGAAAGGTGCTTCCACTTCCAGCCATTTAACTTTGCACATGAATTCTATCAATTAAGAAGCCAAAATCAGATGCCTTGACTTACAATCGGACGGTGGAATTCTTAAATAAACCAATGGGCCTACAGTAGACCGCAGTTGCAGAATTTTGGAAATCCGATTCTTAAGGTTCGAACAAATCTTCGGACTGAACAGAATAGAAGATTTAGTGATAATAAATTGACAAGATTGGGCACAATAATTCGACATTACTTGCAAACATTAAGTGAGAGACCCGAGGACCCTCGCGAGATGGCTCAAAAACCTTCAGTGCACCATTGTGAACTGAAACATGCGACGCAGCATATCAGAGCACAGCAGAAATAAAAAATGGGGACAATGGTGCAGCCTTGTCGCCAGCCGATAGAAGAAGAAAACCAGCACCATTTACCAGCATAGAGAATAATGGATGAGCAACGCACATCATAATCCATTTGATGATGGCTGAATGGAAACCAATAAAATTTCTCGGGCGATATTCTTAGAGATTTGTCTACCTCGAACAAATGCGCCTTATTCTTCCGAGATCAACTTGGGCATAAAAGTAGACATTCGAACCACCGAGAGTTTCGCCATAATCTTACATAGGATGTTGCACAAACTAATTAGCCAAAAGTCTTTTGCAACCCGAGAATTATCAATTTTTGGCGGCAACGAAATAAAAGTATTCTTCCACTGGCTTGGCATTAGATTGGTAGACAAAATCTCACGAACAGCAGAACAAATATCCTGCTTGATGATCAACCAAAACACTTTATAGAATAATGGTGAAAAACCATCCGGTCCCAGTGATTTCTTAGCAACAAAAGACTGCACGATATGTTCCAACACAGGCGCAATCAACAGGTCATTGTTAACACGATAGGAATGGGCGGAAGGTCGGGCGGCAAAGGGAGCAAATTAAGATTTTCTACTTATTATAAAAATAGTCATAGAAAAGACGACCAACGTCATCATGGAAGTGGCCTCGAACCTATCATCCCATACCGGATGCAATTGCGATGGCGACAAAGCACCGTAGAGAGAGCGATGAAGAAAAGCAGTTATGTAACATCCTCGGCTTTTGATGCCAGAAAATCTTCTGCCGTCAGAGAACCTTATTTAATTCTCTAATCTTCCGAAGAAGCATGGAATGTCTTGGAGCACCAAGACATTCCATCTTCTCTCATCTTTTAACCAAACTCCTTGTTCCACTGCAACAATCCTCGTTTTGTCGCCTGCCTCAAGTAGCCGTGCCAAGCCCGACAAATAATTTCCCAGATGCGCCAAAATCTCTCAAAATAAAAAGATGCGGGACGTTTTGTGCAGATTCTCCTCTCTCTGGAGAAAGAGAAAGCTCACTAATAGCTGTCTGGTATTGTGGTTGTTTCTGTATTGTTGTGGTTATTTGCTATTTCTTGCTGGTGTCTCCGTACTTGGGTTATTATTAAGTTAGAATGTTCGTGGGGTTGGAGACCCAATCCAATCAAGAGAAGAATTATCAAAGATTTCATTACTGAAAATGACTATCACATTGTGGGCCTACCGGAATCTAAACTTGATAATTAATGCTTCTCCTTCTATTCTCAGATCCTTGTCTAATGGAAAATTTTCTGAGTGGCTGGCTTGTGATGCTTCTGGGTCGACTGGTGGCATTTTACTTGGGTGGAATGATGCTCGATTTATCCTCCTGAACAAGACTGTTGGCAGATTCTCCCTCACTACTACGGTGTATGGGCCAACCGATCACCATCTGAAAGAATTTTTCTGGAGAGAGCCGCATCAAATTAGATCCTCCAATCCTGGACCATGGATGGTTGGGGGAGATTTTAATGCAACCTACAAAATTCATGAAAGAAGTGGATCGGCTCAACCTAGGAAGATCTCCAAGGCTTTTGCCTCGTTTATTAGATCGACAATGATTCACTTGGTGTAATCATAGGGAGCATCCGATCTTTGCCAAACTGGACCGATTTCGTTTTTCTTCAAATTGGGATGACCTCGTTCCCCATGCTATTATGACCGCTCTGCCTAATCCATGCTCTGACCACACGCTCATCAAACTCTCTTTCGTTGGGCTTCCAAAGGCAAAGATTTGTTTCAAATTTGATAGAAGTTGGTCGATTCATGAGGATTTGAAAGATGTGGTGGCTCCAGCTTGGACCTCTGTTAGACCCTCATATGATGCAATGTCTAATTTGAAAGTTACTAGAGATGCTCTGAAAAGATGGTCTGCTGATATGAGGATTTCTACTAAAGCAAATAAAACAAAGCTTCTCTCCATCATTCAAGATCTTGATAAAAAGGAAGAAAGGGTCATTCTCAACCCCTCTGAACAGGCTCTCCGAGATTCTTGCAAACAAGACATCCTCAAATTTTATAAAGCCGAAAAGATATATTGGAAGCAAAGAGCCAAAGTTAAATGGCTCACCGAGGGGGATAACGACACTGCTTTTTTCCACAAAAATGCCAACTCTCGTGGGAAGTTCGATTGGATTTCCAACATCGAATGGGCGGGCAATGAGGTCACTGATAACAAGGGCATTATGGATGCTTATTTTGAAGATATTTTAATTTGGTGCCCCTTTAGCCTCTATTCTTGACTTCCGCGACAAATCTTGACTGCCTTGGTGAGCCTTTTTCTATGAAAGAAATCAAAGCAACGATTTTCAGCTTCAATGGCGACAAAAGCCCCGGCCCGGATGGCTTTACCTTATGCTTCTTTCAACATTTTTAGGATCTTGTTTGCAACGACATCCTTCTCTTCTTCAAACAAACGTATGACTTCAATCCTAATCTGAATCACATCAACTATGCCACCATCACCTTGATACCCAAGAATGAAGCTCCTAGAGTACCATCTGACTTCCACCCCATTAGCCTTGTGCATGGTTGCATAAAAATCTTTACAAAGGTGCTTGCTTGTAGACTGCAGCCTCTTCTTGATACTCTAATTAGCCCTGCACAAATGGCCTACATCAAAGATACATCCATTCTTGACGATTATCTTTGTGCTTCTGAGATTATTCATCACTCGAGGAAGTTTTCTCATTATGGGGTCATTTGCAAGTTTGACTTTTCAAAAGCCTTCGATGGAATCATCCCCTCTTACTAAATCTTCTGGCAAAGTGCAACTTCCCTCAAAAATGGATTGGATGGATTGGAAATTTATTGTCTACCTCAAAAGTGGCACTCAATGTAAATGGCAAACTTGGAGATTGGATTTCTTGCGGAAGAGGACTAAAACAAGATGACCTGCTATCTCCATTTCTTTTTTTTTTCTTTTTTTCTTTTTTTTGAGGTAAAGGAGGCCTGGAAAGACCACCTGGCTTTTATTGATCAAGTATGCACAAAGAGAGGAGAAGAAAACCAAAATACAAACAGCAAAAAACTCAAGTACCAACGGCACTCACGCTCTCCTTTATGACTACATGGCTAACAATAGGGTTAAGAAGTGCTAGAAGCAGGACCAATATGAGTACATGATAAGGACATGCTTTGCACGAGTAGGATCAAATACCTCCGAATGTTTTCATGTTTGTCTCGATCCTTAACGAAACAAAGATGCTGCCAACTGAAGAATAGATGAAGAATTCTCTGGAGAATAGTGAAAATAGAGCTTAGCCTTTTAAGAAAAACTCTTCTATTTCTCTTTTTCCAAACTTTCCAACACAATGCCACCATCAATTATTCAAATATCCTTCTCTGAGAAATAAAAAATTTATTCACTCTTCACTTTAACTAAAGGTCTCTAAGTGTAGCAGGCCACCCAAAGATTTTCAATTGAGTTTTGATTGCGTACCAAAATAGACCGAGTGAAAGAACACTTCAACAATAAATGTGAGATAGTTTCAGATGATGCCCCATAAAGAACACATCCCGTATTGGTTGGCCATCCATTTTTAGCAAGTACTTCTCCTGTGAGCACCTTGTTCTTCAATGCAAGCCACAAAAATACTTTAACTTTATCTGGGATACATGCTCTCCAAACAACCTTGTAGAAAGGCCAGATGATTCCATCATTGTTCAAAAAATCATAAAAGGACTTCACAGAGAAGACACCACTTTGGGTGAGCTTCCAAGATGGGGTATCGCAAACTCTTAAGGGATGAATCAAAGATAGAATACTACACAATGCTTGAAACTGATTTTGCTGGTCTCTATCCAGTGGCCTCCTTAATGAAATTCTCCACCTCATTGATTGCCACAACTATTGAGAGGCTACAGAGCAGTTTTTTTTTAGAGCCATTGGGTAAAGTTCTTCAAAAAGGAGAGAAAGGGGAACATTACCTAGCCAAACATCTTCCCATAATCGAATATTAGTTTCATTTCCCAACTTGAATGAAAGGCAATTCCAAAAAGCCTCCAAATTTTTATTAATATCCTTCCAAACTGGAGAGAAACGATTAAAGCATTTTCTTACTCTGAATCCAAATTTTTCTCTACGGTAGTAAGCATCCTTGACTTGCTTGATCCAAAGCGATTTGACATTGATAGTGAACTTCCAAGCCCACTTAACTAGAAGAGCCAAATTCATCTGCTCAAGATTACTTATCCTCAAGCCACCTTGCGCTATGGATTTACACACTACATCCCAATTAACAAGACAGTTAAAACCACTCATCTTGTCAGATCCTTTCCAAAGAAACGCTCTTCGCACCTTGTCAATTGTATGGAGCACCCATTTAGAAAATTTAAGGATTGACATATAATATGAGAGAAGATAGCTCAAAATAGAATTAATTAGTGTAAGTCGCCCTCCATAAGAGAGAAGTCATCCTTTCCAAGAGGCAAGCCTTGCACTGATTCGATCAATAAGAGGCATCCAACACTATCTCGAAAGCTTCTTATCACACATAGAAAGCCCAAGATAAGTGAAAGGTAGGGAACCTTTTCTATAGTTTATCATACAGGTAAAGTTGGAGGCCTCCTTATCTGACATATTCAAGCGCACAAGAGAGCTTTTATGAAAATTTATTTTTAGCCCCGAAGCATCCTCAAAGGCAAGCAGAATAGCTTTGGCAGCAAGCAAACTCTCTTTTTTACTAGCACAAAAGAGGAGTATCATCAGCAAAATGAAAGCTCTTAATGCTCTGAAAGATCTTTGACGGACCAATTCTCTCAATCAACCCTATTGCACCTGCTTGATGAAACAATCTAGAAAGCACATCAGTAGCAAGAATAAATAAAGTTGGGGATAGAGGATCTTTTTGTCGGAGGCCTCTTCTGCATCGAATCCAATTACCTGATTTATCATTGACAAGAAGTGCCACAGAAGCAGAAGACAGCAGGCACCGAATCCAAGAAATCCATCTTTGAGGAAAGCCACGAGTAAGGAGAACATCGAGCAAGAAATTTCAAGACAAGCAGTCAAATGCCTTCTCAAAGTCCAGCTTGCACACAATCCCTTTCTACCCTATCTTTCTACATTGAACAATCAATTCGTGGGCACTCAAAAAATTCTGAACTATAGATCTACCCTTAATAAAAGCAGATTGAGAGACATCGACAAGTTGAGGAAGAACAGGAGCCAATCGATCAACCAGAACTTTGGATATAATCTTGTAAATACAATTAAGAAGACTAATAGGCCGTAGATCACGGGCAGTGAGTGCTCCTTGTTTCTTAGGGATGAGGGCAATATAAGCAAAATTCAGATGGAAAAGCTTAAGAGAACCTTTATGAAATTCATTTAGGAGGATCATTACATCTTCAGCAATAGCATTCCAAAATTTCTTGAAGAAAGCAAAAGTGAATCCATCGGAGTCCGGTGCTTTGAGACTACCACAAGAGAACACCGCATTTTTGACTTCCTCCATTGAGAAATCCTTGACAAGGTCTCTCAAGTCCACCATAGGATCACCATAGAGAAGGTGTCAATTGATCTTAATTAAAGAATTAACACTTTGCCTAAATAGTTGCTTAAAGAATCCATGAAGCTTAGAGAAAATGACATCTTGATCAAGAATCTCCACCCTATCATCTAGAAGGGAAATAATATGATTTCTTCTCTTCTTGCCCGAGGCAACTTTATAAAAAAAAGGAAGTGTTGCAATCTCCTTCTTTGAGCCATGTAATTTTCAATCTTTGCTTCCAATAAAGTTCCTCCTTAAGGTAAATGTCCTCCAACGATTGTTTAAGTATCCTTCTAGTCTCAAACTCTGAATATGAGAGGTCTATACTTTCTTCCTTTTTATCAAGAATGCCAATGTCATGGAGAAGTTTGGATTTCACCTTCTTAGACGAGTTTCTTTTGGATGAAGACCAAATTTTCAAAGCCATTCTGACTCTTTTAAGATTCCGAACCCAAGCGGCAGGATTCGAAGACTCTTGAATGCTTATCCATGAGCTAAGAACAACCCCATCCAAATCCACCTCCTTGGTCCACCAAGCCTCAAAATGGAAGATACGGTGTTGAGGAAAATTAAGGGAGCAGTCCAATGCAATGGGGATGTGATCAGAGAAAGTACTGAGGAGAGATAGCTGAGTAGATGCAGGAAACAAGGATTTCCATTCTGAAGAGAATAGAAATCTATCAAGATGAGCTGAGGAGTGCTCTCTGCCATTAGACCAAGTGAAATCTCTACCTTTGAGGTCTAGATCCACCAACTCCAAAAAAGCAATGAACTCAAGAAAGGCAAGATTATCTCTGATACTCTGTGGGTTACCTCTTCTATCTTCAACAGCTTTAGTAAGATTAAAATCACCCCTAGCAACCATGGATCCGAAAAAGCATTGTGGATAGAAGTCAGCTCCTCAAAGAAATTTTTTCGTGGAGCTCTATCATTAGGCCTATAAACAGCAGTAATTGAGAGATTAGTCTTCAGATTAGGACAATATAAGACAATTGTTGAGGAGAAGCTTTTCGAATAGGAGGCTCTAAGGAGGAAAAAATTGGTGTTCCAACCCATCAAAATGCCCCCAGATGAGCCTACAGAGTTCATAACAAACCATTCATCTATTCTTGACCCATAACAAACCTTTCTTTTCATAGTTGCAGTTGATCCCCATTGTTGAATGCTTGAAAAGTGAGCTCAGAAGGAATTTTCATTGGTTTGGAAAATCCTTGGTGCCCTGGTGGAACCAAAATCCTTCAATATGCTGTTGACACGCTTGTATTTGCTCGAGCCAAAAAGAATTTTATTGCTACTCTAAAGCTTATTCTCTTCTGTTTTGAACTGATCTCCCGCCTTTCTATTAACTATCATAAAAGCTCTTTGTCTACTATTGGCTCCTCGGATTCACATGGAGAGATTTGCGCTTCTTGGCTCAATTATCAGCTTGTGCCCTTACCCATCAAATATTTTGGCTTGCCATTGGATGGAAAAAAGCTATCAAAGATGGATTGGTGCCTTTTATTGTAGAGAATGGAATCCAGACTTGTCTCTTGGAAGTGCAATCTTCTTTCTTTTGAAGGTAGACTCACACTAGTAAATGCTATCCTTACATCTCTACAAGTGTATTTCATGTCTTCTTTCAGGCTTCCTGCATGGGTTACAAAAAAGATTAATGCTCTAAGAAGATCTTTCCTTTGGAATTGCACCTCTAGCTCTTCCGGTGTCTCTTGTAAGGTCAATTGGCGTACTGTTTGCCGTCAGAAGAAAGAGGGGGGTCTTGGCATCAAGGATATCCGGCTTTTCAATACCTCCTTACTTGGCAAATGGGGATGGAGAACGCTTTTAGCCGATAATGGGCTTTGGAAGAATCAAATTCAATTTGCTTATCGTAGGAAAGTCAGATTGTCCAGCTTATGGAAGCCTATCAAGAGATGTTCGAGCCTTTGGAAGGATGTGGTTAGAGCCCTACCAGCTTTCTGGAATTGCATTTATCATCTAGTAGGTAATGATTGTAGCACGCTCTTTTGGAGACATTATTGGATTTGCAATGAACCCCTTCAATCTATGTTCCCACACCTTTTCGCTTTAAGCCATCGTAAGAATGGCATGGTAGTAGAATTTTTCAGCAAGAGATATAGAAGATGGAAGATCCCTTTACCTCAAAATACCTCTCATATTATCAGGGGGGAATACTTGCACATGATTTCTCTACTTAACAGTGTCTCCTTCAACCAACAAGAGGATAGGATAGTTTGGAGAGCTGATAGTACCACCAGATCTCTTTATCTCTTTCTCAATTCTTCCAAAATCAAATATTGTCTCTCCTTCTCTCCGGAGCCTCTCCATCTTTTTAAAAATCAAGTGCTTCTTATGGCTGTGTTGGAAGAATAAGCTTAATGTAAGAGAGGTGCTAAGCAGGAAGATCGGCAAGAATCTAGGAGGTTGTGCTTTATGAAATTAAGCTACCGAGTTTGTGGACCATCTCTTCTCGACGTGTCCCCTTTTCTCTTTAATTTGGACTGCAATCTCCAATCTGCATCAATCTAGAATCTTCCTTTAAATTTTTATGCCTTGATTGGATTAACAGGTCTTTCTCAAAGAAATTTCAACCTATCATCCGAATGTTGCTTGCTGCTGTTAGTTGGTCATGTTGGAAAGAGAGAAATGCCACCATCTTCCTCTGCAAGTTCTCTTCCCCATCTTCTGTTGCTTCTAAAGCAATCTAAACCTTCAATGACTGGTTAGTTCTTTGCAATCACTCTATTCTTCCTGAATTTGGATGAGTGTGGACAAGCATCAGAAGTCAGTGACATCTAAATGTAATTAATCTTTTCAAAAATTGGCCAATTCTTTGCAACACTTCCATGCTTGGTGACTTCGGCAAGATTTGGAAGAAAATATGTGGGGTTCATTTGCAAATTACCTGACTTCGACCTATTCTCTGCGCTTCTTCTACTCTCTAGTTATTTATGAAATTATAAAATATGACATCTTCTATCTATTTCTGTTCATTTATTCTTGTATCTTGATTCCGATCTTCCACCTCTCTCTTTTCTATCGTACAGCTCTCTTTTTCTTGTAATAAATGATGGGTGGCTGGTTTCAGCCTCCCATTACATCAAAAAAAAAAAAAAAAAGATAGGAAGCCCAACCAGAAATTGGAACAAGTTGACCAACTTGAGGAGACTCAAGCCGACCCAAACATTCGTCCACATCCTTAACAATTTGAACCTTTGGGTTCCCCTACTTGACGTCGTGGAGGACTCCTCTTATGTTTCTCTTTCCATGAGTCAAAACGGATAAGCATGGACTTCAAAAGACCGGTACTCATTCTCATGCATCGAATTCGATGACAACTAGAGAAGATTTTGAAGGAGAATCGGCAAAACTTGTGACACCATTGAGATTTTGGTTCATCATCCTCCTTCGATCGCTGTCCTCTATCGGGATATGAGTCGCCACCATCAAGGGCCGAAAATATGGCTTTTCTCATGCCTCATGCACTCTGCCTCCTTAACACCTATGTTCGGCATGGCCCACTCGACGACAAAGGAAACACACCAATGGTAAACTTTCGACACCTTCTTTCAACCATAATACCAATCCCGGGCTTTAAAGGCTTTGATAAATCAATAAGTACACATGCTTTTGCGTATCCTCTCCTAACAACCTCTTCAGTATAATCTATATGAAAGCTTAGCATTTGAAACTATCTATATAAATTACCAATTCTCATATATAAATGTCATTTAGATACAAATCAATTTTTTCAATACCATATATGTGGACTCTCCTACCTAACAATGCTTTAAATATAAATTAAATTATATTATTAAAGTATGGTATTATTATACTCTTGCAATTGAAGTTTATTATATATATAGTTGAGAATATAAATTAATATTAAAAATTTATATGGATATTATTTTATTATTTATAATTTTTTTTAAAAAAAATAATTAGTTTTAGAATCCATGCATATAACACGCAGGCTCAAAACTAGTTATCAATAAATAAAGGTACACATGCTTTTGCACATCCTCTCTTAACAACCACTTTCATATAATTGTCAATAAATAAAGATGGTCCAGCAGTAGGGGTGGCAATCAGGTCAAATCGGATCATAAATGGATCAGATCAAATACAAATTGGGTCAAAAGTATTTAAACCTAAATCTGATCTATTTATTAAACATATCGGATATTGAAATCTAAATCTGATCCATTTAATAAATAGGTTATCCGACCTGACCTATTTAACCTATTTATATAACCTAGTTTTTAAAAAAAGCCATTTTACCTATTTAACTTGTTTATATAATCCAGTTTAAAAAAAATCTGTTGGTGCCTTTGTGGTCGATTTAAAAAATAAAAATATACTTTTCTCACCTAACTTTGATCTCTGCAGCTCGTCATGCTCTTGGTTCGACGTGGCTGCCCCTCCGCCCTTACTGGCATCACCGCGCGCTCGCTCTTCTACCCCTTCGCCCGACCCCCCTCTGCCCTCGCCAACATCACCAAAATGCGGCCCAGTGGCACTCCCCCCATCACCTCCCTCTGTCCGTCGACGAGTTAGACAGTCAGCTCGGTGGCACCCGATGGGGAGGAAGCCAGGAGGAAGGCCCCATACAGGTGGCTTCGGTTTGTTTTTCGATCGGCTAGACGGCCATGGGGGCGGCAGCTAGGGGTGCTGCCACTACTAGATCCGGCCTCGACACTATCAAGACCACCGACAGGGGACAGTCATCAGCATTGGCATCGTCAATATTGTTGGGATGGTTGTTGCTGCAGCTACTGTTGGTGGTGGTAGGGTTAGGGTCTTGGTTAGGGCAGTGAGGACTAAGGCAAAAATTGGTGGGGTTGCGGAGATGGAGAGGAGAGGCCGAGGTTGAGGAGTTGAAGGCAGGGAGGGATTTGGGGAAGGAGGAGCATAGGGAGGGGTAGATGGGAGGGAGTGGGATTGGGATCATGGAAGGATCTTTGATTTTTAACCGGCCACATCTAAAATTTTGATCTAAATTCAAATGGATGGCCTAAATTTTATCACAGACCCATATTTTAAATATTTTAAATAAAAATTATAAATAGGTTAAACAAGTTTGGCTAGTTGAAAATTTTAAATCCAAATCCAATCTATTTAATAAATGGGTTAAACATGTTGACTTGTTTATGATCCGAACCCGTTTAATTCAAATCCAAATCTGTTTATGATGAGTCAAACATGGGTCAGATTGGCGGATCAGATCATATTTTACCATTTCTATTTAGGGGTAGATGTAATTCTAAGTAACATCTGGGGATCAAGTTGCTTGAGAAAGAGTGTCTGCTCTAGGCGAAAATTTGGCCACCAAAGTTCAAGACCCAAGATCTGACCATTAGCAAGAACCCAATTATGATCCTCCGATGAACGAAAGTGAAAGGGAAGATGACCCGTAGATAATGGGATAATTTTGAAAACATTTGAGATCTTCCATCAAAACTTTAACTCCTTGAAAAATAAAATTTGCATAAAGGGTTGGACTTCAAAAAGCTCGTTCGCATATGCAAACGGGACTTTCCACCATCAGATCGGCCATATATTCTATCAAAATCCGAATATCAGGATGATCTGATGGTGGAAAAGCATGTTTGCACATGCGACCGTGCTCTTCATGGATAAACCCCATCAGAAAACTCAATACCAAGAAACTTACCAATCAATGAGATGGCCCACTTATCCCAAATACCATCATATTCATCACCATTGCATGCAAATCATTATTTTTTTTATCAAAAATATTATAATTTTATTAGAATATTTGATTAAACAATCATTGCTCATTATATTTATTTCATATCCCTATTCTAACAACAAGAATATAAAAATAATATTTTTAATAATTTTAGATATATAATAATAATTTATCAACTCTAAGATCTTTTCAGAAGATAACTTCAAAATAATGAACTTTTCTCCAATACCATAAAGCTCGAAGTCTCTCTCCTTCAAAAAATCCCTTTTAAAAATCTCTTTTGGTGCACGACCTTACAAGGAAGATCGAGAAAGATTGTGCAATTCCTTTCGAGCAAGTGACCTGCTTTGCAACTGTTGTTGCAAACGATCGATTTCCTCTTCAGAGATCTTCTAAGCCTCTCAGCGATCGATTTCCTCTTCAGAGATCTTCTAAGCCTCCCAACGATACCGTCGTTTGTCCACTATTACTAACATCCGGCCATCCATCTTTTATCTTTCGTAATGGACAGTAGTGCAATATTGATATTTTGGTATCCAAAAAGTAATTTAAGATAACTCAAGCAACATAATTATCATCTAATCGTTTACATTTGAACTTTTTTTTTTTAAAAAAAAAAAAAATGATCTATTACAATTGCCATAGAAAATTCTTGGAAACATCCTTCTCCCTAATAAAGGGGAAGTTAAAGAAAAATAAAAATCTGAAACCTAATATTGCTTCTTTCAGCACAAGACTCCCGATCTGAGAAGCCATCAACGACCGTTCCGTCCAGTGAACACGTGACCGTGAACGTGGCAGCAACCGTGAACAGGGCAGTAACGGCACGGATAGGGATACCAAGAATTCGGCGCCCCGCCGCCTCCGCGGCCCGCCGGCGCCAGCCCGGCCGGAAAACCCGGATAACCCCATCCCCAAACCGGACCGTAATACCCGGCCACCCTCCTCCCCCGATCTCGATCAGACGTCCGCGGATCCCCACCATTGGCACTCGCCGCCGCAACCGCCGCTGCCGGCGGCGGCAGCCCACCTTGACCCAGGGCAAGCTTTTTCCCCCGATCTCCAGCGGACGGCCTCGGATCCCCACCACCGGCATTCGCCGCTGCGATGGGAAGCTCCTTTCCCGGATCTCGAGCAGACGGCCTTGGATCCCTCATCCCCTCCGTCCGACGGACTTTGATCATCTTCCGCACCGCCTCGAGTTTCGAGTCCAAGATCCCTCGCAGCGCTATCAGCTTGTCCTCGTCGTCGGAAAAGGGGATGCGGAGGCGGTCGGTCTCCTCCGGTGCCTTCGACGCGGCCGCTTTGGCAGCGGCTTTCTTCTCGTCGGCGTCGGGGTTGGGGTTGGCGGGGTCTTTCTTCTCGTCGGCGACGGGGTTTGGGTTGTCGAGGGTGATCTGGTTCTTGGGGAGCTTCTTGTGGCCGGGGGTTTCGAAGTAGTGGTGGATGGCGTCTTTGATCTTGGAGCGGTCGGGCGGCCAGGTGGTGGGTTCGTCGGCGTCGGAGGAGTAGCTCACGAGGGCGAGCTCGACGTCGCAGAGCGTGGCGAGCTCGTACGCCTTCTTGCAGAGGCCCTTCATCCGATACTTGATGGACCGCCGGCGGGATTTCTCGCTTCGACCGTCGCCTTTGCCGCCAGTGGTGGCGCCGTTGCCTTGGGGAGGAGCCATTGCCGGCCAGAAACTCTTTTTTGTATAAGGAAAAGGAGGAACGAAGGAAGAAGGAAGACGAGGGACTCGCGCTCTCCCGCTCAGAAGGAAGGGAGAAGACGAGGGACTTGGAACGAGGGAAGGGTGGTCCGCCTCCACGGGTATTTATAGGCTGCCCCACGCCCCTTAGGGCGACGCATATGAGAAGTAGGACGGACGGTTGTGATTTACTGATAATTTGCTTGTTGATTTTCTATGGGAAGTGCACTTCCAGATAAACAAGGACACTATATTTCCCAAATCTGCGCTATCAACTTCTTTCTTTCCCAATATTAGACGATTCCAAATTGCACTCCATATTATTAAAAAAAATATAAAAAAATAATAAAAAAAAAAAGAATCTGGCTGCTTCTAGATATATGTATACGTTATAGGAGTTATTCTTTTGGCAATGTCCCAGACTGGATATATCGAGTGAGCTCATATTTTGAGATGGAAGAGATACCATAAATTTTATAGGAGCAATTTTAGAAAAATAGTTAAGTTATTAGCAGCTACACAAGAAAACAATATTATCAAGACCTTGTTTTTTATACTAAGAAAGTTAATTTTTTTTAGTTAATTTTTTTAGTCAAGAAAACAATATTACTAAAAAATAGATAATTTTTTTAGTAAAGCCGATTATTAGAGTACTAGAAAGTTAGTTACCTTCCCTCGTGTCATTCTTTAGTAGCAACTTTTTTAATAATGATTGGTTTAATTTTTTTTTGCTAAAATGTAGTGTTAGCATCAAATTATTATACTATTGCTAAGTATCTGCTATTAAAATGGATCATTTATGAATTTTATGGGCTGTTGGGGATAAATCCCGCTCCTGCCGAAGCTCGGCCCAACGCTCAGCCCAATGTAACCAGTAGCCGCTGAAGAGCTTCAGTGCCAGGCGCCAGGCCGAGCCCCTAACACGGCCGAACTGCCTAGAGGCCGAATCAGCGAACCCTGGCCGAACTCCTTCGGACTCCCCACGGCCGAACTGCCTAGAGGCCGAACTCCCCTGCACCAAGGTCCGGGCCGAACTGCCTAGAGGCCGAATCAGCGAACCCTGGCCGAACTCCTTCGGACTCCCCACGGCCGAACTGCCTAGAGGCCGAACTCCCCTGCACCAAGGTCCGGGCCGAACTGCCTAGAGGCCGAATCAGCGAACCCTGGCCGAACTCCTTCGGACTCCCCACGGTCGAACTCCTTCGGACCGACCTCAGGCGAGCCCGTGCAGTCGAACTCCTTCGGACTGCCCACAGCCGAACTCCTTCGGACTCCCCACGGCCGAACTCCTTCGGACCGACCCCAGGCGAGCCCGGTGCAGCCGAACTCCTTCGGACTGCCCACAGCCGAACTCCTTCGGACTGCCCACGACCGAACCCCTCAGCGAGCCCTGGCCGAACCAACTAGCAACCGAAGTCCTTCAACTGGCCAGCCGAGCCTCTTCGGGCCTCTCAGCGGTCGAACTCCTCGGCAACCGTCCCGCGGCCGAACTCTACAGATGGCCGACCCTTCAGCCAGACGAACTTCCCCAGCCTCCCCCTCGGCCGAACTCTGTTACAAGCCCGAACTCCATTGGACGAACTGTCGCCTGCAGCAAGACCGGACGGCGCCTTCCTCTCCGTACCGGACTCCATGCGGCCGACGACTCGCCAGTATGGCTCCCACGATCTACCGGACGACGCCTTCCTCTCCGTACCGGACTCCATACGGCCCATGACTCGCCGGTATGGCTCCCACGATCTACCGGACGACGCCTTCTTCTCCGTACCAAACTCCATGCTGCCCGACGACTCTCTGCCAGACGGCACAGCCGTCACCATCAACTAAGCTCCGCTATAAAAGGACCCCTCCCGACATACTAAGGCTAAGCTCTCTGAACTCTCGACTCTCTAAGCTCCCCTCCACATCTCTAAGCTCCGGAACTCATTCCGAGCACTCCATTACTGTTGGCCGGAAACTAACTTGACCGTCGGAGGGTCCTGCCGGAGCCACCACCCCATCGGTTTCGGACGGGACTTCGTTTTGCAGGTCCCCGGCGGCGCTCAGCGGCCTCGACTCCGGTGACCTCCGGCGAGGACGGATTTCTGCACCAACAGATTGGCGCTAGAAGGAGGGCCTGAACCTTCGAGGTTCCCTTGTTCTTAAAGGAGTGCTCGGCGACGATTTCCTTCCCCTGCTCCGGATCTCTCTTCTCCTTCTTCAGTATTCCTTTTCTGGAAAGAAAAAATGCCCCCCAGAAGAGCCTCGACCCGGAGGTCGGCAACCTCCGCGGCCCGATCCCGTTCGGGTCCGTCCGCTCCCACTCCGGCCCCGGCGACACGGGCCCGCTCCGTACCCGCGGTGGATGCGGAGCGGTTCGACCTGCTTGCCCAGCAGGTCCGCGATCTTACGGAGGCGGTGCGGGCGGTGCAGGCCACGCATTCGCAAGGTCCGGCGCCCACTCGACCGGCGCGGGGTTCTCCGGAGCCCGAAGACCCAGTCCAGGAGAGACCGATGCGGGCTACCCGACCTCCGGCCCTCGGGAGAGAAGGGCAGCCGGCAAGGAGCCCCCGCTCGGACCGCGGCTCGACCCAGGGAGAGGCTTCACACCTGTTCCGCGAGAAGACTTTGGGGGTTAAGGATCGCGAAGACTTCCTGGATCAAAGGCTCTTGGAGATGGGACGACGCATAGAAGAACTTCGTCATACTCCTTCCTCCCGCGGGTCATGCCTTTCGGACTCAAGAATGCAGGAGCCACCTACCAGCGCTTGGTCAATAAGGTCTTCAAGGGGCAGATCGGCCGCAACATGGAGGTGTACGTGGACGACATGCTAGTCAAAAGCCGAGCCTCGACGGACCACCTCGCCGACCTTGAAGAAACCTTCGGTGCGCTTAGGAGGCACAAGATGAAGTTGAACCCGACCAAATGTGCCTTCGGCGTGACCTCCGAAAAATTCCTAGGATTCATGGTGTCGAGACGCGGAATCGAGGCAAATCCCGAGAAAATCCGAGCCATCCAGGAGATGACCGCCCCGAAGACAATTAAGAAAGTTCAGTGCCTGGCTGGGAAGGTGGCGTCCCTGAACCGCTTTGTCTCGAGGTCGGCCGAAGCGGTGCCTGCCCTTTCTTCCAGGTCCTCAGGCGACCGAAAGATTTTTGCTGGACAGCGGAGTGCAAACAGGCATTCGAGGAGCTTAAAAACTACCTCGACGCACCCCCGCTGCTGGCAAAGCCCGAACCTGGAGAAGGGCTGCTCCTATACCTAGCTGTCTCTCCAATGGCCCTGGCGGCTGTCCTGGTCAGGGAAGATGCGAAGGTGCAACAACCAGTCTACTATGTGAGCCGAGCCTTGAGGGACGCGGAGACCAGGTACTCCAAGTTAGAAAAACTAATTTACTATCTTCTGATCGCAGCCAGGAGGCTCCGACCTTACTTTCAGGAGCATACCATAACGGTCCTCACGGACCAACCAATAAGAGCCATCCTCCACCGAGCAGATGCTTCAGGAAGAATCGCCAAATGGGCGATCGAGCTCACGGAGTTCGACATCAATTACCGGCCCAGGCCATCGATCAAGGCTCAGATACTGGCGGACTTCGTGCTGGAATGCACCGCACCAGTTGAAGCCGAACTTGAATCAAGCGAGACTATCATCGGAGGGAGACCAGGCCCCAACGAAGCCGAGCTGTGGCGGTCGAGCTTCCCTGAAGAAAGGGCCGACCTTCTTGAAGGCGCCTGGGTTCTGCATGTGGATGGCTCATCCAACTCTAGCGGGGCCGGCGCAGGACTGGTCCTGGTTAGCCCCGAGGGGATCGTCACCGAGTACGCATTGCGCTTCGAGTTTCCCACAACCAACAATGGGGCCGAGTATGAAGCGCTGATAGCCGGGCTGCAGATAGCCAGGGAATTGAAGGTGGGTCGGCTTCAAGTCTATAGCGACTCCCAGTTGGTGGTCGGTCAGGTCGGCGGCAGCTACGAGGTGCGGGAGGAAAGCATGGTGATGTACCTCGGGAAGGTGAAGAACTTAATACCAGCCTTCAACAGCTTCGACATTCGGCACATCCCAAGGACCGAGAATACAAGGGCCGACCTCCTCTCCAAGTTGGCCACCTCTGCCCCGGCCGAACTACCAAAAGAAGTGTTTCTGGAAACTCTGAAGTGCCCGACCACCGAGGAACCTCGGGCCGTCCTGCAGACGGACTTCGAGCCCAGCTGGATCGACCCGCTGATCGCCTACCTCGAAGAAGGGGTCCTTCCCCACGACCGGAGAGAAGCTCGGAAGCTCAGGAGTCAAGCCTCCCGCTACGTCTTGTACGAGGGCAGGTTATATAAAAGGTCATACTCCCTCCCGTTGCTGAGGTGCCTCCGACCCTCTGAGGCCTGCATCGCGCTACAGGATGTCCACGAAGGACTCTGCGGAAGTCACGCGGGAGCCAGATCCCTATCGCAAAAGACTACTTCGGCAAGGGTACTACTGGCCAACCCTACTTCGTGATGCCACGGAATACGTGAAGAGATGTGACCGCTGCCAGAAGAACGCCAGCGTGCAAAGGCAGTCGGCATCCGAACTCACCCCGCTCACTGCACCCTGGCCCTTCGCTCAGTGGGGGATGGACATCCTCGGCCCCTTCCCAACGGCGTCCGGACAACGGAAGTTCCTCCTGGTCGCGATTGACTACTTTACCAAGTGGGTCGAGGCGGAACCACTAGCGAAGATCACCGAGGCCAAGGTGCAGGACTTCGTCTGGAAGACGCTGATCTGCCGGTTCGGCCTGCCCCGAGCCCTCATAACCGATAATGGGCGACAGTTCGCTGGAGCCCGGTTTGCCGAGTTCTGCGAAGGACTGAACGTCTCCCACCACTTCACATCGGTGGCTCATCCGCAAGCTAATGGGGAAGCCGAAGTGACCAATCGGACCCTGCTGCAAGGCCTCAAGACGAGGCTCGACAGGGCAAAGGGGGCCTGGGCAGACGAACTCTACCACGTCCTCTGGGCATACCGAACAACGCAGAGGGTACCCACCGGCGAGACGCCCTTCGCCCTGGCCTTCGGCACCGAGGCAGTCATCCCGATCGAGCTCAAACTTCCATCTGCTCGAATCGTGGGCTTCAACGAGCAACTCAACCCCCAGGACCTCAGAGCCAACCTCGACCTCCTAGAAGAAAAGAGGGAAGTGGCCCGCATCCGGATGGCCACCTACCAACGGAAGGTGGCTCGGTATTACAATTCCAGAGTCAAAAACAAGGCGTTCAGAGTTGGGGATTTGGTGCTCCGACGAGCAGCCGTCTCTCGGCCCCAGAGTCAAGGGAAGCTCGTCCCAAATTGGGAAGGCCCGTACGAAGTGGTAGAGGTCGTCCGACCTGGAACCTATCGCCTAAAGGAGCTCGGAGGACTAACGCTTCCCCGACCTTGGAACTCGGAAAACCTGAGAATGTACCACCAATAGTTTCCCTCAATAAAATCATTTCTGGATGCGAAATCTATGCGATGACAGGAAAGAAGCAGTCAGCCGCGTTAGGAACAGGAGGAGAACCTCGTCCTAGCGTGAGCAAAGTCGAAGGCCCCGTCCACAAAGGACGGGATGGGGGGAGAAGCGAGGACGACGGTCCTCATGTGCCCCCACAGCCGGCTAGGAACAGGAGGAGAACCTCATCCTAGCGCGAGCAAAGTCGAAGGCCCCGTCCACAAAGGACGGGATGGGGGGAGAAGCGAGGACGACGGTCCTCATGTGCCCCCACAGCCCGGCTAGGAACAGGAGGAGAACCTCGTCCTAGCGTGAGCAAAGTCGAAGGCCCCGTCCACAAAGGACGGGATGGGGGGAGAAGCGAGGACGACGGTCCTCATGTGCCCCCACAGCCGGCTAGGAACAGGAGGAGAACCTCATCCTAGCGTGAGCAAAGTCGAAGGCCCCGTCCACAAAGGATGGGATGGGGGGAGAAGCGAGGACGACGGTCCTCATGTGCCCCCACAGCCGGCTAGGAACAGGAGGAGAACCTCGTCCTAGCACGAGCAAAGTCGAAGGCCCCGTCCACAAAGGACGGGATGGGGGGAGAAGCGAGGACGACGGTCCTCATGTGCCCCCACAGCCGGCTAGGAACAGGAGGAGAACCTCGTCCTAGCGTGAGCAAAGTCGAAGGCCCCGTCCACAAAGGACGGGATGGGGGGAGAAGCGAGGACGACGGTCCTCATGTGCCCCCACAGCCGGCTAGGAACAGGAGGAGAACCTCGTCCTAGCGTGAGCAAAGTCGAAGGCCCCGTCCACAAAGGACGGGATGGGGGGAGAAGCGAGGACGACGGTCCTCATGTGCCCCCACAGCCGGCTAGGAACAGGAGGAGAACCTCGTCCTAGCGTGAGCAAAGTCGAAGGCCCCGTCCATAAAGGACGGGATGGGGGGAGAAGCGAGGACGACGGTCCCTCATGTGCCCCCACAGCCGGCTAGGAACAGGAGGAGAACCTCGTCCTAAGCGTGAGCAAAGTCGAAGGACCCCGTTCACCTAAAGGACGGGATGGGGGGAGAAGCTCGGACGACGGTCCGGATGTGCCCCCACAGCCCGTTAGGAACAAGAGGAGAACCTCGTCCTAACGTGAGCAAGATTCAAGGCCGAGCCTCAAGAGTCTACGGCAAGCTTCACTGCAGGAAGATGAGGTCTCCTTCGGACCTCAGCTTCAACTTCGGTGTCAGCATCAGCGGGAGACGGGATCTCCCCCAAGCGATCATAACCTTGACTGCAAAAGAGGAGGTCTCCCCCGAATCGACTTCGGTTGATGAAGGCGATGTCAACTCCGACCCTGACCACGGGGGGCGACATTGACTCCGGCCTCAACGTCGGCTTCACCAATTTTGGCTGGAAACGAGTCCCACTTCAACTCCAAACATCGACTGGGGATGAAACCTCCCCCAAGCCTCAGCTTCAACTTCAGCGTCAACCTTGGCTGGAGAAGAGACCTCCCCCCGAGCTTCAGCCTGCGACAAATGCGGGGCCTGGAAGAAGACTTCGGCAGTCGTCCTGTTTTGGTACTCCCTTCCTTCGAATTTTTTTGAACTCGGGAGTGGGGGGCTACTGTTGGGGATAAATCCCGCTCCTGCCGAAGCCCGGCCCCGACGCTCAGCCCAATGTAACCAGTAGCCGCTGAAGAGCTTCAGTGCCAGGCGCCAGGCCGAGCCCCTAACACGGCCGAACTGCCTAGAGGCCGAATCAGCGAACCCTGGCCGAACTCCTTCGGACTCCCCACGGCCGAACTGCCTAGAGGCCGAACTCCCCTGCACCAAGGTCCGGGCCGAACTGCCTAGAGGCCGAATCAGCGAACCCTGGCCGAACTCCTTCGGACTCCCCACGGCCGAACTGCCTAGAGGCCGAACTCCCCTGCACCAAGGTCCGGGCCGAACTGCCTAGAGGCCGAATCGCAAACCCTGCCGAACTCCTTCGGACTCCCCACGGCCGAACTCCTTCGGACCGACCCAGGCGACCGTGCAGCCGAACTCCTTCGGACTGCCCACAGCCGAACTCCTTCGGACTCCCCACGGCCGAACTCCTTCGGACCGACCCAGGCGAGCCCGCAGCCGAACTCCTTCGGACCGACTCCAGGCGAGCCCAAGCGGCCGAACCCCTTCGGACCTGCCCAGGCGACCGAACTCCTCAGCGAGCCCTGGCCGAACCAACTAGCAACCGAAGTCCTTCAACTGGCCAGCCGAGCCTCTTCGGGCCTCTCAGCGGTCGAACTCCTCGGCAACCGTCCCGCGGCCGAACTCTACAGATGGCCGACCCTTCAGCCAGACGAACTCCCCAGCCTCCCCCTCGGCCGAACTCTATTACAAGTCCGAACTCCATTGGACGAACTGTCGCCTGCAGCAAGACCGGACGGCGCCTTCCTCTCCGTACCGGACTCCATGCGGCCGACGACTCGCCAGTATGGCTCCCACGATCTGCCGGACGACGCCTTCCTCTCCGTACCGGACTCCATACGGCCCACGACTCGCCGGTATGGCTCCCACGATCTACCGGACGACGCCTTCTTCTCCGTACCAAACTCCATGCTGCCCGACGACTCTCTACCAGACGGCACAGCCGTCACCATCAACTAAGCTCCGCTATAAAAGGACCCCTCCCGACATACTAAGGCTAAGCTCTCTGAACTCTCGACTCTCTAAGCTCCCCTCCACATCTCTAAGCTCCGGAACTCATTCCGAGCACTCCATTACTGTTGGCCGGAAACTAACTTGACCGTCGGAGGGTCCTGCCGGAGCCACCACCCCACCGGTTCCGGACGGAACTTCGTTTTGCAGGTCCCCGGCGGCGCTCAGCGGCCTCGACTCCGGCGACCTCCGGCGAGGATGGATTTCTGCACCAACATGGGCTTTTGCGGCAATCCAAGATATTTATGCTTATAGATTTTATTAAGTAACATGTGGTAAAACCTAGATTCTATCTTTTTTTTTTTTTTTTAGCCCCCTTCCTCCGATCCATCTTCTCCTCTCTAGCCCCTCCATTCCTCTCTCTCTATTTGCTTTGATCAAGACTAGCAACCACATCGGCAACTAAACGGCCCTTTTGCCTGCCAATTTTTTTTTAATCTCTCTCTCATCATGTATTTAAATATCATAGATAATCTCCATAGCTGAACATGTGGAATTTTTTCTTTGATAATGATTTAACTTTCAATTAACTATTGGCACATCACTTAAAAAAATCTTAGTATTATTCTTAGAGAATATTTATTTTTTTAATACAATATGTTTGGTGAGTGGTTATGTTATTTTAACTACATCAACCATGAAAAGGTTATAGAATAATTATTATACTTGTTATATTGCCTGCTAGAAAATGAAAAGCAACTTATTGCGGCCAATCCCCTGTTGCATCTGTCGTCGAAGAAGAGTACCTACAAAATAAGTCCTCACGATCAGAAGTATTTCTGGTAGGAATCCTCCGATGCTCAAGTTAATGAATGAGTGGTCAAACAAATAAGTAAAAAATATAGCAGAGTCTAGCCTAAAATTATCTTACCAAAGTACTCAGTTTACCTTCTTTTTATAGGTGAGTGGACTAGTAACCGTCTAAAATGGTTAGATGTCGTGGGATTCTGCTTATTCTGGCATTAAGTAAGTAGTTAATGCTCATTATATGATCATAAAGTGACTGTTACGTGCTTTCTGCACTAATAATTATAACTCATTATATGATACATCAGCTATGAACAGTGATCGGCCATGAACAGTCATCGACCGATGAACAATGGTTGGCCAATGAATAGTCATCGATCGATGAACATTAGTCGACGGATGAACAGTGATCGATCGATGAATAGTAGTCGACCAATGAATATTATTGGCCGATAAACATTGGTCGATCGACGAACATGGATTGACGAATGAACAATGGTTGGTTGATAAACAGTAGTCGAATCGATGAACAGTGGTCGGTCAATGAACATTAGTCGATCGATGAATAATGATCGATTGATGAACATTGATCGATAGATGAACAGTGGTCGACCGATGAACAGTGATCAACCGATGAACATTGGTCGATGGATGAATAGTGGTCGACCGATGAACAGTCCTGATTCGATCAGGATGACTCATAAAAGTTGAATTACGAAAATTTTTTCCTTTCCAGAGCCTTTCCTTTTGGAATCTCTTGGCTCTTCTTATATATAGATGTACAGTAAAGAGCCGATTTTGAATTAGGACGAGCAAATTCAAATATCCCAACATTGCCCCCCACTCTCAAGTCTAAAATGACTTGACACATTGGATGATG
>QRFJ01001386.1:17500-40861 GCA_006176705.1 Cocos nucifera | reverse complement strand
TATCGCTTAAGCGAACTCGGAGGGATAATGCTTCCTCGATCATGGAACTCAGAAAATCTGAGAATGTATCATTAATGAATTTCTTTGTTCTGCGTTTTGGTTTTTGGCATAAGAATCGTGGGATGGCAAAGAAGAAAAATGAGTAGTAAAACAGCCATTAGGAAAAGGAGGAAGAACCTCGTCCTAACGCGAGCAAAAGTCGAGACCTCATTCACCTAGACGAGATGGGGGAGAAGCTCGGACGACGGTCCGCATGTGCCCCCACAGTCCGTTAGGAAAAGGAGGAAGACCTCGTCCTAACGCGAGCAAAGTCGAAGACCTCGTTCACCTTAGACGAGATGGGGAAGAAGCTCGGACGACGCGTCCGCATGTTGCCCCCACAGCTCGTTAGGAACAGGAGGAAGACCTCGTCCTAACGCGAGCAAGTCGAAGACCTCGTCACCTTAGACGAGATGGGGGGAGAGCTCGGACGATGGTCCGCATGTGCCCCCATAGCCCGTTAGGAACGGGAGGAAGACCTCGTCCTAACGCGAGCAAAGTCAAAGACCTCGTTCACCTTAGACGAGATGGGAGAGAAGCTCGGACGTACGGTCCGCATGTGCCCCCATAGCCCAGTAGGAACAGGAGGAAGACCTCGTCCTAATGCGAGCAAAGTCGAAGACCTCGTTCACCTTAGACGAGATGGGGAGAAGCTCGGACGACGGTCCGCATGTGCCCCCACAGCCCGTTAGGAACAGGAGGAAGACTCATCCTAAGCGAGCAAAGTCGAAGATTCTCGTTCACGCTTAGACGAGATGGGGGGAGAAGGCTCGGACGACGCGGGGGTTCCGATGTACCCCACAGTCGTTAGGAACGAAGGAAGCCTCGTTCTAACGCGAGCAAAAGTCGAAGACCCTCATTCACCTTAGACGAGATTGGGGGAGAAGCTCGGACGACGCGTTCCGCATGTGCCCCCACAGTCCGTTTAGAAAAAGGGAGGGAAAGACCTCGTCCTAAAAACCACTGAGCAAAGTCGAAGACCTCGTTCACCGTTAGAAACGAGATGGGGGAGAAGGCTCGTGACGACGGCGTCCGCATGTGCCCCCCACAGCCCAGTTAGGAAAAAGGAGGAAGATCTCGTCTAACCGAGCAAAGTCGAAGACCTCATGTCACCTTAGACGAGATTTGAAGAAAAAGTTCGGACGACAGTCCGCATTGTGCCCCCACAGCCCATTTAGGAACAGGAGGAAGACCTCGTCCAACGCCGAGCACTTACATCAACCTTCAGCCAAAGGAGATGAGATATCCTTCCGAGCAATCTTATCAACTTTCGGCCAAAATAAGATCCCCCCGAGCGACTAGGCTGACCTCGGCTGAAGAGCGCCGGACTTCGACCTCGGCGAGAGATAGGATTTTTGACCGAATCACCTCGGCTGGAGAAGACCTCAACTTCAGCATCAACTTTAATCAGAAATTGAAATCTCCCTCGAACTTCACGACATGGACCAATTACGAAAGCCCGAAAGAAAAACTTTGTGCAGTCGCCATTATCGCAACTTTCCCTTCCTTCAAAATTCGAACTCGGGAAGTGTGGGGACTAGTGTTGGGGGATAAATCCCGGCTCCTTGCCAAAGTCAAGTTCCGATCCCAGGCCTTGATGTGGTCAATGCGGGAAGAACTTCAGCGGACGCATCTAGCTGAAACTACTAACATCCGGCCGAGCTTCTCAGCGGCTGAAGCTCGTCGAAGTCTTTTCAACCAACCAAAAAACTATCAAGCGCGTCGAGCTTAGATTGTTAGCGGTCGATACTCTCAAGCGTACGAAACTACTTATTGCCTGAGCCCCTTTGGCGACTCGGTGGCCGAGCTTTGGCCTAGACCCGACGGCCGACAGTGTTGTTTCAACCCTCTTAGCGGCCGAAGGCTCCCGAACTCCTGTCCAGGGTCGAAGTCCCCAGCGCCTAGGGCTCGGGCCGACTCCTTCGGACTCCCAAGCCATCCGGGCTCAGCCAGACCCTTGCGGAGCCGAACACTTCCCCAAAACCCCTCTCGGGCGAGTTTCTACGGAAGCCGGACCTCACCTAATAAGACTTTTTCAAATGGATCGAGCTTCTCAATGGCGAACTCCTATGAGGATTTCTGGCAGGCAATTTATCAATCTCGCTACCGGTTCACAACAGTAATAACGATCGGCATTTTATCAGCGAATAACCGATCGAACAATAACGATCAGCATCTATCAGAATAACGATTGGCATTTATTTAGCCAATAACGATCGCAATAACGATCGCTGTCATTGGTCAGGACGGTTACAATAAAGCTTCCTCTATAAAAAGGACCCTCCGGATACCTTTACAACAGGTTCTGAAAATCCTTTTCTTCTCCTCTATACTCTATCGAGCACTCCATTCCTGTTGACAGGAACTAACTTGAGCGTCGGAGGGTCTTCCAGAGCCACACCCACCGATTTTGAGCGAGACTTTGTTTTGCAGGTCCTCGGCGGCAGCCTCTTCGGCCTCAACTCCGACGACGATAAGTTTCTGCGTCAACACAACAGTAGCAACAAAATTGGTGGCAGAGGTGCCGGCGCCATGTACAGTGCTACCAGGCATAGTTGTCGATGGAATGATGACCGGCTCAGCATTCCTATCATGTCGAGCCACCACCATCTCGACACTCCCACTGTGCTGCTCACCAACAGTGATGGTTTCCTTCTCCTTCTCACTCCCATAGTATTAAGAAGGGAAAGAGGCCGCGCTCGCTTTCAAGTTTTTCATCTTCAAGTTCTTCAAAAGATTTTGCCCCTGAATTCTTACAGCAATGGCAGCTTGATGACTAGAAGCGCAAGCTTAAAGATATTGACTACCGACATGCCCAGCTTCAAGTGGATGGCCAAGCATCTTCCAACGACTTCAGCATCTACACCATTTGGCCTATCACTCTCAACTCGTTGATTGCCACCTATTTTCCTCCATAAAACTGATAAGGGGAAACGATGATATTTTCTTTCCCCTTCATCCAATGAAAGTTCTACTCTTGGGTGCTCTCTTTGAGAGGGTTCCCAGCGCATGGATGACTACGAGTAGATGCTCCGGGAGTTAGATTGTCAAATTAAAAAGCTACAGACGAACCGAGAAGAAAACTGGGGGGCAAGTTTTGATGATCCATTGGTTAATCTACATATCGACTACGGTTGAGTAAATAAAATATCGACTCAATTATGATCGGGCGGAACAATATGCCGACTCAGCTATGGTCGGACAAAAAAAAATGCCGACTCGACTACAGTCGGATGGAATAAAATGCCGACTCGACTACGATCGGCAGAACAATATGCTGACTCAGCTATGGTCGGAAGAAAAAATATCGACTCGGCTACGATCGGGCGAAAAAATGCCGACTCGGCTACGGTCGGATGGAACAAAATGCCGATTTGGCTACGATCGGATGGAATAATATGTCGACATGGCTATGTTCGGGCAAAACAATATGCAACGATTATAATTTATCACTGCTATCGCTTAGGACTCCTGAACTCCGATAGCAATCGAAATGATCGCAAAATTAGGCTCGAAAATCATGGTAGAAGGTACACTAACTTTCATCATTCCAATGTGTCAAGTCATTTTAGGACTTGAGAGTGGGGGCACGGACATCCAGTCCGTCAACCAGACAGGAGTCGGGCTGATCTTCCCTTATACAAGGCGATTGAGTAACAATACTTTCGCTAGGGTCTGGTCTCCTCTGACTTCTCCAACCCCATAGTTCGTAGGGAACTTCATCTTTAAGTAATAAGTCGACACAACTGCCCGAAGGGCATTTAAACCAGGTCGACCAAGGATAGCATTATAGGCGGACGGCGTCTTTACGACTAGGAAGTCGACTGGCGGACGGACGTCTTTACGACTAGGAAGTCGACCTGAGCTTTGGCCTGCTTTGGGTACTGCCCTGCTGTTACGGTCAAAGTTATGATACCTTCGACTGGTACGGTGTTGCCAGCAAATCCAACTAGCGGAGAATTCACCGAGCTCAATCGATCATCAGGTAGGGACATTTTCAAGAAGGCACCGTAGAACAATACATCAGCCGAGCTTCCATTATCTACGAGGATGCGGCGTACATCGTAGTCAGCAATATTCAACGAAACTACAACCGCGTCATTATGCGGAAGTTGGATTCCCTGGCCATCCTCCTCGGTGAAGACTATAGGCTCCGAAATCTTCCGTTTCTTCATCGATCCTTCAAGCCTGCTGGTTTCCTTTTGCTGAGATCCCCCTAAGATAGTGTTGATGACGCCAACGGGTGGCCGATCTTCTTGTTGGTTTTCCCCGCTTGG
Organism: Cocos nucifera; assembly: GCA_006176705.1. Classification (NCBI taxonomy): domain Eukaryota; kingdom Viridiplantae; phylum Streptophyta; class Magnoliopsida; order Arecales; family Arecaceae; genus Cocos; species Cocos nucifera. Next base: position 36,545 of record QRFJ01001386.1, on the reverse strand, counting down.
CGTTAGCGTTCTCGGCCGATCTTCCACCCCCTCGGGCCGCCTTCGAAGAAACCGACTTAGTCTGCCTCGCCTGACGAGCTCTTCGATCTCGTCCTGGAGTTGAATGCACTCCTCCGTGTCATGACCGTGATCGCGATGGTAGAGGCAGAACTTGTTGGGATTACGCTTGTAAGGGTGAGAGCGCATTCTTTCTGGTCTTGGAAGCCGTTCCCGGATCTCCATCAGAACTTGAGTCTTCGGGGTGTTTAGGGGGGTGTAGTTGTGAAATCATCGTAGACGGGGAGAACTTCGGCGCTGAGGAGAACTTCGGCGTTGAGGAGAACTTCGGCGCGTCCTTCCGTCAGAGCTTCCCCGCTTCCGAGCTTGAGGGGGAATCCGAACTTGCTCGCGACCAGGGGGAGTCCTGGAGCGTGGCCGAGCTTCAATTCGCTTCCTTTCTTCGGAGGGTCTATCCAGCCTGCCGATCAGCCGTTTACCACCGATTTCACCGTCCTTAGCTTCGAAGGCCTCCTCTGCCCGGGCATAACTTTCGGCCCGAGCCAACATATCGGCAAAGTCCCTGGGATACTTTTTTTCCAGGGAGAACAATAGGTCATTTTTCTGAAGGCCGCTCTTGAGCGCGGCCATGGCGACCGATTGATCCAGGTCTCGGACTTCTAACGCAGCGGTATTAAACCAAAAAATGAAAGCCCGGATGGATTCCCCTTCTCTCTGCCTGATGGCCATTAGGGAGTCTGAGCTTCGGCGTGGACGCCGACTACTGACGAAGTGGGCCGCGAACTGTTGACTCATTTGGTCGAATGACAGGATGGTACTCGGCTTGAGTGCCGAATACCAGTTTCTGGACGGCTCCTTTAAGAGTAGAGGGAAAAGCCCGGCACAGGATGGCGTCTGGCGCGCCATGAAGCAACATCGTCGTCCGGAAGGCTTCCAGGTGGTCGACCGGATCAGTGGTCCCATCATAGCTCTCAAACTGTGGGAGTTTGAAGTTCGGCGGGACTGGTTCTTGCATAATTTTCTGTGAGAATGGAGGGTCGGTTCGGATCTCATTACCATATGAGGGAGGAGCGTGGCGGAGTTCTTCGATCCGACGACTCATTTCCAAGAGCCTTCTATCCAGGAGATCTTCATGGTCTCTCATTTCTAAAGTCTTCTTGCTGATCGGATGAAAAGCTTCTCCCTGGGATGAGCTGCGGTCCTGAACAAGGGCTCTCCTTCCGTTGCTTTCCTTTTTCCGGAGAATTGGAGGTCGGGTAGCCCATGTCGATTGCCTCTGGACTGGACAACGCGGCTCCGGAAGGATCCGGAAACCGATTGGACTGGTACGGCGGCTTGCTGGTGCATGGCCTGCACCGCTTGAACGGCCTCGGTGAGGCCACGAACCTGCTGGACGAGCAGGTTGAACTGTTCAGCGTCTACCGCGGCCTGGATTGCCGGGACTGGAGCGGTAGCGGACGGACCCTGGACGGGATCGGGCCGCGGAGGCCGCCGATCGTCGGAGTTGCAGAATGAGCCTGAGTCACTGGGGCTGGAGCTGGAGCGGATGGACTCGAACGAGATCGGGCCGCGGAGGCCGCCGATCTCCGAGTGGAGGCTCTCCTGGGGGGCATCTTTTCTCTTTGGAAGGGGATTTGAATTAAAAAAAAGAAAGGTCTCTCGAGCACTCCTTTAAGAACAAAGGAACACCGGCTTCCTTTAAGAAGGAAATCTTCGTCGGTAGGCCCTCCTTCTAGCGCCAATCTGTTGACGCAGAAACTTATCGTCGTCGGAGTTGAGGCCGAAGAGGCTGCCGCCGGGGACCTGCAAAACAAAGTCTCGCTCGGAACCGGTGGGGGGTGGCTCCGGCAAGACCCTCCGACGCTCAAGTTAGTTCCTGTCAACAGGAATGGAGTGCTCGATAGAGTATAGAGGAGAAGAAAAGGATTTTCAGAACCTGTTGTAAAGGTATCCGGAGGGTCCTTTTTATAGAGGGAGCTTATTGTAACCGTCCTGATCAATGCCGGTCGTTATTGTCGATCGTTATTGCTGATAAATGCCGATCGTTATTGCTGATAAATGCCGATCGTTATTATCGATCGTTATTGCTGATAAATGCCGATCGTTATTACTGTTGTGTAACCGTAGCGAGATTGATTGCCTGCAGGAATCCATCATAAGGAGTTCGGCCATTGAGAAGCTCGTCCATTGAAGAAGTCTATAGGGAGTCCGGCTTCCGTAGAAACTCGGCCCGAGAGGAGGTTTTGGGGAAGTTCGGCTCCCGCAAGGGTCTGGCTGAAGCCCGGACGCTGGGAGTCCGAAGGAGTTCGGCCCGGAGCCTAGGCGCTGGGGAGTTCGGCCGCTGGACGGGAGTTCGTGGAGCTCAGCCGCTAAGAGGGTTGAAACAAGCTCGGCCGCCGGGGTCTCGGCCGAAGCCCGGCCGCTTGGAGTCCAAAGGGGCTCGGGCAATAAGTAGTTCGGCCGCTTGAGGAGTTCGGCCGCTAAGAATCTGAAGCTCGGCCATTTGTTAGTTCGGTTGGTTGAAAGACTTCGGCTGAGGCTCAGCCGCTGAGAAGCTCGGCCGGATGTAGTAGTTCAGCTAGGACGCGTCCGCTGAAGTTCTTCCGCATTGACCACATCAGGCTGGGATCGAACTTGACTTTGGTAGGAGCGGAATTTATCCCCAACATGTTGTATTTATTGTTGCTGGAGCAATGAATTATTAGGCGTCCGCCATAATGACCGAATGTGAAGAACTAGACTCTGCCGTTGGAGGTGGAGACGGGAGATTTTTTCGACGAGAAGATTGCCTGGTGGAGCCGATGAAATTGCTTCAGGCTCTTATTCTCGTCATGATTGGATTTCTTTTTCCTCCTACCTGACGTGCCAATCTGTTATAGCCAATCCCCTGTTGCACTTATCACCAGAGAAGAGCACCTGCAAAAGAAGTCCTTACTGATCGAAAGTATTTTCGGTGGGGATCCTCTGATGCTTAAGTTAATGAAGGAGTGATCGAATAGATAAGTAGATAATCAGAAACAGCCAATCTCGTTCCTAATAAAGACACCCTCAAATACTTCCAATTTCCTCTCTTGTCGGGCATACTGAGAGCAGCACAAACCATCTTTTTAATTCTCCTTGATGTGGAGGGGCTAAAGGTTATATAAGATTTTGCCACATTCATCTCTCAGCCGAATATAGAACAATAAGCTTCCAAAATAGCTTTTATACATAAACTTTCTCGAACGGTACAGCGTGAGCTATTAACAATACATCATCAGCATAGAAAATATGAGACATGGCTGGCATGCCTCTCCCAGGTTTGTAGGCCTTTAATAAATAAAGATCCACCGCTTATTTAAATATTTTAGATAAAAAATCAGAACAAAGAATATATAAGGAGAAATAAGGCATCCCTGCCTCGATCCTCTAGAAGGAACAAAACAAGCAGTGGGCTATACTAGTAGAGCAAACTGGGTTTGGATAATACAAGTTCTAATCCAGTTCACAAACTTGTTATAAAAATCATAATGATGTAAAACTTTAAATAAGTAGAACCGATGAATTCGATCATAAGCTTTTTTCACGTTAATTTTAAGGGCCATAAAACATCGAGCCTTTGTAGCTCGCATTAAGAAATGCATCACCTCTTGACCAACAAAAATAGTGTCCAATATATTGTGATCCAGAACAAAAGCTCTTCATTCTAAAGAAACCAAAGTAGATATCATGGGCTTCAGTCTGTTGGCTAACAACTTAGCCACAATCTTGTATATTGTATTGCAAAGGCTTATCAGCCTATAGTCACTTGCTTTGATCGGACTACTTGTCTTTGGAATCAATACTATAAAAGTTTTCTTCCAATAATAAGACATCAAAGCTATATGAAAAATATATTTAATAGCATTAATAACATCACACCTCATAACGTGCTAAAAATATTGAAAAAAAAAAAGGGCTTAAAAACTTCTTCAATCTCCTCGTACTGTTACAACTTTAATTAGGGCTTCATTCTAAATCGACGTTAAAGAGTTCTAAGCTGATGGGAGCTTAACATATTCTCCACCGAAGCCTGGACAGACCACCTTTGCTGAAGTTGAGAAAGTAGAAAAAGATCTAACATGTTCCTCCTCTTAAACTAGACCTCCTTGCTGATTAGTAACATGTGTAATCCTATTATGCCTATGCCTCAACATGGTAGAGCAATGAAAATATTTAGTGTTGGCATCACCATCTCTCATCCAGGAGATTTTGGACTTTTGCCTCCAAAAGATCTCCTACATGTGAAGATTTTTATGATATTCCTGATAAGAGCCAATGCTAGATGTAAATGTTCCTACATGGATAGCCCCCCAATATGTTCTTCTTTATTTTGTAACCTCCATATTTCATCACTCAAATCTTGTCCTCTCTTGAAGATATTACCCAGGTATCCTTCCCACTTACGAATGGCCTTCTTAGTTTGCTAGGAAGTTTGGTCAATCTAATACTAGCTAGGAGAATAACTCCCATGCCCCTTCCAAGCTTGCCGGATCTGCTCTTCAATATCATCACAATATAACTAGAATTTTTCAAATCTAAATGGGACCCTTCCCTTGTTCCAAGTATCAGATATGGTTACAAGTAAGGGCCTGTGATCAGATACAAATCTAGTGAAATGCTGGACCTTAGATTCCGGAAATAAATCAAGCCAGGCATCGGAGGAGGCCGCCGATGCTCGATCTAGTATGTCCCAATCTGTTAGGACACCATGTAAACGAAGGCCTACATTTAGAAATTCAGTCTGCATTAGGAACTGTTAAAATTCTTTGATTTTCCAATCAACTCTAAATGGTTTACCTCCTTTCTTATCTTCTTCATTTAAAGTCACCTACAATGAGCATAGGCAATCTCAATGACTAGGCTAGAATAATTTGATCCCACAATTTTCTATGTCCCACACCATTACTACCAGCATAACTAACATCCCAAGCTGAGCCAACGGAAGGGGCGATAATCCCAAAAACAACTTACTTATTCACATGTAAGAAATCAACCTTTCCAAGTAACCACGATTCTCCCTGAGAGGCCCCCAGCTGGAACTATATATACACCCCACCTTGGACTCATGCCGTTGAATCCCGATCAAGTTTCAAGAAAACAACAAATTTGTGGGTTATACTGCCTCATCATATTTTTGTATGGTTCGTAAAAGGAGGCTTTGCCACCCTCCTATAGTTCCATGCCAGTACATTCATCTAGAAATGGTTGGGTTTAAATCCTCCCCCATAGATCCGAACTCAATCATGGACCTATTCATCTCCCTTTATATCAATTTGTGAATTAACCCCTATACCCACAGGGTATCCTAATAATAGCTGTAAATAAGAAACATGTGCTTGGGGAATACCTAGCTAATTGGCCTTCTCGGAGTTGATCCTTGCATGCTAAGCCATCGGCAGTACCCTTTCCATCAGCTTTATAGCCCTGGTCCATTTTTCTGTATCATAATAGAGTCTCCTAACTTGTTAGTTACCGGTGTCTGCGTCCAAGAGTAAAGTACCATCCGCTTTTACCCTTCTCCTTCATGGGTTCTGCTACGAATAACTCTATTTTAGCTTAAGAAGAAGAGCTCAGATCCGTGGGTATGGACTCTTCCTCATCTTGCTGGACCCCATTTCTTGTCCAATAGGTTGTTCCAAGGATTTAGATTTAGTCGAAGATGACCGTCTAGCATTCCTCTTCTGCCGCATTCATGAACCTGTTGGATAACCTTCCAATCTTGGTGGAGTAGAATTTGCCTCTAGGACTTTAATCGTCCTTATTCATGGCCCATAAGCCCGCTTGCCCTAATGAAGCTTTGGATGGTTTTGATACGAGCAAATCTCATAATTTACCGCCAATCTCCCACATGCATAGAAAATTTCAAGTAAATCCTCATAAATAAACTCTTGCCATATAATATCCTCACCAACCGAGACAAATGATTTATGACGTATCTATTAGCATACATGCTCTAACAAATTCCATTCCTGTAGAGGACTCAGTCCAGTAGCAGCCACAATCCTTAGGATCTTCTTCCTATCCCACCATTCCAAGGGTAGCTCAGGTAGCCTGATCCAAATCCTAACCTGTCTAACTCCATCTCGGTCAGGTTTAAAGCTCGGCTGCCAACTCTCTAAAGCCAAGAGTTGGCCAGCCTCGATTTTTCTCCTCCTTAGTGGGTATACGGAACAATAGAAGAAGGCTCAGATTCCATTTGAGATGGAGTTCTTTTTGAATAAATTTCAAAGAAAAATCTTTCCCCAGGAACTTATCAAGCATCACCGTCTTTAGTCTCGAGCAAGCCTGGTTAATATCCTCCATAGAGAATGTTACCGCTTGACTAAATTTTTTTTCAACTGCTGCAATATCTTTCTTAGTCACCCTCTACAACTCCCACCAGAACCGGCGAGAGCCCCACACCACTTGAGCCCAAGATCGACCAGCTTCTGCCATCGATTCCCCTTTAACCATCGAGCCCTCCGGTAGAGAACGACATCCCTCCTATACTTCTTGATTCAGCCTTAGATGACCTCCAAATGGGAGACCCTCCCTGATCTTGCTTTTTAGCCTCCATCAGAGCTTCCATAGGCCCTCCTTCCTCCCCCAGGCCAGGTTCAGAAGGAGCCCTAACTTTACCTTTCCCTTTCTCACTCATCCTTTCTCACTCTAGCGAACAAATTGGAGGTTAAGCTAGCTAAGGCTTGAAACCAACGTGCGCCTCTTGTCTCGCTTTGAAGATCTTGCCCCATTCTCATTGTTGTTGTTGAATCTTTGAGCTGTGCAAGTCTCAAGACAAACAGTTTTGCAAAAATTAAGTTCATCCCATTTTTTGTTGATTTAATGTTTGTAAATGCCGGTTAATCAATGTATGTAATGGTTAAAGAATTAATTAATTTTTTTATTTTTATTAATTATCTAAATTTTATATTTTTATGTGAAAAAATAATTAATTTTTTTTTTTTATAACATAGATCATTAGGTCACGCTCGACATAGATCTTAGACCACTTCGAACTCTATCTTTAATCGGATGCGAAAGGTACAACCCCTATCCATTGTGTCAAGCCCCTGCTTACTTGGACATCAAGGTAGGATAACCCTACTGGTCAAATAATAGTTAACAAGACCTTAAAGAATGCTTCTTCTTGAATGGGCCACATCCCAATGCTCACTTATTGTTGCATCTACCCATCCAAGCCAATCCAAGATCAAGAATGCAGGATCGATCTTGAGGCATCGAAGTAGTGGTGGATGGTGTCTTCCATCTTAGAGTGGTCCCCAAGCCAATCCAAGATCAAGAATGCAGGATGGATCTTGGGGCATCGAAGTAGTGGTAGATGGTGTCTTCCATCTTAGAGTGGTTAGGCAGCCAAGTGATGGGTTCCATATGATGGTTTTTTATTTATCCTATATAAAATCGGTGTCCTATTTGCAGACAATTATTTTTTATATGAAACTTACATTGTATCATTACACGATTAAGTAATTACATGTCAACAAGGTATTTATAAATAATGCTTCAATTATGATATTCTATTAGAAAAACTTTAGTTTTATAGAGCTCATAACAACTTAAGAACTTTAAGTTTATGTCAAAATAAATGACCACAAGAGCCATATACTTGCATGCAACACCATTTGCAAAATACAATATATTTTTCAAATGTTGTATATTGATAATAATTTCACTAGTTTGCAGCCAAACAACTATGAAGTACAAATTTTACAACTTTTTTTTTTTTTGTTTTTTGTTTCTCATCTTCATAGATTTTCTTGCTAATGCTCATTCCAAATTGTTCTTTTATTGACTTAATACTTCCATCTCATTATTTTACTTTGTTATAACCAATAGAACTTGCAAACGTTAATGTCTTTTGAATTCCTTTGTAACGAAGAAGCGACTATGAATTAAGTATGGATCTTTTGCTGTGTACCATATGGTGCAGTGCATTACACTCACCATCCATAGTGTGGTAGATGGCCACGTACAGATGCATACCGTGCATGATTATGTGCAGCTATTCATCGTCCGATAGATGGTATGCGCAATGCACCACACCATATGATATATCGCATGCATGGCAGAGAATCCATGCACCTGTGAATTGCAAACCCAGACCAAGTGCATTGAGAGATGTGATCATTGGTCGAACATGTAGGTAAATTTTTACTCAATCTTCTTAGGCCTTCAAAAATCCAAAGAGGTTCATCGTATGTGGCTATCCTCGACAATTGAGTCCTACTCTGTTACCTTCGGCCAGGGACCGTGTTACCACGTTGGGCAAACTAAGAACTTCAATAGTTGTTTTAGTGTATAGGCATAATAAATTTACAAGTAAAAGATACCATACCAGAGGCTTTAAATTAAAATCACCAAGAAAGAAGTGCTGGTTGCCTTTAAATTTCTGGAATTGGAAAATTATTCTCTCTATACAGGTAAGAATTTTTCAATCATTTAATTATAAATTAGTAATTAAAAAATCCATGAAAGTTTTATTCAATAGTTTGAGAATGTTGAGCAATTATATTACTTAGGTGTTCGCTGTATGATTTGTTGCTGAATACACAAGCACAAGAAGGCGCATATGTAAAAATCAATAAACACTACAAATTAGATGCAATTAAACTTGATTTTGATAACCAAATATATGTGGATTAGTAGAATTGGCCATTGAATCCTAAACAATGATTCCTATTTGAAGTAGAGGATTCAAGCCAACATGTGTTGATTTAGTTGGAGGAGTTAATCATGCAAGTGCAACCACTCTTTTGGGTCATGACCACATTTTCATGAAAAAATTGGAGAGAAACTTGAACAAGTTTTCCCAACCATGCTCATGCTCAGTTTCTAAAATTTTTGAAAAGGGCTCATCTTGCTGATCATGTACCTGCCAACATAGTGTGCTTGAAGTAATTGGCCCCCATAGCCTAACAAAAACAATGTCCTACTTCAACCGCATTTAAGAAATAATAATAATAATAGTAGTAGTAAATGTGAGAGATTCTGAAACCCCAATTAAAAAAGGAATATCTTCTCAAAGTTGGACATGATTTCTGGACCATGTAGGAGTAGTTTGATCTTTAATGAGCTAAAAATTGGAGCATTTCTAAAAGGAAAGGTTAAAAATTGATTCATTACCGTTGGAAGAAGGTACCATATAGATTACTTGGTGGATTCATAATCCATTACAAGATAAATGGAGGAAGAGGGTGGGGGGAAGGGGTGGCTAAATGGAGGAAGGAGCACAGAAAACACAAGCCAAGAGGAGGATTGCAGAGGAAACGGCATCCTCCTCCTCACTCCCACCAAAGCAGCTTTTCTTGAACTTGCAAGCCTTCCCTTTGTTGCATCGAAGCCTCACCACATCTTGCTTTGCCTCCTTTGCCCTGCCTTCATTCTTTTGCCTCTTCTTCATGGATTCCTGCCTTCTGAGCTTACTAGACTCTACTTTGTACACCATCCCTCCTCTCCCTTGGACCAAATCTTAAAAGCAAGGCTGGTTACTTGTGCATGGGGAACAAGCACATATGGTGCTCCTTTTATAGAGGACATAGGGGAGTGGAGAAGCTATTGGGTTCTCCATGGGGCTACATTATTGCCCCATTGGTTTGGACCCCAGCTCCAAGGCTTTCTCAGTGACAAAGTCCTTAATCCTCATGGGGCCATCATTATTTAACTTCCACCAAACAAGCTACTTCCCCTTCATCAACTTACATCTCTCTCCCCCCCAAAACTAAAATCAAAGAGGGTGGAGAGAATTTCATTAAAAAAAAAAAAAAAAAAAAACATCAAGTTAAAATTTAGGATAGGTTATATTTGGGAAGAAAATTGTTGAGTGGTGGAGGGACAAAAGATCACATGATTAGCATCTCATTAAGGAGACCCTTGAAAAATGGTAGGCTGCCGCTGCAAACAAACAAAGTCATGTGGAATTCTTAATTTTAATTAAGAGAGTACAAAAGCTAACATGATTAGGAAAATAAATAATTAGTCTGCAATCTTAGTCATTTGAGTTTCTCTAGTCCCATGATAATCCTAATTTGAGGACTGGGTGGTACAAAAGGTTTACCTTTGTTATAGTACTTGTAAGCCCAATGGCGGGGTTATCTTGGTGAATTGCCAGCTTCTTGCCCTTTTGGAGGGCACTTCATGTGCATGGCCATGTGAGGTGGTGTCCATGTGGGGTTAGCCTCCCACTTTTCCACGTCTTCAGGTACAATGCATTTGTCCTAATGCTTGCTAATCTAATAGCTAATCATAGTTTATAGCATGTCAAAGTTTGTTTTTTATTTTTCGTATGGATGTCTATCCAATAATAGACATTCGGTAGGCTTCATGTCTCGAGGCTATTTCTTGCACCGATGAAAGAAACATTTTATTATGATCATGATTATTTTATCAATCAGAATTTTACATATATAATTATAATATTGACTCATTGAGTTTATCTTCTTTTTTTTATAAAAAAAAAAAAAAATTTCAAGCCAAACATTCAAATTGAGTTTTGACTCAAGTTACATATATATACATATCTAGAAGACCATATTGACTCCTACTAAAAAATTTTATCCCGATGAGTATGCTTGTTAGACAAGCTTACTCTATTTTCAAGTGGACTCAAGGTGCATAAAATCTTTACAATTTGCTCCAATATTTACCTCATTATATATTTTTAAACTTTTCACATTTTCAAAGGTAATATTATATCAATTTTTAAGACTAGAATTTAATGACTTCATTAAGAGTAAATTTCACTTTGAGTAAATTAACCAACATAGAAATAGAGCAAAATTTGAGCTTTCGATTTCTAAAATATGTCTCAAAAGTTCTGTTATTCATTTATCCCAATAATGGAGACTAGTTAAGGTCAAAACTCAACAAATTTGCTATCAAAAGTTTTATGTGTTTATTTATTATTTATTAAATTATCAAGTCAAATGTTGCACCACATGAAGGGCTATGATTTATAAATATAAGTTCTTTTGCAAAATGAGAGAGACAAAAACTGAAATTATTGATACGAGTCCTTTGAAGTGGGTGTTGGGCATTGAGAGAACAAAGCCATTGGTTAATAAAAGAGCCAATCTTAATTTCTATGATCATCTGATTTCTTTAAAGACTGACCGCATGAATTTTAAAGCAACCAAAAGAAAATAAATAAAAAAGAAAGAAAAAAAATTGGAAAAGAAGACTTCCGTTAGGAGTCTTCTTTCATCCGAATTTTCGAAGAAGAAAACCAAATTTGGAAAGAATTCGGCCTTTCCTCCATCTTAAAAATTAGATCCCCTCTCCCTCAAGAAATCTCATACGACAAGCCGACCCTCGTCTCTTCTTCTTCCTCTTCCTTTCTTCCAATTGAAGCCGCGGCCTCCTCATTCATGCTCGTCGGAAATTAAAGAAGAGATGCCATCGGAGCCAAGGTAAGACCCCGATTCTTCTTCTTCTCCTTCTTTCCCTTCTTTTTCTTGGCCTTGGGCACCGCCGCCGACCACTAATTTGGCCGAAAAATAGCTCAAAGAAGAATCCCCTATTTCTTTTTCTTTTCTTGATTTCCCACCGGCCGGACATCGTCGTCGGTCGTCCCTTTTTTCATCGCTGTTGCCACTATCGGCAGCCGCCGCCACCATCGATCTTCCAGCCTTGAACCGAAGCACGAGCCACCAGCCCCTCCCTCCCCTATTCGGCCAAGAGAGAAGAAGAAAAGAAAAGAAAAAAAAGAAAAGAAAAGAAAAAGAAAAAGAAAAAAAAGAGAGAAAAGGATCTCTCCTTCTCTCTCTAGGATCTTTCACTTTCTATCTGATTCATGAATCCTAAACTGAACCTAAGATGAAATCAAGATGATCGAAGGCTGCTCTAAAATTCATGTAGTAGGTCAGATCCCAATCCGATTTTTATCAAAAATTCATAGTATATAATCACAGTTAACTCATTTTGAATCATCCTGATATGATTTCTGATGATTTTGATCATGATTGTCTCTTATGAAAGATACAAGATTCTCTCTCCATTTTTTCTCTACTTTCTCTCTTGATCGATTTTCTCTCTCTAAGAAGATCTATGAATCCTATACCGAGTCATGTCTTCATCTTCTAAGAATCCATATTGACTCTAATAAGACAATCTAAAGCCTTTTTGAAATCCATAGCATATGTTAACTCTACTTTGGTCATGTCAAGTATCTTAGAAATCCACTATTGATAAATCATGTTGATCGATCTTGACTTTGATCTAATATATGTTTCACAATTCTTTAATCGAGTCGCTTAAATCTAATTCTCAACTTAAAGATCTTGAATTATTCTGATGACCGGACGGTTCGATACATCCAGTCAACAGTCTTCTTTCTTTATGATTTAAATCTTATTAAATTCATCATATAGAAAATTGATCATGTTTATGATATTTTAAATAGAATTACATGTAAAGTCTAAAGATCTAGGACAATCAAGGTAAGTAAAATCTTACGTTCCTTACTTTATTTCAAATTATCATTTTTTTTATGCAAATGAATTGTTATTATAAATTTATATTTTTTTTTTATAAATTAAGAATCAACATATGAAGTATGAAAATCATGTTTTATTATGATCATTATTTCTATGAATATATTTTATAAAAATAGTATGTTTTATGAACCATGAAATTAAATATTTTTTCATCTAAGTATATGTATATTTTAAAAAAAGATATAAAAATTTCAAAGGCTCTCCAATAGCTATGAACGAATTTCTAGGAAAAAATTGACATCCGAAGCTAACATCCATAAGAAACATGACTCCGCTAACGAGTTCCAAGTTGGAACAAGAAACAAGAATTCTGTCAATTAAGAAACGTGATCCTGTCATGGATATAATAGTGATCTTAGCATGAATATCTGTGAGCAAGATTTTAAAATATGATATAAATAAATGAATAATATATTAATCATATTTATGAAATTTTATGGATTATGCATGCATGATGGATTAATGACTTGATTTATATTATATTCTATAAAATGCTTTATTTGCTATAATTATTATTTTTAAAATAATACATTGTCATGAATAAACTTATATCTGATCCGATAAGAAAATATAGAATTTTACTTACTGAGCTAGTGTAGCTCATATCTTTTTTATTTTTTATTTTTTATAGAGGATTAAGATTAAGAACGATAGGAGATCTAGGCTTGGAGGTCTACATAGTAAGCTTGAAGATTTTTATGGATGAACTTAGTTTACCAAATGACTATGGATTTATAGTCAATTATCTTTTGAATTTTAAGATATAGTTTTAGTATATGATTTAGGATTTAGATGCTCTGAACCAATTTTGGTTTGGTTATTTGATGGATAATGAATTCGAATCTTTATTTATATTTTAATGATAAAGAAATTTAACTGATTACGATCGATATGCTTCATGTTATCGAGGGTGATGCTTCTCGATAGTATGGCCGTATTATGTTCCAGATATGGGATATGATAATTTCGAGCTGAAAATACTTGTTCAAGTTTGGTTAATTTGCTTATTCTAATTTCGAGCTCAATTCAAATCTAACTCCAAATCAAGCTGAACACAAGCCTAAAATAACAGCCGGTAAATCCCTAATCAATCGACTATGCCCGAAAAAAATCAAGCTTTATCAAGTTAAGCTTGAAACAAGCCTGCCTTTCAGCCGAAATTATCTTTGGGCCTGAGCTTGGTTTATTTAGTTCCAAAGAGTTTATTTTGCCACACCTAGTTAAGAGAGCCAAGCCCCGACCTTTTAACCTCTTTGTTGATTCATGAATATTAAAAAAATAAAATAAAAAAAAGGACCCACTCAAGCTAAGAGATTCTACTTCAAGTAAAACCACATGCAGATGAACCAATAAGAAAGAAAGGCACCTTTTCTTTCAAAAACCAAATGATTGATTGCCTAGGGCAAATGATTGAGTTTGGCCTAACCTAGGTTGTTAATGCCTCCACCATATGTTTGGAAATACAGCCTAAGGGTATTTGTCTTTACAATAGCCTTGCACCAAACGGAGATACCCTGCCCTTTTCCGAGCTGTCTCAGTATTAAATAATAGACTCAACTGGCGCAAGGCAAGTAATTTTTCAAAATTATTGTCAAATTAGAATCTATGAAAGAGTAGTAGAATCAGTGGATAGCTCTTGCTGCGTTAACAATTGGTCTTGAAATAAAATTATTTTTGTTGGAGTATTTTCGCTCTAATACTCAAATTAGCCAAAATTCAATAAATAGTAGAGAAGAGAGAGTTGAGAACAAATGGAGTCCATCGGATGACTTATCTAAGGGTTACTTCGCTCCTTCCTATTGATAGAGGTCATCACCAAAATACACTGGTTGCGCAACAACGACTGTATTATCTTAATCATATGATAATAGTTGAACGGATGTACCTGTCGTTGATCGTGCTTTTAGTTCGTCCATGTTCGAGATGATGAGATCAAGCAAAATATCCACCACGAATACTTGGCAATATCTTGATAAATGGACACATCAGCCATGGTCCGAAACGAGGAAGATGGAATTAGTCGAACAATACTATGAACAAGTGCAAAAATCAGATAGTTAAAATAACGCTGATGACTAATGCATGCAAATTTCTTATATCATGTTTGTTGGTGAAATATATAGAAATGTTTAGGTATTACTCTCTACAAATCTTGTTTATTCAGGGAATCCTCTATAGATTGTCTAGAATGAAAATAGGACAACCAAGAGGCTTGGCAACTTTTTGTTCTTCTCTTCCTCCTTTCTCCTTTTCAAAGAGCAAAAAAAAAAAATTTGTTTGAATTTTAAATGAATGTTCCTTCCCAAGCCTTTTTCTTTTTCTCCTTCCTCTTCTTTAACATATGATAATTGACAATGTTTTGTCTTTCACCTGATCTTTACCTTCTCTTTTATTAAATTTCATTTTTGGGATCATTTTTTTTATTCAAAATTTTATATTTATGCACGTCTAACATTATTATCACTATTCTTACATTTTCTATTTCAGAATTAATGTACATCCACAAAAACTTCGACTTACCAATCAAGCGTACGTGTAAACGTTGTTGGAGTCATCGGGAACTCCAAGCAATCTATTTATTTGTTTTTATGTACTTATCCAAGTTAGCCCAGGATGAGCCCTGAGCTCAATAAAATCCAGGCGTAGCCCATTTTGTTCTCTAGTGGTTTTCAGTTTTCCGTTTGTTTCGCAGTTTGGAAGGGAACCTCCCAATGGTTTTTTTTAAACTGGAACCGGATAGACGCGGATCGGACATCAATATATCTATATTTATTTTTATTTTATTTAATAAATTAAATATTAATATTAATATTAATTAAATATATTTTTTTATTTATAAATTAAATATTTATAGCATAGATATAAATATGAATATGGGTCGAATGATTAAATTTTATGATTATAAAATCAAAAATTTTATTAAATAGATGATAAATCAAATTAATATTATATTTATATAATAATATATTATTTTAAAAAATTAATAAATATTAAAAAAATAATAGAATTATAAATAAAATCATATATTTGGATATGGATCGGATAATTATCTATTCATATCCCTATCTATATTCTTTAATGGATATAGATACACATATAGATATTAGTGACATCGATAATCAAATTTCTATAATAGATTCGAATATGAAAATAAATTTGGATCGATATTATCGATCTATTATCACTCCTAATTTCTTGTTATTTGTTTTTTTGACATATTTTGATATAATCTGTTCATCAAGAAATTGCAAATTTTCTACATTTGAAATGCATGAAAATATCTCAGACAAGACGGGGCATTCCTTTTCCTTGGAGCATTCGCTACTTCACTCAAGGGAATCATGCAAATTATTAACAACTAGGGATTCAACAGTTGAATAACGTTGAACATATCTATAATCAATCATCATAAATTTTAAATAGCTCTACCACTTTCTTTGAATTTCTAAAGTCTTAAGATCTCTGAGAAACTTTAATTTCTGTTTATCATTAATGACATAGATCCATTAGGACCGAGCACTACAAATGTATAAGACTATAACACTTGAGTGCTAATTTACCAACATAAATATCAGAAACTGATCGGCTTCATCAAGATGTGATTTTCTCTTAGAAAGCTAATGGCCCACATATAACAGTAATAGTGGTTGTAGGTCACTTATTTTAGCCATGTTATGTCCTGTTACAGGCTCTAATAGGATCCGGTGCATTAGTTCTGGTACGATCACATTAATAACCTATTATGAGTTTTAATGGTACTTCATTTGACCATACAGTCCGTGTTTTAATTATATTCTTCCAAAAGAAAGAAAAAAACTATACTTGATCATGATGTAACTCCTTAATTTGAGCCCTATGGACTATTTTTTTGACCATACCATAGACTGCAACAAGTCTTAAGATTAACTCGGTCACCACACATGGTTGCCCTCGCAACATAATACGGTTTAACCAGACATGAAGATTGTTTTATAACCATAAAGATTCACAGTAAGAAATCATCAATTATATCACTCATTACGGTTTAGATTATGCAATTGGCATCTTGGAGCAATGACTTGCCATCAGAATGAATTTTTAGACAACTAGTGTGTTCCAGTAGTTTGGCCATGTTACTTCTCAAGATTGTTGATCTATACCATGACACATCTATATAAAGAATTCAGGATTAAACTATTATATAAATCAATGCTTAAGGATATCCAAGCATGTAAAGATCAAGCTATCGATCATTTATAGCTTTATATTGTAATTGGTTGTTATGAACATACAAGGAGGACATAGAATTTCAAATCCAATAAGTGTTCAACAAGAGCATATTACTTGTACAATTTTCCTCAAGTAGCTCGACTCCACTGCTCAGTGGGAGCTCTATCTTTTTAATTATTCAAGCTAAAGGGACATAAAGTTTGCCATTATAAAGACATTATAAATTTTTATTTCTGTACACAATTATACAACGAAATACTTTTATACATACATAATATAATTTTTTAAATTATCTCTGAGAAGAAGATAAGCAACATCCATAGCTAAAGTATTATGATCATTCTATCCTCGACTTCCCAAATTTTCATTATGGCAAAATATTTATAACATTCCATTTTCCACAATTATCCTTTGCCAATGAGAGTTAGTCGAAATTGGCCATTGTGCATGGCGCAAGAAAAGATTGATTCAGGCTAACAAAAGCTACAGCCTCTCCAAACCAATTTACACACTGACCATGCAAGAGATTAAGAATATTTTTGCCATGGAAGGAACAAGCTCCGGTAAAGATCTATCGACCAACATTCATCAAAAATCATATATGTACATGAGAAAAGAAATCGAACAAACAAAAGAATTTTAATTTTAAAGAAATCTCTCTGTAATGCAAACACCAAGAATCTCAGTTTTTGGATATGCCATCTCATACAACTTTTTCTCTGTTTTCTTTTTGACAAGAATAATTTTTAATCAGATAATGGGATCTGGACTCCATTTAACATCCCGCAAGCATTACATGTCCAAGATCCAGATGCAAATAAATTACATCCTGTGTTTTAGGGTTTCCTTATCCCCAGTTGCATTATCCACCGTGCTGAGATGGGTCGCATACCCGTGGTTGTGATCGACAAAAGGTTATCTGTCACGGTAAAGAAAAAAGAATGAGATTCTGTGTCGTAAAGAATTCTGCATATAAACAATACACATTACAAGACAATCAAAGTTAAGAGCATATCAAGCATGAGACACAAAAGTACCATATGGATGCAATTTTTTTGCTGAGAAGACCTTAGACGTTTTAGGCTACCATTGTAGACCAGCTTTTGATGATAAAAGGGTAAACAGAGCATTGTTCTGTAACTTCCGATAAGCTATACCTGACAGCAGACTAAGCAAGCTAAAACCTAGTATGGTCCCATAGGTATGTGTACTTTTGGACATGAAAAGCAAGGTCGCTAAGAGCCAAGAAATTATTACCTACACTGCATGCACCACGTCAGCCGTTCATGCAGCCAATCACCGAGACGCCTTGGCATGGGTTCCATTAATCATGCGCTCGTCTCAGTGACTCGCCTGCACGCCTCATTCATTGGTGGCATGCACGGCCAGGCTGGTGCATGCAGCACACACTATAATTTTTCCTAAGAGCCTGGTAATGGTCACAAATAAACATGCATGAACCATGCCATAATCTCCCCTACCATTTCAAACCCCCTCACCAAACAAGTCCTAGTTCAGCAAAGCTGGAAAATAAACTTTTCATCACTTCTTGATTTCATAGTTTCTAGCTATAATATTATTGTCATCTTAACATACCATAGCCTCAGCTTTTCATCTTCCTTACTTTTCCAGGGATGTCCTCACCTTCTTCTAAGCAAAAAGATGCTCTGCATGGATCTAATTCTTGCTACCCAAAAGAAGAAGAATGCCATGAATGGCGACAGAACATGTAATATCTTACAAAATAACTCATTGGTGGACAACTCTCTTATGACAAACATATTCCACATGGTACCTTGAGAAAGAAATGTATTTCAAAAGAAGAAGAAGAAGAAGAAGAAATAAAAGAGAAGAGAAGTTCACGTTTATCAGCTTTAAAAGATTTTTGAAGCCGTCTTTGGAGAATGCTCTAAAGTAATTTCAGTTCATTCCCATTTGCTGATCACTAGTAAATAAGAGTTGAAGTAGAAACCTGCATGAATGGCGGCTAAAGTTTTAACCATCTTGGCTTAGTTGACTTATTCATGACAGGTTTAGGCTTGAATACAGCAGGAGAATTCTCCACCACAACATGTTCTGGTTTAGAATAATTTGGATCGACCTCTTCCAGAATAGGAACTGTCTTTTGCAAAGACAAGATATTGCCACGAAGATAAGGCCCTTTGTTTGTCACGGCACTGTTCAACTCTGGACGGAAAGAACAAGACAGCATTAACATATTTGATGAACAGAAACAAAATAACAAACATAATACTTCTTAATAAACATACATAGATTCAAGTTTTCAGCACAAAAAATTGATAACAAAACCACCTATAAATGTGATACTA
>QRFJ01001386.1:0-12500 GCA_006176705.1 Cocos nucifera | reverse complement strand
TAAAAATGCACCTCTCAAAATTACGTAAGGAGGGTCATTGCTTGGTGTAATGGTAAAGGCTTGGGCTAACAAGCACAATGCCATGGGTTTGAGTCCTGGGACAGCCACTTTGTGTAAAAAAATTGCCAATGGTTATGTCTACCCCCAGTTTGCCCCTCCCATGACCCTGGACTGTCGGGAATATGATCGAGTAATGACCTCTCAAACTTAGGTATGTATCTATCAAATTACATAAATAATAAACTCATATTAGAGGATCGTCATAGACATCCAAAGTATCCTCTACGTGGGTTGCACTTGCCAAACTCTAGCGGATAAGAATGTAAACACCATGAATCCATATGAGCCGCATGTAAGAAAATACTTCATTCTTCGCACATTTATATGTAAGAACTAGACGAAACTTACACAAATAGAATGGCAACTCTGGTTTAGCAACTACTTGAATAAGAAGATCTACCAAACTTTGAATTTTGTCTGATGGTTGAAAATTCGCCTCAAGAATGCAGCCATCGGGGAAGCGAACCCTGATTACTGCCTGCATAATCATAAAGGTATTTAAAAATGAATACCACAAATCAAAAGTTAGGAAACTAACTCTTGACACCAGCATCCTCCCTTTACTCCCAAAAAAAAAAAAAGAAAAAGAAAAATAGAAAAGGTGATATGGGACAAATTTAATCCCAAAATTCCTAAAAGCAGCTTACAAATATTAGATACTCCATAACCATAGGAAACATACCCGCCTTAACTGACACATATTTCCATAGGTTATATAAGGCATTTCACCAAATGGCTGAAATTACAGAACAAAACTGAACACTCCCTAGTGATGAAGGATGGGCAGACAAGTTAAACAATTCAAGGAAGAAGTTTCTAAAAATGCAATAAATTTCCAAACCTCCTCTACTAAATGATGCTGGCCTGCCCATTCTAGCTTGATGACATGCAAGAATGAAACAATCAAATCCTTATATTCAAGGCAGGAATCTATATTTACATGCTTCGATCTTAGCCTACTCTAAATGCGAATCACACTCCACCAATGGCTACCAACAAAATGAAATAAAAAATTGATTCCTTTAAGGGATAAATGTTTTCCTTTTGTAGGATCACAGGATACAGGTTGACTTTCTTCATTTTTGCATTAGCATGGCTGAGCCTCTGCTGCATTGAATATTTCATTTTTCAGCATCATAGAAAACAAGAACTTTTTTATAGCATGAAATAGTCCCACCAATTCCAAAAACTCAAAAGTTATCCAACAAGCTGCACAGAAGTTGGTTTCAACCAGCACCTGAAGGGGGGGAACGAAATTTTTTAAAAAAAAAAAAAAAGAAAAGCATAATATTGCTTCTGACCTTGTGGATAGCACATGCTTCTCAATAATACTAGTTTCTTCAAGCAATTTATCATTCCAATCTTCTCTAACAACCTAAACCATCAACTGGGGATTACTTCCAGAATATGCTTCCTACTTAATGCCACCTTCTGGTCAGGACAAACTATCACAAACCATGTGTTTAAAATGTCACACACTATCATGATAATATGACAAAATAGTAGATGATTTGTTGTTTCCTTTTGATCCATGCACAAACACAAATAAAGAGCTTAAGTCTTTTCTTCAAATTGCAACTTCAGATATAGCCACAAACAAGAATTCTTCTTGAGGGAGGGTTGTGCCAACCAGTTTGGTTGGTGAATCACTGGGCACTTTTTCCAGTGGCCTAGGTTCACTCCTACTGTCACCCTGATTTCAGTCAAGCTTCCTTCCATCCTAGTCCCCCCCCCCCGTGAAAGAGAGAGAGAGAACTAATAGATAAAATCTTTTTAGTGCACCCTCCACCCACAAACAAACTAATGGATAAATAAGATTATCCAAGCTAAGGAGACTGAAAATGTTAACGTGTTCTCGGATTTCTAATCTTGATGCCCAAAATATTAAGTCACTTTCAAAAGGGTAAGCCATTATCAAAGATCAAATCACCAACCCACAGCATCATGTAAACATTCAGTTGTCACCTATACTGGACCTAGAGCATGCTTTCAGAGTGAATATCATGGATTCAATACCTAGATTTTTCTCAATAAGTTACTAAGGAGAGTGACAATGTCAACAAGTTCTTGGGTTTCTGATTGATGTCTAGATTATCGGGTTGCTTTTGAAAGAGTGAGTCAATGTTAAAGATCATTTCACCAACCTACAGTATTTTTCAAACATTCAACTATTTCCTGCACCGACCTCAAGCATGCAACTTTGAAACGCTTCACAATATGTAGCCTTTCATAAAGTGAGATACTTCTTGCTCTCTGGCAAAGACATACCTTTTGTTCTACAAATTCTCAATAATGACATCACGCCACACTATCTTAATACAATTATCTGTATTAATACATTGCAATAATGACATTACACCCACACTATTTTAATACAAGTATCTGTATCGATATTGAACATCATACAGGTTGTAGGATTTTCCAAACTCCAAATAACAAGACTTGGAAACTTTGGAAATAGATCGAGGGATAATTATTACAAAATAGAGATACAAACATTTCTATCAAGAAATTTCTCCAGGCCCAACAATTCATGTATTGATACCTTTGATGGTTATCCTTTTCTCCCTTCTCCTAAATAAGTTATTTAATTTAACCAAGAATTTCTTTTACAGGTGATGCTTTTAAGAAAGTCATTTTTCTTCTAAACAATCAAATATATTGCATATACTCATACGTTTCCTCTCTTTTACTTTAATTCTTCACCCACCCACCACCCATTTCCTTGGGGGATGAAACTCAGACAAGTTCTTAAAACAAAATATTTTCAAACCATGTGTTCTAAAGACCAAAACGGGTGGATGCCTTGCTCGTTCAACATCTATGGCGCTGCATGTTTGTGTTTGGGTGGTTTAGCGAGCTCAAATAGATTAGTACAAGAAGGCCCTCCAACTTACCAATGCCTCAGCTGCAACAGGCCAGACAGCAAGTTGAGGTGAAGCTCAAGTTTAGTGCACAGGCTAAAACATCCATCTTTAGAAAAACCTCTAAGACTACAAGCAATGAATAGGTCCAAAATGTTTGCATTTCTGTTAGGAAGAACTAACGAATCACAATAAAGCAACCCACCAAGCAAAACACATGACTTTGCATGGTTATGGAGAAAGTTGCAACTTCAGTGAATACAATATAACTTTGGGTTTCAGAAAATTAGAAGAACACTAAAATTGCAGAATGGAAATTTCTGTTAAGAGAAGAACTTTTCAAATTCATGACTTCTTGCACTTTTCTTTTTTTTAAACTCTCTCCATTTCCTAAAAGGATAAAACTAAGGTAGGCATCCAGAAAACCTCAACATTTGAATTCTAATTATGCGAACAAAGAAGAGCAAGAAATCATAGTACATAAAGATAAAATGTCTAGATGGAACCTAAAATTGCCTACTTATATGCCATTAAAACACTTTCCAATCTCAAAAATAAGTGCCATCAATTCTTAAATTAAATGATCATTGAACAGAAAATGAACAATTATGACAAGAAAAAATATTAATATATGATTAGAAAAAGTCAATTAACAATGCATTGCTTGAGCAGGCAACATATATTTCAGGAAAAGGCTGTTGTGTTATCAACTAGAGTTTTCAAAAATTAAGAAAGAATATCAAAATAATGGGCTTGTTGTGCAATAAAAAACAAGTGAGCACCATAGTTATTCTTGCTTTGCGAGCTGCTGCCTCTGCTTCTCGAGTTTTCCGGGTCTTCAAAATCTGAGATTGAACTGTTCATGGTTTGACTTAATTAACAAAAGTGTAACAGGTGAAAGTTGGAAAGAAAAAACTAGCAATATTGAATCTGTAATTGAAATCTAGAATATAACAATACTGTGAGACCAGTACCATGTAATACTAGAAATCAGAAAAGGGATAAATAAATCTCATTGTCAATACGATTACCTCCTGCTTTATCTGACATGAGTTGATAATAATCCTCTGGAGTGAGATCATAAAAGTTATCCTCCAGTTCTTCCACTGCAAAATAAAAACAATTAATATAAATATACAACTAAGGACTTGATATAAAATGCAGCTGATAATCCGAATAATTAGAAAGCTAATATTAGACATAGGCGGTCATAAACATGTTAAGTCTCATTGCATGAATGTTAAGCTGATAAACCCTACATTGTATCCAACATTCACGAAATATTATCAGGTTGTTCCTAGAATTCATGTAAATAAAGAAAGAGAAACAACATGATTAGGTATAAAAAACATACTAGAGGAGAATGATACCAGTAGAAGTGGCAGATACCACACGTGATGCTAGAGAGTTTTCTGAACTTTTGAAGACACGAATTTCTCGCCCAAGCTCTTCAGCGATAGCTGCAAGCCTGGCCTGAAATTATTGGAGTAGATATATTTCAGTCACTAACTTGTCAAACAGAAACATATATAGCGTGAGAAATTACATTAATAAGCAAGTATACAGGCGAAAAAGCCAAAGATGCAGCCGTATGAATTGAACATGTCCAATTATCAGAATGGGGAGGTAACGGGAATCAGCATGAGGCGCATGACTCATCCACCATGTTTTAATTTACAATTCAAACGATAACAGTCCTGATCACAATCCAAAGTTCCAAAATTCTAAATTTCCATCAAATAAGAATTTAGCGATCAAAATTTTTCCATGTGAATCAATGATTTTATTGCGTAGAAACAAATCTTATGCACGGAAGAAACATAAATTATCATTCAACAATTTTTCTTTTCACATGTCATCATATACCTCCCCTGAATTAAATCCAAAAGTTCCAAATTTTCACTGAATCTAAAACTTAGAAGCCAATATGCATCAGAATACAGATCTTCTCTATATCAGATTCATCGCCACAAACCCTAATGGGCATCCACCGCTCCTACTCTTCTCTTTTTTAGCAGAACCAGAATAAAAATAAAAACCCAAACTTCTCTCCTCCATCGAAATTCAATCAACAATCCATCCAAAGAAAAAAAAAAACAAACGCGCTTCAAATAGTTTACAAGAAACCAAAAAGAAGCAAAAATCAGGAGAGAAGAAGAGAAGGCCTTGAGATCGTCCGAGAACAAGAGAATCCTTAGCGGAAGAGAAAAAACGAAACCAAACAGCGAAAAATTGCGGGAAAATTGAAGAAAAGAAGGAAAAAAAAAATAAGGGAGTTTGGAGGGGTGGATTGACCTCAGCTTCGTCGGCTCCGGCGGCCATGGAATCGGACAACTTCATCCGCTTGAAGTCCATCCGGAGTTATAAGGAGTTTTCTCGGCTCACACCTTGCTTCGCCGTTGTTTTTATGGTGGTTCGAAGGCCATACGAGTTTGAATACGAGCAGGAGAGACCGTCTCCGTATGGGTGAAGTAAACATCACGCTGACGATAACATCTATTTTAATTTGATAACTTTAGGATTTTGATGCGATGCCGTTGCGGAGATTGAGACGGCAAACAGCCTGTCTTTGCCTCACATATATTAGGTTGAGTTGATGGCAAATCCTGACCCAACCTAATTTTTAAATACCATAATTTTAACATCTAAATCCAATAAAATTAAAATTTTTCTAATGATCCTGGTGAGATCCTGCTATTGACGTATGAGTAAAAATTTTGCTAATTATATCAAATGATCTCACAACGAATTCTATCTTCACTATATTTGGAAGGCTAAGGATATACAGTGAAGAGCTAACCTATCCTTATATAATCTATTTATAACACCCATCTTAAAATGAACCAGGTCCACTTGACAAGCTTAGTTAGCTTGGGCCAGCCCACATAGCCTAAAACTCAGACATTTCAAAATGAGGCAAAAAATAAAACAACATAAGCCCATTGGAACCAAAAACCCACTTGACCCATGATTTATTCGGCCTAAGGCAAAATTTGGGAGGAAAAAAAAAAAGGCTAGGCATGTGCTTTGCACATATTGAAGGAGTTAATGTAGCACACATGTGCCGCATATACAAAGAAGGAGACAGACTCTTAATGAGAATCATCTTCTCCTTGGCTCCCATAGGAATCCAATGTCAAAATGGCTCTAACAGTGAGTCTCAATACTATTTAAAGCCATCCTAGTTTTTCAACAACCACTAATCACGGATCTTAGGTCTCGTCACCAAAGTATTCTTTCTTCTCTCAATCCCAAATAATATCTACTATGCCGATCTTTGTACTACCTCGATATCTCTTCAAAACTAAAGTAAGGACCTCTAATCTTTAAATTGATTCCTCTATTTTAATTTAATTCCAAATTTTCTTTTTCTTTTCCATCCATTCTCACTTTCGATGCTCATCGCCAAGGCTTGTGGCCTATTTGCATGCATCAGTTGTGCTTAATATCCAATGAGCAACTAGACTAATAAATCATCACACCCTTATTCTTGTTGATCCTTTTTTTCGGTTGGCCTCTTTGTTGTTGACTATTTAATGTCTCTGGTCACTATGCATAGTGGCCAACCAATAATTCTCCGATCAATAGTCACCACCAATGATCTTCTTCTTCCTCAACTAGAGAGAGAGGCTTTATTCTCTCTCTCTCTTTTTTCTATATATAATTTCTCTCTCTACTATTTCTCTAAGGTTTAGTTAGATTTTAGAAAAAGACCTCTAGTGACAGAGATCCTGATTCTTAACCCTCAAATAATATCTCGGCCTCCACCTTGATCAATTTTAAACACCTTATATATGGTCACCTTTGATCTCTATTGAGCCATCTATATCCTAGTCCGATCTTGATCAAATGAAATCATCTCGATCAGACTAACCCAAGTTGTCAGGCACCATCACCAGGCCAACCTCTATTCCTCCTTATACTTTTCCATTATTGTTATGATTTTTCGTCGATGCTCTCTCTAATTGTTATAGTTGAATCTATGTAAGGATAAAATTATTCGAATAAGAAGATGTGTAGCAAAGGGGTATTATGATATGATATGTAAATTAAAGATTTTGAGAAGAATTTTTTGAAATTATTTTAATCTATTAGGGTACTTATAAATAGGTAATATAATATTTTTTTCTAAATTTATCAATAAATTATTAATATTTTTAAAATTAAATTATTCATAATTTATGAATCGATGCATATTACTAAATATGTTATAGTTTGAAATACTATATGATGCATAACTGACAAAATTAAGTTTGCTTGATTGATTTCAATACTATATAATTTTATATGTTTTAATCAATTTGAAATGTGAAACATATTTTATAAAAAAAAATTTATTCAAGTTGATTTTGAACTTTCAGCCTAACTATATAAAGAATCTCTAATCATAAGAGTTATATATTGGTACTTAATTATTTCTTAAGAATTTATGCCACAAAAGGGGCAGCTTATTGCAAAAGTGGCACGACTTAAAGATCTTGCTAATGCGAGTTAAACATTGGCAAAAAACCTCGCCAATTGGGGTAAAATATTAGTGTATGTTTTATTTTGAAAGACTATACCACAAGTCAATGTGCAGTATCATGATCCTA
This sequence comes from Cocos nucifera, assembly GCA_006176705.1. Taxonomy (NCBI): domain Eukaryota; kingdom Viridiplantae; phylum Streptophyta; class Magnoliopsida; order Arecales; family Arecaceae; genus Cocos; species Cocos nucifera. The sequence continues at coordinate 4,984 of QRFJ01001386.1, read as the reverse complement.
TCATAAGTAAAATATAGTTATAACTCATAGCTGCCAAAATTGATTTGATGTTTTAAAAAATATATTAATAAATAAAAAGTAAAATTTAAAAAAAAATTGGTTTCATATATATGATGCCTTGATAATGCTACATTTCTGATTTTGTTTTGACTTGATTTATTATGCATGCTAGTTTTCAATTACTTTTATTTATTTTATTACTTGATTAATCTAATTTAATTGTTTATTGTTTATTATGTTGTGTAGCTATTTATTTCATATCTTACTATTTTTATAGATCTTGAGAACTAAGCTAGCATGGGGTTTTACTTCAAAAGAGTGCTTGGAGGAAAGGTTTGATTTTTCTTAATTCTAGTTTATAGTTTTTAAAGTCTCATACAAGATCTTGAATATTATTGAAATTTCATAATACATTAAGTTTAGAGTTTAGTTATTTAAATATTGGACTTATTAATTGATTATTTATTCCATTGCTTATTTTATAATATTATGATAAAGATGCCTCATAGACTTGTGAAAAAAGTTTTCTATAAATATATAGTAGTTTCCATGACCCTAGCTTGCAATTTCGGATCAGAGGTATGATACTATTACATATGAATCTAACAAAATAAATAAATAAATATAAATATATATGTGTGTGTACTCAAATTATATAAATCATAAGAGTTTCAATTAATTGCACTGATCTCAATGAAAGAATGCATTCGAGCTATCATTCTTACCATCGCAAGGTATAATTCTCAATTTTTCTCTTCTAATTTTCTCTATTTTTATTTTAGTTAATTTAGTAGCAAATTGCCACCCTATCTATTATACTTTCTTCTAATGCTACCAAAAAAAGCCTTGGAGATTTTTTTTTATTTATTTTTTAATTTTCGGAGGTGAGGTTATCATGTTTAAATAATGATAAAAATGGAATATAAATGTATCATCTATATAGTGATATTACCCAATTTTCAGATATTTGCATTTATTTTATAATTAAATTCATTTTGCAATTCTTGCATTTTTGAATTATTTACAAGAATGAGATATTTTTGTGGAGCCTAAGCACATAGGAATTAGATAATTGATAGTTCATATACAAAATACTTAAATGAGGCAAGGATTTATTTGATGAAGTCATAAGCATGGTAGGCTTACCTAAAAGATAATTTATATTATTTTTGTTGATAACTAGAGTGTTGATATAATAATCCAATATCTATTATATATAATTATATTTAGTTAAGATATAGATCTAGGATTTATAAAGTCTACTATGTGAACATCCATATTAATGATATTATTAATATAATTAGAGCTATAGTTCTTTTTCTAAACTATATTAATAATATTATTAATATGATTCTTTATTTTGGATAATATGTAGGACTTTTGTTTAATATAATTTAGTCTACTTTGTACCTAAATTGACTATAGTCATTCATCACTACTTGACATTGACAAGAACTAATCATATGTATCATTTTTTTTTTTCCTCTTGATAAATTTAGAAAATCTTAATACCTCCAATATTAATAAATAAATTTCTTATGTTTTATAAATGAATCTCTTCTAAATACATTATTTAAGGTTATAATAGTTGGTTTTTGATGCAAATAACAACTACTATTATCAGGTAAGTTGACTAAAAAATAGTAACATTATTTTTTATTATTATATATTACTATAATAATATTTTAAATATTATAATATAAATATATCTATGAAATAATAGTTGTTATTTACTTTTATAGTTGATGAAGAGCGAGAAAAGCCTATAATGATTGCTTACTAATATATAATTATTATAAATGAGTATTATCAATTTTTATTATGACAATCAAGTATAAGTTATAGGTACTGGAGTATATTATTATTATCAATATTAAATATCAATTATATTTTAATAATTAACATAAATATAATTGATATTTGAATACATTATCTAACTAAAATAGATAAGTTTTATGGTTATCACTACTACAAAAAGGGCTACGGCAGCGTTTGATAACCACTGTCGTAGTCCAAAAAACTGCTGCCATAGGCTATAGCAGCGGTTATTTAATCGCTGCTAATGCAGCCATCGCCGTAGCTCTATGACAGCTGTTGTTTGAACTGCTGTCATAGATAACCCATTGTAACGGTTTATAAATCGTTGTAATAGATTAATCTATAGCAATGATTTTTTAATTGCTGTCATTGGTCTAATGCAGCGGTTGACACCATTTGCACTAGGAACCTATAACAGCGGTTGGCATAGATATGACAACAGTTATAAAACCACTATCGTAGATTTTGAATAATTAAAAAAATTAAAATTTTTTATTTTTTTATATATTTTATCTGATAAATACAGATATATAATATAAAAAAATATAATAAATATAAAAATTATTCTAAAATACTAAAATTTTATTATCGAATAAAATTTATTATAATATTTTTTTAAAAAAATAAAATATATTAAAAGTTTTTTAAATCTACATCATCGTCGTCGTCACCAAGAGCTGGTGCTAGAGTCGAAGCCTGAACTAGAGCTGGAGCTAGAATGCGGGCCAACATATTCTCAAAGTCTATGACTCCAAAATACATGCTGAGCATCGACATCATGTCTCTCATGATGTCCTCCAGATGAGATGCACGCTCCTCAGCCCGATCTGCCCACATCGCAGCATGATCTGCCCATGCCAACGTCTTCTCAAGCTCCTTCTGATTGACGATACCAAAAGTCTGTGAAGAGACGCTCACCTCGGATCAGTAGCTCGTCAGCATGTATCCAGACCTGCATCGAATCCTCCCAGAGTGCTTAGGCCCCAAGACCTAAGATAGATGGTCATGGAGCCCAGAGATATCCGGGCCCTCGCTCGCGAGCACATCTAACCGATCCTATAATTATAAATTAAAATAAAATTTATAAAAAATACTATAATACTAATCATATATACTAATATATTTAATACTTACAAAAATATGCCCGATCATGGTATTCATCAATCTGTCCGTCTTGTCCGTACGGCTAGATCGAAAGATCTTGTTATGGCTGGACATCACTCCATCTCTCATCAGCTATAACAAAGAACAAATTTATCAGAAAGATGATAAAAATATAAATTTAATTTATCTAGTAAGATTTAGAATTAATTACCTCTCTATGCACATGATTGATCATAGACTCGCAGTCAGAGTGTGCGTATACTCCTGGGCTGCATGGTTCTTTTGGTTCTGACGGAAGGTAACCTAACAAGTATTCAAATAAATAATAAATATTTAAAAAATATTTAAATAAAATTTTAAGCATATTAAAAAATTTAAAAGTTAGAAATTTTACCTCGAACTTCTTGCTCTAATGTCTAACCATCCTCTTCCACTGACTCGAAGGATAGTCCTGTATCTAGGAAACAAGCTCCTCCGAAGTATCTCATCGGTGCTTGAGCTATCCTCTATAGAGCTTAACCTTATAATCTCGATACAACTCTCCGATCTTCCTCAGTCAGGCATCTCGAGCCCTCTCGTGATCGAGAAAGTCATACCTTCTCTTCACAAAGTTATCAAAAATCAGTTACAAAATTATTCTAATCAAACATATATAGTGTAAACATATAAAATGCATAAATATAACTAAGATGCACGTACTTACCCATATCTTCTTCCATATCCGATCCCTGATGGTAGCATCCATCAAACTCCAGTCTCTGGGCTCTACGAAAATGATGTTCGACCGCCTCACAAATACTCCAAAAAAGAAATGCATCTCCCATGCGATCTTCCCTATCGACCTCTCCTTCGCATCGTAATAGACCATCACTTGATGCTGACGGTTCCACACGTGTGGGATCATAAAATATTCGACTGGATGATGCACCTACAATGCAAATATGTTATGCAAATATATAAGTGTACAAATACTATATAAAAAATAAAGTTATACTAATATAATAAAAATGTACACTCAGATGCCTGCGTAGTAGCATGTATCTCAGATATGAATGATGGTAGAGGCTCAGCTATCAATGGAGTAGATGTCGTCGATGGAGTAGATGTCATCGATGGAGTAGATGTCGACGGTGGAGGTTCCTGAGCAGTCGATACTGAGATAGATGGAGTATGCTTCGACTACTCTTCGGATGCTAAACTGCACGTAACCCGCCGAAGGGCAGAGGTGAAAGCTAGATGGCGTTTCGGTGCTATCGTGACCTGCAACATTAATGAACATTAATCAATATAATATGTTGAACAATAATATTAGTATAGCATCAATAAATAGTCTCTAATATATATACTAATCAATTGACGGGTCTATCATTATGCAATGCAATAAACAAAAGCAATAAGATATAAACATCTAGAAAATGTTATTAAATAAATTCTACAATATGAATTACATTCATAAATAATTAAGGATGAGCAACAGTCATAGATCCAATCTCTTGCGCAAACCTTGATGTTAATCCAGAAATCTGAAAGAAGAATAAAGTAGATGATGGTGGCACCTTAGAGCTTAAAGTTGGAATCTTAGAGAAATATATCAAATTCTATTCGCTTAGAAACCGAGCCGACTTCGTACCTGAGATAGTCGACTCCGTGCCTGAGACATCCAGCTTGGATCCTCCTCCAATCAGCTCGATCATAGCTCGAGCTGGCTCGGCTATGTATCCGAGCTAGCTCAATTGTGTGCCATCCCCTCAATCACTCCCTCTCTTGATCTCTCTCACCGACGATGGTGGCGAGGCTGAACCCCTCCCTCCCAGCTTTTTCATCTCTCGATCTTCCTCTCTCCCTCTCTCGATCTCCCTCGTCGGTGAGGTTGGACCCCATCCCTCCCTCTCTCACTCTCTCAATCTCCCTCATCGGCAAGGTCGTACCCCATCCCTCCCAATGATGTCGATGAGGTCGGATCCTCTTCCTTCCTCTCTCGATCTCCCTCGCCGACGAGGTCGGACCCCCTCCCTCCCAATGATGGCGGCGAGGTCGGATCCCTCCCTTCCTCTCTCCCTCT
>QRFJ01001385.1:173715-196020 GCA_006176705.1 Cocos nucifera | reverse complement strand
TGGAACTGCCCTACTTACCTGGCCATCCTAAAGAAGAAGGAGGCAGATCCTTCTAGAGGTATGCTCGTTATTGAGTCTAACCTTATGGTTTTTTCTGCATCCAGTTGGATGCTTGACTCTAGTTCTAGTGCTCACTTGTGCACTTCTATGCAGCGTCTTGAGGATAGCAGAAGGCTGAGGGATGGTGAAATGATCCTACGGATCAAAAATGGAGCAAGAGTTACTACCGTGGCCATGGGAACATACCCTCTTTGACTACCATCTGGTTTTGATTTAGTGTTAAAAGATTGTTATTATATGCCTGCAGCAAGCAGGAATTTAATTTATGTTTCTTGCCATGCATTAGAAGGCTATGTAATTAGTTTTCTTGAGGACCATTGTAACATTCTTTACGAAAGAAATAAAACTGCAAGTGGTTTCCTTATTAATGGTCTTTATCAGTTACATGTTGATGTATCCATTTTTAATATCGAGCAAAATGTGAATACCATAAAATGACCTAGGGATAATCCAAATGATAGGTATCTATGGCACCTAAGACTAGATCATATAGTAGAAGATAGGATTAACAAATTGAAGAAAATTGGACTATTCAGTCTATTGACTTCCGAGTCATATCCAATTTATGAATCTTGCCTTCATGGCAAAATGACTAAACTCCCTTTTGTAGGACATGAGAAAAGGGCCACAGATCTTCTTGCCCTAGTACATACTGATGTGTGCGGCCCATTTGATGTGCCGGCTAGAGGCAACTTTATCTACTTCATAATCTTTACCGATGATTTATCTAGGTATGGGTATGAATATATTATAAGATACAAGCCTGAAGCTTTTGAAAAGTTCACAGAATTTAGATATGAAGTAGAAAAGCAAATTAGAAAACCCATTAAGATTCTTTGATCAAATCGAGGAGGTGAATATCTTAGTCAAAAATTCCTGGACTATCTCAAGAAAAATGGCATAGTCTCTCAATGGACTTCACCTGAAATACCTCAACTCAACAGAATTTCAGAATGGAGGAACCGAACCCTATTAGATATGGTTTGATCCATAATGAGCTTCACAAACCTTCCTAATTTTTTTTAGGGATACTGTTTGTTAACTACAATTTACTTACTGAATAGGATTTTCTCTAAAACCGTTTCTATCACACCGTATGAGATATGGCATGGTAAGAATCAAGTCTGAATCTTCTCAGAATTTGGGGTTGTCTGACTCATGTCAAAAGACAATAAGCGGATAAGTTAGACTTTAGGTCCTTCAGAGCTTGATTTATAGGATATCCTAAGGAGTCATCAGGATATTATTTCTACATTCAAGAAGATCACAATGTGATTGTGAGTCGACATGTCATCTTTCTTAAAAAATAGTTTATTCAAAATAGCGGTATTGGAAAGCAGATCAAGCTCGAGGAGAAAGTCTCACAAGAGCAATGAGCTAAGGACCAAATGGAGCCAAATCAGGTTAAACCAATTCATTCACTACCTCCTCTACCTCGTAGATCAAAAAGGGTTTTCCATCTCTGTGAGAGGTACTTAGGTACTATTTCAGAGGAAGTAGAGGAAATGTTCCTCATAGATATTAGGGTTCGTGGTGATGATCCCAAAACCTATAACGAGGCAATATCGGATATCGACTCCGAGAAATGGTTAGAGACAATGAAGTCAGAAATTGACTCGATGCACTCAAACCAAGTCTGGACCTTGGTAGATCCACCAGAAGGTATAGTACCTATTGGATGTAAATGGATCTACAAGAGAAAGATTGGTGCAGATAAAAATGTGGAGACATTCAAAGCTAGATTAGTGGCAAAAGATTATAGTCAGCGCGAAGGCATTGACTATCAGGATACCTTTTCGCCAGTAGCTATGCTAAAATCCATCCGCACATTGCTTGCTGTTGCAGTCTATTTCGATTATGAAATATGGTAAATGGATGTGAAAATGGCATTCTTAAATGGATATCTTGAGGAAGATATCTATATGGAACAGCTGCACTAGGTTTCACATCCAGTGATGATGATCACAAGGTATGCAAGCTGCAAAGGTCCATATATGGACTTAAGCAAGCATCTCGAAGCTGGAATACTCATTTTAATGATGTGATCAAATTATTTGGATTTCATCAAGAACGAGGAGGAAGCCATGTATGTCTTCAAAAAGGGTCAAGTGGGAGCGCTATTGTCTTTCCTCATATTGTACATGGATGACATCCTCCTTATTGGAAATGATATTTCCATGTTGACCATAGTTGAAAATGTGGTTATCTGAAAGAATTCTTCATGAAAGACCTAGGAGAAGCATCCTTTAATCTGAGAATTAAGGTCTATAGAGATAGACCAAATAGGATGCTAGGACTTTCATAGAAAATGTACATAGAGGAAGTGCTAAAGAAGTTTAGCATGGAAAACTCTAAGAGGGGTTTGGTACCCTTCAGACATGACATTCATCTTTCCAAGAAGATGTGCCCTAGCACACCTGAGGAAATAGAATGCATGAGCAAGATCCCTTATGCTTCAGTAGTAGGGAGCCTCATATATGCCAGGTTATATACACAACCTGATATAGCCCATGCTGTGAGTGTCATGAGCAAATATCAGTCGAATCCAGGTGAAGAACACTAGACTTCTGTGAAATGTATCCTTAAGTACTTGAGAAGAACTAAGGATATATTGTTGTTCTTTGGTAATGGAGAACTCCAAGTCCAGTAGTATACAGACTTGAATTTTATGTACGATGTAGATGATCGAAAGTCAACATCTGAGAGTCTATTTGTGTGCAATGGTGGAGCTGTCAGTTGAAAAAGTTCTAAGTAGATAGTGATGGTAGATTCCACCATGAAAGTAGAAACATCATTGCGTTAGAAGCCGAAAAGGAGGCATTCTGATACAAGAAATTTATCATAGAGATCGGAGTGATGCCATTAGATGTCATTCCTCTATACTGCGACAACAATGGCACCATAGCCCTTGCTAAGGAGCCAAGGTCTCATAAGAAATTCAAGCACATCGAGCGATGATACCACCTCATCTGCGATTACCTCGAGAAGGGTTACGTCGAGGTCAAGAGAGTCGACTCCATAGATAATGCGGTGGACTCACTTATAAAGCCATTGGGATAGCAGAAGATCGAAGCCCACCTTGAGAAGATGGAACTTAGATTTGTAGACAATTGGCTTTAGATCAAGTGAAAGTTTGTTAGATATGTGTGCCCTAGAAGCCAAAATTGATTGACACTTATAATACACTTTTAGGGGCAAAATTATTATTTTGACTATAAATAATAAAATATATTATTTTCTATCATAAATATGTATTTAGTGTCTGTGATACATCCCTTGAGTTAATAATAATGATAATTCATATTTTTAAGAGTTGAAAATTTAAGACATGAATTTTCATTTATTAACTCATAAAATGCTCCTAACCATAGGATCGTCATGAGGATGGTGATTGATCCGAAAGGTTAGTGTACAATCACTTCTTTATAGTAGATGAGTCTTGAGTCTATGATATAGAGACATCGGAGTGAGAGTATAGGTACTCGTTAGGGAATGAGGGTACTGAGCGTGACCACCTCGAGTAGTCATAAGGAAGTTTAGCTTCTCATCGATGATTGACTCGAAGCTACGGTGGTGTGTCTGGTTCTTTGACCTAAGGTGCATCGATAGTTCACCTTGAGGGTGTTATAGTTTGACTACACCATGACTCAGTCTCCTAGCCATTCGGAATCTTGAGGTGTATATTGGCTATAGCATGTTTATTATAGGAATTGGATTGCACCAAGAGAAAATTTATCTACCTCGATAGAAGAGGAGCAGCCCTATGATGATCATGAGAATCAAGTTCGTAAACCCATGGCCATGGCAGAGAGTGAAATAATAGAAAGAGTTTCTATTAAGGTTTTCACATCAGACTTGAATCGAATGATTAAATCATATGATAGAAATTAGGGTTTGACGAGTTCACCTTAATCCTAATCTGATCGGGGCTCAAGATAGAAGAACTTAATCACACAAGTAGCTGCACCAAGAGGTTTATTTTCAGTTTTGATGGATTGCCAGCATATACTGCTAGGTGTCATTGGTGGATTTTGGGAGCAATTGGAATGATTTAGATGATTGATCATTCCAGTTGTCTGAATCAGAAGAGTTCTGATCCATCGAAAGGAGTTTTGATGATGTCGATGATGGAGATCTTGACATATCTCATTACCATATAGAACTGAACTTAACTGAGTCATATAAATAAGGATTTGAATTTGGATATCATCAATTGGACTAACCCATTTCAATTGATTTGAATTAGATTCAATTATATTCAAGAAAATCGTGCTCACACACGATTGAACCTAACGTTCTCCTTTTACTATCATTAAAAGTTGTCTCGACTGAGCCAAATATATTTATGCTCACTCAGGTACCTTTACTTGGTCTGACTGGAGCTTGTCCAGATCAAAAAAGAATTGTCTTAATTTATAAGATAAATTTAAGACAACACCTACCATTTTTCATCACCTCCTAATTCTTGTCTTTTGACTTTGGTCAAACGTTGACCTTTGACCCTTGGACATCTACCCATATATCATGCACTTATTGGAGAGTAGATAGGGGCTTGTCTCCTTACTAGAATTTGGAAAGGAGGGGGTGCACGCCTAGGATGGCATGCGTCCATGGATAGGAACTCCTGGAGTCTCATACGGATGGAACTCCAGGTTGCTTCTGGGTTTCTACTTAGGTGGCCCCTAGCTATAGACTTTGATCAGTCTTAGGCGCCATCTAAGGATGAATTTATGGGGCTCTCATCTGATTGGATCAGATGATGTCATCCCATCAATCAAATTTAAATCTGATTGCACGAAGCAACGTGATTGGCTGGGATGATGTGGCACTGCATGGCGCAGAAGGGTTTATAAATAAACCCTATCTGTGCTCCACTTTCATAGTGTTCCCTCTTAGCCATGCCCCAAGGCTGCCCCTCTCTCTCCTCCATGCCATCTTCTAATCCTCTCTCTCCTTTCATGCGCAAGGGAAGTTGGGCTTCAGTTTGGTGCGATCTAGGCAAGAAAAGGCTGACGAGAAAGGAAGAAGGCAGCACTGCTGTAGAGACGACTGCTGATCTTCAGAAGAAGTTTTGAAGATCCTCCAAATCAGATCCAGATCTAATTTTTGGAGAACTGATAAAGAAGGAGATGATTTCAAGATCCAATCTGAGTGGATATCGATAGAGGTCAGATGCTTGAGTGGCTAGATTCAGAACCTCAGGCAATCAGTACGATCATCAAAGGATAATCGGATTATCCACATCAAGGTATAAATTAAATTAGATTTAATTTATTTTTATTTTTATTTATTAGATTTATAAAATTAGATCTAAAACATCTCATATCTGATCTGGATATATGAGAAAAATTTTTGAAATATCTCTTTCGATCCAATTAGATCTAAATGAACCTGATCCGGAAAATCAAGATTTCTCCTTCGATCCTAACATTAAGCTAAAGCGAAGATCTCAGTTACTTAAGTTGGGATATGGGGAGAGGCCCTTTTAATGGCCCTTTTGTGCCTTTATAGCCCTATTAGGAATAGGAGAGGAACCTCATCCTAACATTGAGCTAAAGCGAAGACCTCAGTTACTTAGGTCGGGATGCGGGGAGAGGCCCTTTCAACGGCCCTTTTGTGCTCCTATAGTCCTATTAGGAATAGGAGGGGAACCTCATCCTAACATTGAGCTAAAGCAAAGACCTTGGTTACTTAAGCTAGGATGTTGGAAGAGGCCCTTTCAATGGTCCTTTGATGCCCCAATTGAAGGAAAAATCCTATTTTTTGGATCAGGTTCATTCAGATCTAATTTGATCAAGAGAGATATTTCAAAAATTTTTCTCTTAGATCTAAATTAGATCTGAGACTCTTCATATCTAATTTTATCAATCTGATAAAATAAAATAAAAATAAAATAAATTAAATCTAATTTAATTATACCTTATTATGGGTAATCTTATTACCCTATGATGATCTCGATGTTTACCTGAGGTTCTGGATGTATCCACGCAAGCGTCTGGCCTCTACCGATATCCACTGAGGCAGAATCTGGAGTTCTTCTTCTTCTCTATCGATGCTCCAAAAACCAGATCTAGATTTGATCTTCAAGAACTTCAAAATAACTTTTGAAGATCGGGTGTTGTCCCTTGCAGCAGTGCTGCCTTCTTGCTTTCTTATAGCCTTTCTCTTGCTTGGATCGCACCAAACTGAAGCCCAAAACATTTGGACATGGAGAGGAGAGAGAGAATTTGGAGGCATGGAGAAGGAGAGAGAGGGGCTATGTGGCATGGGCAAAGGGTAGAAGCTCACAATCTTAGGCACCGATAGGATTTATATAGACCCTGCTACGCCATGCAGTGCCACATCATTTTGGCCAATCATGACTCTTTATGCAATTAGATCTAAATCTGATTGATAGGATGACATCATCTGATCCAATTAGATTAGAGTCCCTCACAAACCTTCTTAGGTGGTGCCAAGACTGGTCAAAGAAGAGTCTTTAGCACCACCCAAGTAGAGAGCATGAAGCAACTGGATTCCCATCCATATGGGACTCCAATTTTTATTCTTTTTGGATGCACACCTCCCTAGGCATGCACCCCCTCTCTTTCCTCTTTTTAGCAGGGGGACAAAGCCCCATCTTCTCTTCTATGGGTGCATGATACATGGGCAGTTGTCTAAGTATCAAAGGTTAATATTTGACCAAAGTCAAAGAACAAAATTTAGCAGGTGACGAAAAATGGTAGGTGTTGTCTCAAATTTATCTTATAAATTAAGACAATCCTTTTCTGACCTGGATAAGCTTCAGTCAGACCAAGTAAAGATTCTTGAGTGAGCCTAAATATATTTGGCTTAGTCGAGATAACTTTTAATGATTGTTAAAGGAGAACATTAGACTCAATCGTGTGCTAGCACGATTTCCTTGAACCTAATTGAATCTTATTCAAATCAATTAAACTAGGTTAGTCTAATTGATGATATCTAGATCCAAACCCTTGTTTGTGTGATCTAGTTAGTTTTAATTTCGTATGATAATGGGATATGTCATGATCTCTATCATCGACATCATCGAAACACCTTCCGATGGATCAGAACTTTTTTGATTCAGACAACTAGTATGATCGATCATCCAAATTATTCTAATTGCTCCCAAAATCTACCAGTGGCACCTAGCAGCATATGGTCGCAACCCATCAGAACTAAAATGAACCTCTCGGTGTAGTTACCTGTGTGATTAAGTTCCTCCATCTTGAGCCCCGATCTGATTAGGGTTAAGGTGATCTCGTCAAACCCTAATTTCCATCATATGAATTAATCATTCGATTCAAATCCAATGTGAAAATTCTAATAGAAACTCTTTCTATTATTTCACTCTGCCATGGCCATAGGCTTATGGATTTGATTCTCATGATCATCATAGGGCTGCTCTTCATCTACCAAGGTAGATAGATCCCCTATTGGTGCAATCTAATTCCTACAATGAACATGCTATAGCCAACATACACCTTAGGATTTCGAATGGCTAGGAGATCAAGTTATGGTGTAGTCAAACTATAACAACCTTAAGGTAAACTATCGATGTACCTCAGGTCAAAGAACCAGATACACCACTACAGCTTCGAGCCAATCATTGATGAGAAGGTAGACTTCTTCATGACTGCTTGAGGTGGTCACGCTCAGTGCCCTCATTCTCTAATGAGTACCTATACTCTTGCTCTGGTATCTCTATACCATAGACTCAAGACTCATCTATCCTAAAGAAGCGATCATATACCAACCTTCCAGATCAATCACCATCCTCATGATGATCCGACAATCGAAAGCATTTTATGAGTTAATAATGAAAATTCAGGTCTTAAATTTTCAACTTTTGAAAATATGAACTATCATTATCATTAACTCAAGGGATGTATCACAGATACTTTCAAATACACACTGTGATAGAAAATAATCCATTTTATTATTTATAGTCAAAATTATAATTTTGTCCTTAGATGTGTATTACAAGTGTTAGCCAATTCTAGCTTCTAGGGCATACATATCTAACAGCTATAGTCCTGGTAGAAACAGAAGGAGAACCTCATCCTAACATTAAACTAAAGCGAAGACCTTGGTTACTTAAGCCGGGATGCGAGGAGAGGCCTTTTCAATGATCTTTTTGTGTCGCTATAGCCCTATTAGGAATAGGAGGAAAACCTCATTCAAATATTGAGCTAAAGTGAAGACCTCGATTACTTAAGCCAGGATGTGGGGAGAGGCCCTTTCAATGGCTCTTTTGTGTTCCTATAGACCTATTAGGAATAGAAGGAGAACCTCGTTCTAACATTTAGCTAAAGCGAAGACCTGGGTTACTTAAGTCGGAATGCGGAGAGTGGTCCCCTTAATGGCCCTTTTGTGCCCCTATAGTCCTATTAGAAACAAGAGAAGGACCTCATCCTAATATGAGCAAAGTTAAAAGCCTTGCTAACCTAAGCCAAGAAAAAAAGGAGGGAAGGGGGGCCTGTCCAGTGGTCCCAAATGAACCCCCAACCTAGAGTAAAGAGAAGGGAGAAATTTTGTCACCGATCCTCATACATATTTCTCCTACGATTACTCGATCGTATGAGGTGCAAGAAGGAAAATCACTCCCGGGTCCATAAAAACGACCTCGGATAGGCATCCACAATAATCACTTCATTAGAAGATAATGCAAAGAAAAACAAAGTAAAGAAAGTAAAGCCACGAGCAAGCTTCGAATTCATGCGAAATAAAAATAACAAAAAAGATACCATTTCATTACAAAAATAAGTTCATTACAAGTAAAACATAGGTCGACAAGATCGATTACACTAAAAAAGAAAGAAAGAAAGAGAAAGGCCGCCGAAATTCTAAGAAAGCTCGGACTCCTCAGACTTCGGACTGGTGGCCATTACCGAAGACTCCTTTAGATGATCGACCTCCTCCTTGAGCTCCCTGCACCTCATCATGTTATCATGGATTATCCTGTCAGCTCAGTGGTAGTTCTCCTCTGACTCTCATTGCCTCTTCCTCAGGACCTTGGACTTGGGCTCCTCATCCTTGGTAGCCTGATGCTCACAAGTCAGCTCGAGCTTCAATCACTGCACCTCAGCCTCTTCTGCACCGATCGACTCCAAGAGTTCACCAACGGTCCTCTTCAAGGAGGTGATTTCCTCGGCCTCCCTGCTTGTACCAACCCGAAAGCCATCATCAAGTCACCGCTGGAGCTGGGCTACTTCATTATTGGAGGCATGAAGCTTTTGTTCTAGCTTGGATATCTGATCACTCCAGCCCAATCGGTAAGTCTCATTTATGAGCTTGGCATCATGCAGCTGCTTTCGAAGTGCAGAGAACCTCGTCGACTAGTCCCACTCGAATCGTGCCTTAACGGAGGACCACGGTGAGCTCCCCTTAAAATGTCGAATTTTCTCCTTTGCTGCTTTGAGTTGGGTCTCGAGGGAGCCGATCTTCGCCATCAGTGCCCAGGATTTATTACTTGCATTCTTTCGGAGTTCAGCCAGCTCCCTCTCGAAGCTCTCCTTCCGAATGCTAAAACTCACGGAGTCCTTCATGTGCAAGTTTTGGAGGTGAGTGACCTCTTTTGTCACCTCTAAAGCATTCTTCCATGAAGCTTGAAGGTCGTCCTCCATCTTCTTGAACTTCTTCAGATGATGGACTTCCTTCCTTAGGCTTTTTATTAAAGGTTTTAGGAGAATCCCTTGAGGCAGTGGATCAGCATTGATAGGAGACTATATTCAAAATATGAAAAATGCTCAAAGGTATAGACAAAAAGGAAATTCACTTTCATTTAATCAAAAATTTTGACTACAAAAAGAATAAAGAGAAAAATGTACAAGTACCTGAGGATTTCAACCTCGGAGGGGATAGTGGATGATGAAGTCGGAGCACTCTCGGCTACCTTGGATTCCTGAACTAGCTCAGGTACTTCCGCAGTAGGCTCGAATGGATCAGAAGTAGGCTCAATGGAGAAAGGATCAACTGCGGCATCGGATGGTCCCACTTCTGCATCCTCCTCCTCCTCCAGAAATTTGAGGTCGAGCTCGGGGAACCTCCAAACCACCCTGCCTTCACAAAGCTTGAAGCCCTTGATAAATGCCTGCTAGTCGAATTCGATGTTTAGGTTCCTTATTTCGAAAGGGGCCTTGAACTCTTCCATGGCCTGGGTCATCACTTCTAAGATCGACTTTGCCATTTGGGCTTCCAGTTCGACGACTTTATTCTCGGCTTCCTTCTTCCTCTCCTCCATTAGGGCCATTGTAGTCTTATGTCCGACTGAGATGGACTCCTCTTTTTGAAGCATGCCTTGGAGACTTCCAATTTCTGCCACCTTCTCCTCTGCAAGGCATTCAACCTCGGTGGCCTTTTCTTGAAGATGATCGACCTCGATTTGAAGATCCTCCTAGATCTTCCGTGCTTCTGCCTCCTGGTAGCATGCCCTCTTGATAAGGGTGAGCATTTGGTGATCCAACTACAGTAGATAGTTGATGTTAAAAAAAGAAGAAGAAGAGAAGAAAAGAGCAGAAGAGGAGAGAAAAAGTTAAGCAACGGAGCGGTCACCTTGAGTATGGTCCCAAGCGAACCCCAAATGAGCTATCGAGGGTCAAGGTCGGCCATGCGATCCACCACCTCCGGCATGACGAATTTGTCGGTTAAATCTCAAACGATCTCTGGGTCATTGAAAGGGTCTTCTCCTAATTCACCATGGTCAATGCTTGCCTCGCCAGGATGAGCCCTGTGGAGTATCTTTGTGACAGCTTTTTTTTGCTTCTTTCCTTCCTCCATCTCTCCCTCAGCAGGAAGCTCCGGAGCTTGATCTCCACTAGAAGGGCCTGAGGGCATAGGAGGCATGAAACCTACACCAACGATGCCAACCTCAGTAGTTAGGGCAACCTTGGCACTGGCGGCAACCTCGGAAGCAGCAGAAGTGGCGGTAGGAGCCATGGAGCTTGGAGCACCAACCTTCGCCCTCTTCGAGCTACCACTTGGCACTTTTTCTTTTCTCTTCTGGGCGTAAAGCCCCTTGGTGAGCATTTTAGTAGCTTCAGTATCCATTTCTATAATAGAAAAGGAATTGCGATCAGTGACAGTACATATATGTGAAACTGCATGAAAAATTTAAAAAGTAGAAAAATGTACCAGTAGGATCGAGGGGACTCAAATCCTGGTTGAATAAGGTCTATTCTTTTAAAAGGTTGGGAAGAAGAGGAGCTTAGAATGTTTTAAGTTTATTGGTGGAATCAATGATGGCTCTGTCTAAGCTAGGAGCTCTACGAACTGACTTCCTAATGTGACCCCAAGGAGGAAAATCTAATAGCATGATCGGACAGTGCATGAAAAAGTACTTTCCTTCCAGTTGTAAATGGAAGAAGGGGCACGTTTCAGTAACCCCTTCTTGCCGAACTGAGGGGAGAAGTACCACCAGTCCTTTGCAAAAGGATGATATTTGAAGGTATAAAAATTTTTAAAGAGTGAGATGGTCAGATGGACCTCAGCTAGATGACAAAGAGAAAGAAATCCTATCATGAACCAAAAGATGTTTGGTATAATGGATGCGAAGGAGATGTTCAAAAATTGAAAGAGGACAACTACAAATGGGGGTAGTGGAAGCCGAAGCCCGACATGTAAGGTATCTAAGTACAAACAACATCGACCGACCGGAGGAGAACTAGCTCAGTCTTTTGAAATAGAGAGTTTGAAGTCATATTTCGAGAGGATTCCACATTGAATTTGTATTAGAGAAAGATCTTTCAGAGTAAGAATGGATGGGATGGTGTCTGGAATGAAGGACAAATGAGACATGTTCCTAGATTCGACCTCAGTTAGGGGTGCAGGGTCTAGGAAGGTCGGTCCAAGCGAGCCCCAAGAACCAATGGAGTGGGAGGTTTCGAAAAATATTCAGATCGAAATAAGACCCTAGGAAAACTCATAAAAAATAAGAAAAAATATAGGGCAAATACTGCTATGGAGAAATCGGAGGGATAAGAAGCTAAAAAAGCATGAATACCCAAAGAGAAGGGTTGGAAAACTGACCTAAACTATTTGGAGAGGATGAAAAGATGGTGGGTGCAATGAGAACCAGTCGAAAGAGCATCCAAAACCTAAGAAGATGAGGGAGGAAGCTAAAACCCTTGGGTGGAAGAAGAACAGGGACTGAAGGAAGAATAAGACTCGGGCAAGAATGACTTCTGAATAAGAGGAGAAGGCCTTAAATAGCCAGAGGCAACTCGAGGCAGTTATGATCATGGATCAACTTTGGTCGATCAGCATGCACTACGTGTCCCACTTATCATGATAGAGAAGTGGCGACATATGAGTCTTTATGACGCCGTACTTGGGGCAGAGTTTCAACAAAAAATATGAAGGACTATCTTCTCAAACTTTTTTTAGATTTAAAAAGCTTCGATGTCAGCATGGTAAATGCCAAAATGTCTCATCCTGATAAGTGCGAAAAGTCAAAAAGAACTTCGATAGTAACATCTGTACTCCATTCCTTTGAATTTTGAACTCAAGAGTGGGGGGACTATTGTTGGGGGTGAATCTGCTCCTGCCAAAGTTTGGTCGGATATCTAACTGCTGAATGATCTCATCTGGTAGCAATGACCAAGATTGACCCTCGATCGAATTTGCAAGATCCCTCTGGACCTCACCTAGATAGGCTTGAATGGCGGGGGTGGCCGAGCTCCACCCTAGGCAGTCGACCTTTCCTAATCATAAGTCTTCCAAACTTCTCCTTCAACTGGGCTCTTCCATCCTAGGCAGTCGACCTTCCCCAATCGTAAGTCTTTCAAACTTTTCCTTCAGCCAGACTCCTTCTCCTAGGTATCCGACCTTTTCTGATCGCAAGTATTCCAAACTTTTCCTTCAATCGGACTTCTCCATCCTAGGCAGGCACCTTTCAACTTTCCTTCAGTTGACCATCCTTGATCGCAAGTCTTCCAAACTTCTTCTTCAGCCGGACTCCACCCTAGGCAACCGACGTTCTCTGATTATAAGTCTTCTGAATATCTCCTTCAGTCAGACTTCTCCATCCTAGGCAGGCTCTTTTCAACATTCCTTTAGCCGACCTTCCCTAATCACAAGTCTTTCGAACTTCTCTTTCAGTCGGACTCCTCCACCCTAGGTACCCAACCTTCTCCGATCCTAAGTCTTCCGAACTTCTCCTTCAGTCAGACTTCTCCATCCCAGGCAGGCTTCTTTTGACATTCCTTCAGCCGACCTTTCTCGATCATGAGCTTTCTGAACTTTTTCTTCAGTCGGACTCCTCCACCAGTCAGACTCCTTCTGGACTTCATCCTTAATTAGACTTCTTTGTTAGTCGAACTCCTTTCGAATCCTTCTAGCAGACCTCCTTTCAGACTCCTCCAGTAGATTTCTTTTAGAGTTTCTCTAGTGGACTTCTGACCCCTTCCGACCGAACTCCATGCAGTCGCTTCGAAGGGCCTCCATGCCTATGTGGATCCAACAATCTACACAGCATGAATCAACTTATACACAGATGACCTTGAAGAAGTCCAAACTCCTCTGGAGTTGATGAAACTTAAAGCTCTTTACCACCAGCACCTACCTCCTCCGAACTTCAACTGTTAAATTCTAACAAACTGGCACATCACAACAACGAATACCATCCACCGTAACAAACTCCATGTGACCCCGAATGGCCTACTTTTGGGCGGTTACGACTGTCACTATCAGTTTGTTATAGGCTCCACCTATATAAGAGATCCTTCAAATATGCTTTCTTCTCCGGACTCTAAGCTCTCCTACCCTTCTTAAAATTTTGCTAAAATCTCTTTGAGCACTCCATTCTATTAGCCAAAAGAGCTGACTTGATTGTTAGAGGGTCTTGTCGGAGCCACCACCTTCGACTCCGGATAAGACTTATTTTGTAGGTCACCGACGGCGACCTCATCTTCTCCAAATCCAGTCTCGATTTTGGCGACAACTAGATTTCACACCAACAGTAGCTAAGGGGTATAACTAAAAAATGATTTAAATTTCTTTGGTACCTATTCTTCTATTGCTAAAATCATAATCTTTAGATCCTTTCTTGCCATTACTTTTATCTATAAGTTGATCTTTCATCAAATGGATGTATAGACTACATTCCTAAATGGAGATCAACATGAAAAGATTCATATGAAATAGATTTAAGGATTCATTATAAAGAGACAGAAAATATAGTTTGCAAACTTGTTTTAAGACCTTATATGGTCAAAAGCAGGCATCTAAATAACGGTTTGAAAATCTTGAAAAAATAATCCTATCTTTTGGTTTTACCATCAATGATTATGACCAATATACTATCATTAAAAATCATTAACAATAATTATGTGATCCTTTATTTGTACATCAATGATATTCTAATTTTTGAAACATTTTCTAAATTCATATTTTAAATCAAATATTTTTTTTAAAAGCATTTTGACATAAAAGACTTAAAAGAAGTTGATGTTATCCTAGGGATAAAGCTAATCAAATCTCCTAAAGTGAAAGCTCTCTCTTGCTCATTGAATCAAGAAAATGATTGAAAAGTGTGGTTACTCTATTCAAAAACCTATATCTACTCTTTATAATCCAAATATTTTCCTTAAAAAGAATTTAGATGATCAAGTTGATCAAAGATAGTCATAAATCATAGGATCTCTCCTATTTATGGCAAACAAGACAAGACTTGATATAGCTAATGCTATAAGATAAAATAGATATACCTAAAATCTAAATTAATTATTGCCCAGCTATATAACCCAAGAAGGGGGAGGGGGGGTGAATTAGATTTTTAAAATTTTAAAGCTAATTTAAAAATATTAAGATTGAATGATGATATGCAAGTTGTGTGTGTGAAGCAATTTAGGTTAGATAAAAATATAAAAGATTAGAAAGCAAGAATTTAGTAAACTAAGAAAAGAAAGATAGTAATTGTTGGTGCAGAAATCCGTCGCCGTCGGAGGTCGCCGCAATCGAGGCCGCTGGGCGCCGTCGGGGACCTGCAAAATGAAGTCCCGTCCGGAACCGGTGGGGTGGTGGCTCCGGCAGGACCCTCCGACGGTCAAGTTAGCTTCCGGCCAACAGTAATGGAGTGCTCGGAATGAGTTCCGGAGCTTAGAGATGTGGAGGAGAGCTTAGAGAGTCGAGAGTTCAGAGAGCTTAGCCTTAGTATGTCGGGAGGGGTCCTTTTATAGCGGAGCTTAGTTGATGGTGACGGCTGTGCCGTCTGGCAGAGAGTCGTCGGGCAGCATGGAGTTTGGTACGGAGAAGAAGGCATCGTCCGGTAGATCGTGGGAGCCATACCGGCGACCGTGGGCCGCATGGAGTCCGGTACGGAGAGGAAGGCGTCGTCCGGTAGATCGTGGGAGCCATACCGGCGAGTCGTCGTGGGAGCCATACCGGCGAGTCGTGGGCCGCACGGAGTCCGGTACGGGGAGGAAGGCGTCGTCCGGTAGATCGTGGGAGCCATACCGGCGAGTCGTCGTGGGAGCCATACCGGCGAGTCGTGGGCCGCACGGAGTCCGGTACGGGGAGGAAGGCGTCGTCCGGTAGATCGTGGGAGCCATACCGGCGAGTCGTCGTGGGAGCCATACCGGCGAGTCGTGGGCCGCACGGAGTCCGGTACGGGGAGGAAGGCGTCGTCCGGTCTTGCTGCAGGCGACAGTTCGTCCAATGGAGTTCGGACTTGTAACAGAGTTCGGCCGAGGGGGAGGCTGGGGAAGTTCGTCTGGCTGAAGGGTCGGCCATCTGTAGAGTTCGGCCGCGGGACGGTTGCCGAGGAGTTCGACCGCTGAGAGGCCCGAAGAGGCTCGGCTGGCCAGTTGAAGGACTTCGGTTGCTAGTTGGTTCGGCCAGGGCTCGCTGAGGGGTTCGGTCGTGGGCAGTCCGAAGGAGTTCGGCTGCACGGGCTCGCCTGGGGTCGGTCCGAAGGAGTTCGGCCGTGGGGAGTCCGAAGGAGTTCGGCTATGGGCAGTCCGAAGGAGTTCGGCTGTGGGCAGTCCGAAGGAGTTCGGCTGCACGGGCTCGCCTGAGGTCGGTCCGAAGGAGTTCGGCCGCGGGGTCCGAAGGAGTTCGGCCAGGGTTCGCTGTCCGAAGGAGTTCGGCCGCGGGGTCCGAAGGAGTTCGGCCAGGGTTCGCTGATTCGGCCTCTAGGCAGTTCGGTCGTGTTAGGGGCTCGGCCTGGCGCCTGGCACTGAAGCTCTTCAGCGGCTACTGGTTACATTGGGCTGAGCGTTGGGCCGGGCTTCGGCAGGAGCGGGATTTATCCCCAACAGTAATCATACCATAAATAATAAAGATTTATAGTGGTTCGATGCTTTTCTTGGACCTACATCCACTCCCCAAGCTCCTACTTGGAAATTCAAAATCACTAAATATATTCAAACAGAATATAATGTTGGTACCTTCAACCCAAGCTATTCCAAGCTAGCACATTTATTTTTTGGATACAAGCCAATCCTACACACTCTGATTTAAGACTCGGATCAACCCTCCCAAGTTTTGGAACTCCCCAAAACATGAATCAGAACAATAAAGTAGAGTATAAGAGTTAATGACAATCAAATACATGTTTAGCTCCCTTAATGAGTAAATAAAATCTTAAGAATGCTTTTCACAATAATGGAGAAAGCTTTTATGATTTTTCTTAAGGTTGTTGGAGACTTGAATGAGCTCTTGAGAGGTTGGTGAACTTGAAATGAAAGCTTCTTTGCTTGAAGATGATTTTTTGCTTAGGACTGAATTGAATTCATGAAATCTCTTATATTTTTTTTTATAGCCTTTTAAATCTTCAATGGATGGAGAAAAATTCTGAGCAAGATTTGTAGCCGTTGGAGATCTTAAAGAAAGTATTAAAAGCTACCAAAATGAGATAAAACTAGCTGTTGTAGAAGATTTTCGTCATAGGGATCGACCTCGAGGTCGATCTCTGAGATAGAATCAAGAAACATTAGTGGAAATTCAACATGAGATCACCTCACATGAAGGCAGGGTGCCTAACCAATTGAACTATCAGGTGGTTGGCAACTTGAAATAATTATCTTGGATAAAACTTGTAAAATCCTACTGATGGCACAGATGCAACTAAAAATAGGTTACATTAGTATGGCTCCGATCAAGTCTACCAAGCTTGGTTAAAGCCTTCACTAGTTTGATAGGTCGTACCTAGCCATTACAAACCTCTCTTGGTCCTTATTGTGCATGATATCTTCTTTTTTAACCGTCAATCACTTGTAAAGATTTCTAGCAGAAACTTTCTTATATGTACAATACACTTATTTCGGCATTATGTTCTATGCAACGATCATCCAATGTGTCCCACTTTTCTTTTGTCCCTAGCATTTCGAAACTTGGTACAACACCAGTGGCCTTACTCTTGTAAACTCTCCAGAAGCACAGCTCCGCTCCATTCATCACACTCGAATTACATTGAATATCACCACCAATTTTCCCTTTCCTCGTAACCAAAGATACTAGTTGTTATTAATTACAAACTGCACTGCACATGTTAAAGGCTTTAGAAGAAACTAAAACTCACTCAAGGGCTTGCCAGTTATTATTCTTGTAGGATATTTATAGAAAAAGAAAGGGGAAGAGAGAGAGAGACACATCTATTGGAGTTCGAGGAATGACTTCCATAATCACGGAAACAAGATAAAAGAAATAAAATTAGTAGAAGAATAATTCAATCGGATTTATAGAGACGAAAAGAAAAGAAAAGATCATATGGGAAGTCAAGGAGAGACTAGCTCAGGAATTTTTTTTTTTTTTTTTTTTTAAAAAGGAAAAGAATTGCAGGGTGGGCAAAAATTGCACAAAATTTATATCGGCACAGCCGACCTCTTGGGACACCATGAATCACGCAATGAATTTATCAAACCAACAAACAAATTCCAATTTTCGGTGGTCTCCATCACTACCCATTAATATACAAAGGCAACAAAAGCATCTAGAGAAAAACATCCCCAATCAAAACCCACGGCTCCGCTAATTAAACTCTCATTTCCAAATCAGCAGAACCCATAAAAACCCTAAACAAATACAACGCTGAATGAGATCCATAAACAGAATTGCAGAGTACGGAAAGGGAAAACAAAAGGATGATACCTTGGCGCTTTGCTCATCATCCATCGGTTATTTTGAGGAAGAAATCCTCTCGCCGCCTTCTCTGGTAGAAATGGAACTCCTTCTACGCGAACTACAAGAGGAAGGAGAAGGGGAACGGAGAGGACTTTGAAGCTTTCAAGCAGATTTGTCGACACCCTCGGTTTTTGGAAGCACTAAAGTCAGAATATTTCATTTAAATAAATTTGCACACGCTTCCTGCTTGTGCCTTTCTCTCTCTAGGGTGTCTCCCGTTTATGCGATTCCAAACGGGCCGGATCTGAGCGGGTCTGGTGTGATCGGATCTGATTTCTTTTGGAAAATACTTCCTACACTGCACGCAATGCGGTGCTCGAAATTTTTTTTTTTTTTTTTTTTTTTTTGCTTACGGGCTCGCGCGCTCGTCAATCACCGCACATGTGTCCGCCATCGCGGTGTAGAAAGTATTTTTCGATTTTTTTTTTTTTTTTTCCGAAGCACAATTTTAAGTCTAAACCCAACTTTTCTTTTAAGAGATTTACGGCCCACAATTGGTCGTGCTGGGCTGCAATCAATTACTTCCCGGACTGCCTCTAGAGAACTCTTTCAGCCCACAGCCCATGCTGCTGACATGAATGGACTGAAAGACTTTCATTTTTTTCTTTTTTTTTCTTTTTTTAGGAAAATGAATAGGGTGAAGACTTGGCCTACATACTTTAGCAAAATTGGATTTCAAAGTACCAGGAAGAGCTCTTTCAGGGCAATACCATGCAATTTAGGGATTATTGAACTCCATTGTTGTCAGAGCTAGCTTCCATAATTCTCCTGGAAATCTCATTTCTTGGCAGTCCCCTCAACCAGGGCACCTTTAAGATTGGTAAAAATGGATCCTAGGTTTGTTGGTTACATCATCTGTAATGATAACAGCCAGGTTCCAATGACGGGCTGTTTCGTTGATGGCATCTTGCTGAACTTCCAACTGCTCGGAAAGGTGTCTGTGTAGCTCCTCCTACACCCTTAGTGCCACCAAGATTTTGGATCCAGGGGATCCTTCCAACACTCATATTTTGGATTACTGGATCTGCAACACGAGCTTAGCATCATTTCTTGAGGAACGTAAGTCATTTGCTTCTCACCTTTAGTTCTTCAAAGCTAGAGGAGATACATAATATCATCAGGAAATGCTGATTTTTTCACACTATTGTCTGAGACCTCAGATTTTTTTTTATCTAATGTTCTCGTACCAAGTCTCAGAATGGCCAGATGTCAAATGCTGATAAAACAACCCTCCCACCATACAGAAGAAATGGATTGATCGATGTTATGAGAGTTTTTATGCCATGGAATAAAATTATAAAGGTTTTGCATCGCAAAATATTCATAACTCTTCCCTGTAGCAATTTCCAGAAATGATAATCATGTTGGCATATTTTGTGATTTAGGTAGGTATGAATCAATTTTGCTATCAACAGTGAGTAATCTTTGGCAAGCTAACGGCCTTTCAAAGTATATCAAACATTATAGATTCTCTGTACTTAGAAGTTGTGAGGCCAACCTTGCAACAGCAAGAAAAGTTCCGCTGGAATGGATCACCATGGCTTCTGTAACTATTCACATATAGATGGTCATCAAACGTTTAGGTTGAAACACGCATCATTTTTTTCACTCCATTTTCTTGAGGTAAATTCATGAAAAAAAAATTAAAAGCACACTCGATGTACTTAACTTCAAATGGACACCCTTCCACACTACAAAGATCTAAGACATGGTTAGCAGTTTGACTTTCTTCAGAACCCAAAAACATTTTGAATCCAAGAGGGTAAGTCAAGATCATAGGGCTGCAGTAGACTCGAGCTCAGAGATATTTATGAAACTGCCTACTCCATAATTTGTTTGAAAATTCAAGCCTGTAGGCAGCCTTATTTGCATATGATTTGCAGCACATCAATGGTCCTTTTCAGCTCACCTTGCTCTTCACTATAAGAATTTATTTTGCCAAATTGCTAAAATTTATTTCAGAAACTTATAATGATAATTTGCTAAGAATTCACCGAAGCCTCATAAAGAAGCAAACAATGGCGCAATACAGGTAAAGCCAGTGCCTGCTGCCCGCCTGGTATCGCAATCTTCAGACTACTCTCAGGCTCTGGTAGTAGGAGATCCGGACCCAGCTACAGCAAAACTGGCACTTCGCATCACAGATCCTTTTCTTCCAGCCATTTGCTCTTTATCCATCCTCCGGGTGGTTATGCCTTGGCATCCAAATCTCCAAGCGGAAAACTTCCCGTAATGCACCTACAGAACCACTAACAAGGAAGCTGATGCCTCCTCTTGGTGGGGTGGATGCAGCCTCTGAGGTCTCGTTTGGATTGATTAACTTTTTGAACGAAATATTAGTTAGTCTTCAAGGGCCCCCAGTGCTCTTATCTAAACAAGTTTGGACCATTCATGTGCATGAAAAAGTTTTGGAAAATAAATCACACAGTGACCAACATGATGCATTGCAAACTGATGAACAAAATTTGGATTATCTTAGTTCACTGAGAACACGTCCGTCCAAATCATTCTTCTGTATCGATCTGATTCTTTCAGGGCAAGACACAAGAAGTAACGATCTAACGGTGAGAACAAAAATAAATCGCAACAAAGTAAATCATTCTGCTCTTCTTCACCATCATATATCAGCCGCAAGGAGGTCACCAGGCAAGGAAACCTAAAATTTAGAATCATATATCAGCAAAACATAGCAACAAATGTATTTTGTATCTCCATGCATGCATAACCAAGTAAATGAAAAATTGGGCGACATGCATCAAACCACAGTTAGTGGTTACCTTTTCGCCCATCTTGAATGGAGGAAGACCTCGGTAAGGGCAGCCGCCACACCGGAATGCATCCCCAAGCCCACACTGCAGGATTAAGAAGCAAGATAGCATTGGCAAAACACCAAGAGGAAACATTAACAACATTTATAGCTCAAATTTGCTAGGACTGCTTACATTGCCACATGCAGATTGGGGATTGTTGATCTGCTCGGCAGTCAGCCCCAGCTTCTGCACTTTCTCCTCTGCCTCAGCCCGACCACAAGTGCAGTTCTTGCAAGCTTTCCTTGTGCTTCCAACTTCACAATCTCCTACTGCACAAGATTAAAGAAGTGTTAAAATCTTTCCTACCACAAGAAACATCAGAAGAAACATAACCAAAATAAGTTCGATCGTGAATTGAACCAGGTGGTAGCTGTGGTTTCTTCAAGTCCTCCTCAGTCAAGAGGCTATCTTCATCAATGAGATCTGATTCACCGTCGGTTTGAATCTTGGGAACCGTCTTTGCTCCTTTCTCAATGGGGAAAGATGATCCCATTGTCCAAGATGCCTTCTTGCCCTTAATCTGCAAAAGGATGGAAGAATTG
The DNA here is from genome assembly GCA_006176705.1 of Cocos nucifera. Classification (NCBI taxonomy): domain Eukaryota; kingdom Viridiplantae; phylum Streptophyta; class Magnoliopsida; order Arecales; family Arecaceae; genus Cocos; species Cocos nucifera. The sequence goes on along the minus strand of QRFJ01001385.1, from coordinate 174,488 downwards.
AAGGTAAAACATAGATTATGACAGGTATAGCTAGAAAAGTGGACTAGTTCTCTCTCTCTCTCTCTCTCTCTCTCTCTCAGGATGGAGGCTTCACTCACCGTAAGGTATGGAACATCGTCAATGGATAAGAAAGACTTCAACTCTAAAGCTTGCACTTCCAAGAACCCCGATATGAGTAGTTTACGCTCAAGTGTAGAGTTCAGCTGCAAGAAAACAACTTCTTATCATCTTAACACAGGCATCAGACATTCATCAACATGAAACAGAACGAACACATCAACCAGGAAACATGGAGATAATACCTTATCCCCTTCAGTAGAAAGAAGAGGTGTCTGTACTAGGATCCTCCCACCAGGTTTCAACACTCTACCGAACTCTTCGAGCCACTCCTCTAAATCAAGTTCGGGTGCTTTCCAGACCGAAACAACAACATCCAAAGATCCCGACTCAATTTGCAACTTTCCACCTGTTGCCAAACCGTCCAGTTTACAGAAATTATTCAACCAAATTAACTAAACCTCAGATACATAATAGACGAACTAATTTCTTTTATCAACCATATGATTAGAATCCACCAGAAACTTACTTAGGAAAAAGAAAAGATAAAAAGTAACACGAAGCCAACAACTCTTATCCTCTCAATCTGAAATTTCATGGATGAAAGCGAGAATGATGATCCCTATCTCGCCCCCTAAAGTTCACAAAAAAATTTATTGGCATGTTTCTTGAATCTAATCGAAACATTAGCTTCAGATAACTAGTTCCGCAACAAA